>CM070550.1:44861788-45337473 GCA_036346405.1 Phyllostachys edulis | reverse complement strand
CGAGCATCGGCCCAGCAGATCGCTTCAGCCTTTGCCTATTCCGGAGTGGAAGTGGATTCGACGGATGGATTTTATCACCGGTCTACCAGTCGCCAAGGAAATGATGCCATTTGGGTCGCCATTGATCGGCTGACTAAAGTGGCTCATTTTCTTCCAGAAAGACCAAGATTCGCACCGATCGCCTAGCCGAGCTCTATGTCTCTAGGATTGTGAGCTTACATGGCGTGATCAAGACGCATCGCTTCCGATCGTGGCTCCATCTTCACTTCCCATTTCGCATAGCTCGCAAAGGCTATGGGAACCCGTTTACCTTTAGCACGGCATTTCACCTCAAACCGATGGTCGACCGAGAGGGTCAACCAAGTTTTGGAAGACATGCTTCGTGCTTGTGTCCTTCCTATGGGAAGCATTGGGAGAAATGCTTACCATTCGCGAAGTTTCTTATAACAACAAATTTCAGTCGGGCCTCAGATGGCACCTTTCGAGGCCTTATACGAGAGAAAGTGTAGAACCCCGCTGAACTGGTCAGAGACCGTGAGAGACCTCTTGGCCCGACTCGATCAATGAGGCCGAGCGCCAAGTCCAAATTTTATTCAGGAGCTGCTATGCACACTCAATCCAGCAAAAGAGCTATGCGGATCGCCGGCCGTGAGTTGAGCTTTGAGCCCAATGACTTTGTTTACCTCAAAGTCTCTCCTTTGAAGGGCCATCAGCTGCCGGCCAAGGGCAAGTTAGCTCTCGATATGTCGGTCCCTACCGCTATCGAGAAGAAGGAGCTGTTGCCTATAAGTTGGAGTTGCCATCTGCACTTGAAGGGGTACATGATGTGTTCCATGTGTCCCACTAAGAAGTGCCTCCTGTTCCAACCGAGGAAGTCCGCTGGAAACTCTCGATGTCCAACCCGATCTGACCTATCGCGAGCACCCTGTTCGCATACTCGATGAGTCTGAACGAAGGACAAGGAATAAGACCATCAAGTTCCTTAAAGTTCAGTGGTCGAACCATTCTGAGGATGAGGCTACTTGGGAAAGGGAAGATCGTCAAGGCAAGGACTATCCTCTTTCTTCCCCGAGCGAGCCAAATCTCGACGAGATTTTTGTAAGGAGGGGAGGTTTTGTAACATCCCAATTCTGAAAATAAGGGTAAATTAAAACTTTTTATTTATCTTTAGGTTCTTGAACCTTTTCTGTAATTCTTGTAAAAGAATTATGGGAATAGAAATCAAATCCCCAATTTAAACTCCAATCAAAAACCTCCCGGATAAAAAATCTTTTGTCCAACACTTGTAAATATTTTTCCTGAGTTCTAAGGAAGCCTTGTGACCCCTCTGAATTTTCTTACAATTTTTAGAAATTGTTTGAATAATTTTAGAGGCAAGTCAAACCAAGTCAAATCTGGTCAAACCCTTGTTTCAAACCTTCTGGAATTTCCTAGAAAATTACATTGTTCAAACATCTCTGGAAATTTTATGGGAGGTTAATATGTTAGTCATAAAGCTCCTGTAAAATTTCATAATTTTTGGTGTTGATTTGATACCCCAATTAAATCCCCAAAGTCTGCTGTCCAAAATTCAAAACTCAAATTGGTTTTCACTGCTCCACCGGCTTGACCCGAGTCCGACTCGAGCCACTTGACTTGACTCAACCGCCTAACTGCACTGGCGACTCGGCGCTGGGCGCTTTCATCAGGACTGTTGATTTCGATCGAACGCCCACGACCACGCACTTCGCTCGCTGATCCTTTCTCACCATTGGATCAAAATCGCACAGACTCTGCTGCCCTCTCCCTCAAGGCTGCTCTCTCTAAGGCCATGGCAGAGGGGTGGGGCGCAGCATCTGTCACCTCGCAATTAACGGACTCCTCAAGGTTGCATTTAATGCACATCGTATGGCCGCCTTGATGTCCACGGGGCCATCACCGCCGCCTCTGAGCCTCCCTTGACCCAGAGAACCCGAGGACCTCCCCGTGTTGCTGTTTCTTCCTCCCTTGCTACTTAAGCACCCGTCCTCTCCTCGGCTTCCTTTAGCTTCAAAGAACCCTTGAGAGCACCCACGTCATTGTTCGGCTCTAATCACCTCGAAATTTCACGCCATTGCCGCCATGAGCTTCACGGTGAAGACAAGGTTCAAAGGGCGCCTCTCTTTCTCTCTCGCTTCCAAATTCTTCTCTCACCTCTCTGGTGGTTAACCTCTCCCAATTTTGGGTTTCGCAGGAGTGAGGTGAATCGATTTTATAGCTCGCGTCCGCAAACGCCTTCGCTCTCCACCTCCCGTGAGTGCTCCTCCTTCGATTCCTTCCTCTCGTAGCATCGAGGAGGTGCGGAACTCATCCTCGGCGACGCGTCTCGCTTAATTGGCTCAGTCGCCTCCTCCGCTGCCGTTTCCACCGCCGCAAGCCTCTCCGCCGCCGCTGCTCCGACCTCCATCGCCCCTCCGCGACCTCCAGCACGCCTCCCGTAGTCTTGACCGCCGCACCACCGTTTAGTCATTGCCGCGAGCTCCCCTTTGCTGTCATCGCTTCAGAGCATCGCTGGCCTCGCCTGCCGCCGCCGCCGGTGGGACCTCACCGAGGTGTGAGTGGTGCTGGCGTGATCATGTGCTAATGTGCACCAGAGGTGCCTTGGCACGCTACCGAGATGGCGCGGTATCGTCGGTTAGCCGCGTGAGCGCCGCAGAAGCTTTTGCCGGACGCCCGCCGCTATTTTCCCGCGACGCGGGCTCCTCAGCGCCTCCATTTCGTGGATGTGCGGCTTAGATCTCACCGCTTTTGTTCTTTGTCCACTATGGACCGCCCGCTTCGCGATCCGTGGTTGAGATTCGCCGACATTTGTAGTTCATCGTGGGCGTGGTCGTGAGCCGCCCATCTCAAAATCAACGCCCACGACCACCTCGTTTACGCTGCTGAATCCAAACGCTGCCGCTGTTGATTCAACGTGACCGCTGGATCCACGATCGACGGTCCCGTTCATCGCCCCTGCGGTGCCAGGTATGTTGTCCCCTGGTTGTGTGTCAAGACGATCCAAGATCGACGGCCCATAATCGGCCACGTCGATTTGAGTATTATTAATTCTGGAGAGCTTTATTTTCCAACTGAAAAAGGTATTAAACTTTGGAAATTCATATCTTTTTTATGTTAATTCATTTTTAGATGATTCCAGTTGTATTAATTCTGTTATACTCTAAACTTTAATCTAAAAATGTTTAGAAGATTAATATGACTCCAGAAAAGCATGAAATTAGATTTTAAACATTCTCAGCTTTATTAATTACAATGAAATTCCTGTTAAATTGAAAATGCATAACAAATTCAATATAAATCCTTTTTAGTTAAACTCAACTTTGTTAATTCTGTTATTACCTATACTTTAATCTAAAAATACTTGTAATCATGTGTTAGTTGCAAAAATGTCCAGAATTAACTTTGACTTTGCATAGGCTTTAATTGTTTACTAGAAAACATTGCAACTTGTAAAATGCATAACTAATTCTCTGTAAATGATTTTTGAGTGAATCCAAGTTTTTGGGTTCCTCTATTAATGAACTTGCTAGGAAAAATAGTTTTGAACATGTTACTGTTTCTAGGAGAAATAATCATGCATTATAATTTTGTTCAAGTTCTTGTCTTTGAAAAATTGTAGAAGTTGCAATGTAACTCCAAAAGAGTTGAAACCACTTCCATTAGTCTTAGAATGTCATTACCTATCTACTGTAAAATTTCATGTCCAGAAGACCCTAGAAAATATTTTGTGAACAGTAGCCCTTTTAATTTAAACTGTTATTTTTCTGGCCGAATTGAGTTGTTTTGGTCATATCTTTTGCATCAAGGATCCAAATTGATTGATTCTTGTTGCTAAATTCATGATAAATCTTTATCTTGCTGCTGTAAAAATTTCAAGTCATTCGGAGAACTTTTGCTGTTGGGTCTTGTTGCTTTTCTTTATTCTTATCGACTCTTTATCGCTTTTCGTTAGGGTTCGACATTTGTGGTAATCCCGAGAACGATCCTCCGCAACAAAGTGACCTCAACAGCCAGGCAAGCAGTTTGACCATGATTCATCCTATATTTGCAAGTCTATTATATTGTTTAAACTCTATGTATGCATTGCTACTTTGTTTTAATTATGGTTAGTGAATCCTATAGTTGCACAATCTGTAGGAATGCCATGTCTTTACTACCTTACGCCTAGGTTACTTTGCTGTGGTTTGAGCTCGTTGGATGAGCTCATATCACTTAGTAGATTAAGTACTTAAAATGCTTAGCAATGCTTAGATAACGGTAGAAATGGGCGGTTGTTTACATTATGTCGATGACCTTGATCACACTAAAATTATTATTCCATTATGTCCATCTTGTGCTTTGTTAATTTGTAAATACAAAATCTGAAAATAAATGTGTGGATTGGACTTGGGCATATTGGATGGATGGTGTGGTTTTGGATGTGGTGGTATGCCCGAGTCAACAAGGACCTAATTCTTGCGCCATTGATCCAAGCAATTATGCGATTAACCACGCTGAGGGCATATGGAACCCTCTTGACTAAGTACTCTAGGAGGTGTTAATTATGAGCTGCTCGGTTGGTGTGTTTTAAATGAAAACGATATGTATAGTGTGGAGGGGAACATTAGCTTCCGCCAGGTCGCCTAATGTCTCTTTCTCCCCGTGGGTTGTGCGGCTCGTAATTAGCATTATCCTTTGAAATGTCTCGAGGACTTAGCTGCAAAAGACACCTTCTAAGTGTGCGAAAGGAAAGGCGGTCTCATGCGGTGGGTACAGTGGTACACCCTGCAGGGATAAAACTATTCGAATAGCCTCGTCCTAGGTTATGGACACGCTTGGTTATTTCCCGTAAGAATTAGACTACAACCTTTAATTAAAATTTGACATGGGTGGTATGAACGGGGAGTTCATGCTATTGTTGTGGTGACTATTGGGTTAGTCACTTCCAGGATTGTTGTGGTCATCTACTTATTGTTATTATCGTTGTCAAACTTGATGTTTGAATGTTAAAAACAGATTTGACAACTCGCCTTTAAATGTATTACCTTATTACAAATAAATGTTGCTTTATGCTAAATGAGACATACAACCTCCACTTACATAAAGCTTGCATGTAGCATATGTTATAGGCCTGTTATCTTACACGTAAGTCTTGCGGAGTACTTTATGTACTCATCTGCCCGTGGTTGTGGCATTTTTGTGGCTATTGTTGCAGAGGAAGGGGGTGAGTTCCAAGAGCCTCACTTTTGTGCTATGTGTTGCAGCTTCTTCGACGACTAGCTTGGCGGTCCCATCACTGCCTAGGGTTAAGGCACAATCGATTGGCTTTTGTGTTATAGCCATCTTTATGGCACTTTTTGCTTCCGCCTGTTATCTTTTTTTTTTAGAATTGTTGCTATTTGGCCTAAGGGCCCTCTTTGTAATAGCTATTCCATATTAACATTAACTTCGGTTTGTTGCTTATGTACTATGTGTTGTATGGAATTGATACATTCTTTTGTTGTGAGGTATGTATATCGATTCGGGAAGTATACATCTCTCGAGACCGGTTTCTTTGGTTGATAATACTAGGGTCAATTGGATGACTAAGTATTATGAGCCTAATAAATCCGGGTGCTCACAGAAATGTGCCACCTTAGTCAATCGATCGATGATGACCCAAATGGCATCATTCTCTTCGGGACGTGGGTAGACCGGTGATGAAATCCATTCGATCGAATCCCACTTCCACTCCGAATAGGCAGAGGTGAAGCGATCCCCGCTGACGCCGATGTTTCGCCTTGACACGACGACATCGCCGCTTTTCGAAGAACGAACTTCGCGATCTCCCTCTTCATTCGGGTCCACCAAAATCTCTGGCGGAGATCTTGATACATCTTTGTGGCCCCGGGATGAATGGATAAAGGCGAATCATGGGCTTCGCGGAGGATTAAATTCCGCAATTCCATGTCCTTTGGAACCATTAAGGCGCGTCTTAACCTCACAACACCATGCTCATCCTCGTAAAAGGACTTGGTTGTTCCGTTCTTGGCATTTGCCTTAATGTGGCTCACTCCAACATCCGACTGCTGAGCGGACTTGATCCGATCCACCAAGGTTGGTTGCACAACCAAGGCAGCGAGAGAACCATGCTCAACTAAACTCAAGTTGAGACGCTGAAATTCTTCCAGAAGAGCGGGCTGAAGCTCCTTGGACAACAAGGCATTGCAATGCGCTTATGACTAAAGCGCATCGACAACGACATTAGCCTTGCCCGATGGTAGTGAATACCCATATCATAATCCTTGATCAACTCCAACCATCTCCTTTGCCTGAGGTTCAGGTCAGGCTGTGTGAACAAGTACTTTAAGCTTTTGTGATCCGAATACACTTCACAACGATTACCGATTAGGTAATGTCGCCAGATCTTAAGTGCATGAATCACAGCAGCTAACTCCAAGTCATGAGTAGGGTAGTTGAGTTCATGAGGTCTCAATTGCCTTGATGCATAGGCCACTACCTTGCCTTCTTGCATAAGGACACAACCGAGGCCTCGACGAGAAGCATCGCAAAAGATATCGAAGCTTCGATGGATATCGGGAAGAACAAGAACGGGAGCGGTGGTCAAACGCTTCTTGAGTATTTGGAAACTTCCCTCACACTCAGCGGACCACACGAACTTCTTGTCCTTCTTGAGCAACTCCGTTATCGGCTTCGCGATTTTGGAGAAGTTCTCGATAAAGCGACGATAATATCCCGCTAAACCGAGAAAACTCCGTACATCGGTGACCGAAACAGGCTGACTCCATGAAAGAACATCGCTGACCTTGCTAGGGTCAACGGCTACGCCTCCTGCTGAAAGAACGTGGCCTAAGAAAGACACTTCCTTCAACCAGAACGCACACTTGCTGAACTTTGCGTACAGCTGGTGCTCACGCAGCTTGCCTAACACAAGCTTCAGGTGCTCGGCATGCTCTTCATCGTTCTTGGAGTAGATAAGAATATCATCGATGAAGACCACGACAAACTTATCCAAATACTCCATGAATACCGAATTCATGAGATTCATGAACAAGGCAGGAGCATTGGTTGCCAATGACATGACAAGGTACTCGCATAAGCCGTAGCGTAGTAGAGAACGCCGTTTTGGAATATCCTCGTGTCGAATCCGAACCTCGATGATATCCCACTCTCAAATCAATCTTGGAGAAAACTCGAGCTCCGGTTAATTGATCAAGAGATCGTCGATGCGGGCAATGGATACTTGTTCTTTATCGTCACTTCATTAAGTGGGCGGTAATCAACGACATGCGCAAAGTACCGCCCTTCTTCTTTCACGAAGATTGCCGGACAACCCCAAGGAGATGAGCTAGGCGAATGAAACCCTTCTCTTGCAGCTCACTTAATCGCTTCTTCAACTCCACCAACTCGCTCGGTGGCATCCGATAAGGCCTCTTTGAGATAGGGGCGTACCGGAGCCAACTCAATGACAAACTCGAGGTCTCGAACGGGTGGCATCCTGGAAGATTCAAGGAAAGACATCAACAAAGTCACAAACTGCTGGGACTTCGCTAATATCTAGAGCGGCTTCGCTTGCAAGCGCCAAGAGATGCGGATCTAGCGACTTCGGCGAAAAGCTTAACCTCGCCACGGAGGAGTTAGACAGAGATGAGCTTCAAGCGCAATCAATTTGCCCCATGTGCCGGGACAACCAATCCATGCCAAGAATCACATCAAGACTCATTGAATGGAGAAGGATAAGGTTTGCTAAGAACCCTACGCCGATCTCGATAGGAACATCCCTACACTCAGACTCGCTCTCAACTCCAACCAGAGAGCGAATGAGAAGGGGACCGACAATGCAGAGAAAAGAAGCTCTCCAACAGCAAAGAAAAGACTCGTAAACAAAAGAATGAGATGCTCTGAATCAAACAAGACAAGAGAGCAGTGGGTGAGAGTTAACGAAAGTGTACCTAGCACGGCGCCGGGTGCCTCTCGAGCCTCCTTGGCGGTGGACGGCGTTGACGCGACCACTACCCACGCCTTGGGTAGCCGGACGATCTTCCGTCCTGCGATGCCCCACCTCGCCCGCGCCCTCCATTAGGACGAGGGGCCGCCTCGCCTTCTTAGGGCATTGGTTCGCATAATGCCCCTTCGTTGCAAGAAAAGCATGTGACCCCGGTTGGGTTGCGGGGCCGCTCACGACTCGCAGTGCACGGATCGAGACACGGCTCGCGATTTAACGAGGAACAAAGGGTGTAACCTCGGGGTGCCAAGATCGACCGGTACTTCGAGATCGCCCAAGCGGGACGGAGGAATCGCCTCGATGACTTATGGGCCTCCCACTTGCGCTATGGAGTCCATAAGCTCTCGAGCCGCATGCTCGATGACTATGGCCTTGTCGACCAATGTCCGGAAATCGTGAAAGTCGACAATGGATAGCTTGTCCTTCACTCCTCGAGATAAGCCACGCCGAACTTGGCACGCGAGCCATATCAAGGCCACATCCTCGGGAGCATAACGAGCTAGATGGTTGAACTCGAGACATACTCCATGATCGAAGCTACGCCTTGCTTGAGCGCAAGAAACTCCCCGCTTGATCTCCATCAAGCCGGCAGGGATGTGAGCCCGACGGAAGGCAGTACGAAACTCCTCCCAAGGAACGGTGTGGTCCACGGGCTGCATGGCGAGAAAGCTCTCCCACCATGACAAAGCTGCACCCTCCAGCTGGTGCGATGCAAACAGCGCCTTCGGTGCTCTGCATCAGCAGAATGCGGAGCTTTCGCTCCACCAGACGAAGCCAATCGTCCGCATCCAAAGGGTCCTCAGATCGGGAAAAGGTAGGGGGCTGAGTACGAAGAAACTCCGCGAGTCCTCCATGCGGCTGATGGGCGTTCCCTTGCCCAGATCCTGAAGCTCCGGTAAGTGCAGTGGTGTTGCGCGCGATGACGCCCAAGAGAACTCTCACATCCGCGGTTGCGCCGATCTGAAGAAGAACCTCGGCCATGGTCGGAGGAGGAGGAAGCTCCTCGTCCGGACCAGCTGACTGGCCTTGGCCGCTACGAGTGCGTCCGGCCATCCTGTTACAAGAAATTTTGGTTAGCAACTAAACCCGAAAAACAAAGCCTTAAAGAGAAGCAAAAGCGATCGACTAGGGGAATGGAATATCACCCTAAACGAAAGCCAAAACAGCGAGTAAATCAACTTTAGAAGCTTCGAAAAGACTCTAAAAACAGCCAAGAAACCCAAAAGCAAGGCTCAACTTCTCAACTCAACTACCCGTGTTGAATGAACGAGTAATTGATCGAGAAGATTAAAAATCAGATTGTAAGATGAGATCTAAAACTATTAGGGAGCAAGGTTAATGCAGCGAAATAAGTGTTAGATACTTAGCTAACTAGTATCACATCTTACCCTTTTATTCCCACAAGTTTTAGTTGATTTAACCTCTCATTCTCTACCCTAATTGGAACCTTTGAGCTTGCTGTCTGGAAATTGACGCTTGTTGTCCAGATTTTGCATCCAAGCTTCCAGTCGAAATTGGCCATTCCAGAAGCTTCAAAACCTTGTAGATGGGCAGCTAACAT
The DNA here is from genome assembly GCA_036346405.1 of Phyllostachys edulis. Lineage (NCBI taxonomy): Eukaryota > Viridiplantae > Streptophyta > Magnoliopsida > Poales > Poaceae > Phyllostachys > Phyllostachys edulis. The sequence goes on along the minus strand of CM070550.1, from coordinate 45,327,910 downwards.
TTCAATTTGCCAAACTCATTGATTCCCCAAAACCCCATTAATCGATAACAACTATTTTGTAGAAGGGAAGAGAGGAAAACAACTTTTAAAACTCAAATTAGAGTGAGATGAGAAGAGAAAGCTAAGATAGATAAGGAGTAAAATCTGAGAATTTCCTAAAGCTTTCAAAACTCATTTGATACTTTGAAATTAGGTTTTCAAAATACCCTAAAGACGACCAAGCTTATAAGCATTACGGTCAAGATAGCTCGATACCAACTTTTAGAGCACCGGATTTATTAAGCTCATAATACTTAGTCATCCAATTGACCCTAGTATTATCAACCAAATAAACCAGTCTCGAGAGATGTATACTCCCTGAATGCAAGATACATACCTCACAACAAAATAATGTATCAATTCCATACAACACATAGAACATAAGCAACAAACCGGTTAATATAAATAAGGATAGGTTATTACAAAAGAGGCCCGAGGCCAAATAACAACAATTCTAAAGAGACAACAATGAAGCAAAAGTGCCATAAAGATGGCTATAACACAAAGCCAATCAAGGTGCCTTAACCCTAGGCATTCGACCGACCGCCAAGCTAGTTGTCGAAGAAACTGCAACACGAAGCACAAAAGAGAGGCTCTTGGAGCTCTCCTTCTTCCTCTGCAACAAAAGCCACAAAAAAAATTGCCACAACCACGGCGATGAGTACATAAAGTACTCCGCAAGACTTACGTGAGATAACAGAACTATAAATAGCTACATGCAAGCTTTATTTAAGTGGATGAGGCTTTGGACTCATTTTAGCATAAAGCAACATTTATTTGCAATAACAAAATAGATTGAAGGCAATTTGGCAAAGCATTTTTAAATGTTGAAGTAACAACGAGATAGGTAACATAGTAACAACAACAAGAACATCCTCGAAGTGACTAACCCAATAGCCACCACAACAATAGCATGAACTCCCTGCTCATACCAACCATGTCAAGTTTTAATTAAAGGTTGTAGTCTAGTCTTGAACGACCTTACCAAGCATGTCCATAACCTAGGGCGAGGCTATTCAATAGTTTTAACCTGCAGGGTGTACCAATGTACCCACACGCCGCATCGCCTTTCCTTTAAGCACACTACCTTTGGTATGCCGGCACGGCTAAGTCCTCTGAGACATTTCCAATGGACGATGCTAATTACGAGCCAGATCCCACGGGACAAGGACACATTAGACAAATTAACCGCCTGCTAATGCTCCCTCCCACACACACACACACACATTTTCTTTTAAAACACCCACCGACCAGCTCATAATTAACACCTCCCAAAGTACTTAGTCAAGAGAGGTCCCATATCCCCCTCGTGTGGTTAGCACGCAAAAACGCTTGGCTTAGTGACCCAAGTACTCGGTCCTTAGGGACCCGGGCATACCACCACATTCCAAAACCGCACCATCCATCCAATATGCCCAAGTCTAAATCAATCTTTTATTTTCAGTTTTGATTTTACAAATTAATCAAAGCACAAATGCTGGACATATAGGAGTAATAATCAGTTTTGAGTGATCAAGACCATCGACTAAGTCGATGATCGCCCATTTCTACCGATAACTAAGCATGTCTAAGCAATTTAAAACTAAACTACTAAGTGATAAGAGCTCATCCAACGAGCTCAAACCACAGCAAATAACCTAGGCTCATGGTAGTATAGGATAAACAATTCCTACAGATTATGCAACTATAGGATTGCTAGCTTACATTTAACACAAAGTAGCATGCATACATAGAAGTAAAACAAAGTATTAAGCTTTAAGTAATGGGACATTGATGGAAATGATCAAACTGCTTGCCTTGATGTTGCTGGCCAAGTGGTGGCAGAGGGTCACTCTCGGGATCGCCACAAATGTCGGCTTAACGGAAAAGCGAGAAAGAACCGATAAGAACGATTTAAACACAACAAAGACAGCACAACAAACCAACTCCAAATTCGCTGAATTTTCTACAGCAGCAAGAGGGTGATTTTAGGAATTTTGCAACAAGAACCAATTGATTTGGATTCTCAATGCAAAAGTTATGAGCAAAACAATTCTGCTCAGCCCCTAAAATACCAAACTGCACTATTCACTAATTTAATTATGAGGCAACATTTTCTAGAACAGTAGTGACACTGAGATTTTTATGTGAAACCAGCACCTCATGAGATGAATAACACAATTGAGTTCATCTCATTTGGAGCTATATTGTACTTTCTATAAATTTTCAAAAACAAGAACTTGAACAAAATTATAATGCACAAGTCCTCATTTTCCTAACAGCAACATGCTCAAAACCAATTTTCACAGGAGATCACTAATAGAGGAAACCAACAAAGTTGGTCTCACCCAAAAATAATCTACAGAGCATTAGTTATGTATTTTACAAGTTAAGCATTGATTTAAGTGTATATTTAAAGTTGGTTTTAAAATCTAAGGGCAAACTGTGCTCTGGAGCTGAACTCAACTTACAATCATTTTTGGATTAAAGTCAAGTTCAATACAGAGCTAACACACTTTGAACGACCTCATTTGGATTTAAAACGACAAAGATATGAAATTCTAAAGTTCATACCATTTTTAGTTATAACTAGAGCTCACCGAATTTCTAAAACTCACAAGGACATGGGAGGACGTGAGCCACAGATCATAGATCTAACGGCTCGAGACCTCCCAGAGGTAACGCACACACGCGCAAGTGCGAGACGAGGGGAGGTCGTGGCCGCAGATGGAGAATCCAACGGACCACAACGATGAGGGGAGGTCCGGGACGGACCAGATCTAAAGGGGGAGGTCCTCAACGGTGAGATCTATCAAAGGAAGATCTAAACTATCAAGATCTCCCTGAGGAAGATCTACATCGTCAAGACCTCACAGGAGGTCCCGGACGGTCCAGATGTTCCAAGGAGGTCCTAACGCCATGCACTTCCAGGAGGTCCGGACGGCCACGATTTCGCAAGGAGGTCTTGGACGCCCAGATCTCCTGAGGAGGTCTCGATGTCGAGACCCAAATACAAGCACGCTTGGGACATGGAATAAAGGCGCGCGGGACAGCGAGGAGGTCCGCGCGCGGGAGGTCTTAAATGCGCGCAAAAGACAGGGTTAATGGCATTTAACGCTAACCCCATGATTGCAATGATTGAGGCATTTAAAACGGTGAATCTTTGTCCTAAAATGACGATGGCACGGTCGGGACGTCCGACAAAGATCCCGAGCCCAAAGAAGTGGTTGTTGCCGGCGATGCGGACCTCGCCGGCGACAACAAAAGACATCCCCGTGTGCGCAATAGTGTTGCGCACACCATGGGCTTACTCTCGACGGTGACGACGGCCTTAATCGCCATGAGCCGAGAGAGGCAGATGACCAGACGGCCAAAATACGAAAATGCAAAAAGCAGCTCCGCGCGACATTCATGCGTGCGCCCAAAGTAAAAGCTCTGCAACATGCATTCAAGCGGGTGCCCAGCATCTAAGGGATTACCAGGGGAGTTACCTGGAGGTCCTAAAGATGCCGATGAGGTCGATGACGGTGGCGGCCTGAGTTGGAGAAGACGGGGAGCTCCACCGCTTCAAGTCCAACCTTCAACTCCAAGCTCCAAGCTCCACTAGGCCACCTCTGCAAATGCCCCAACCAGTGAAGTTAGGGTTGAGGTCGCAGAGGAGAAAGGCCCAGATAGAAACAAGAGAGAGGGAGGAAGAGGCCACTGGAACCCTTTTTGCCACCGAGGAGCTCCAAGCTCGACAATGGCGGTGGGAGGATTGGAGAGTCTGTGGATGAGGAGCTCAGCCACGCACAAAGTGCAAGGCTGAGATCGATTGTGTGCAAAGGAAGCCAAGGGAGGATTCCAAGGGATAACTTATAGCCTGAGGTGAAGGTTATGAGCTGGGGCTAAGCTCCATGGTGAGCTTAGCCCATGGGTTGGTCCATGGGGTGGCAAGAACATGAAATTGACAAGGTGCAGACCTGAGCTGACCAGAGAGGCGGAAGGCTGACCTACATTAAATGTGGGTCAGCAAAGAGCTGTTAAAGGTACCTAGTGGACAAGCGTGCATTAACTCCATCGCCGAGAGCTCAGCAGCGCTTCGAGGAAGGAGAAGAACAGGGGAGGTCCTTATGGCCGTTGGATAAAACCTGGGAGAGGTCCTAACCATCGGATGATAATTTTGAACCGTTACGCTCAATTGACTGGGAGGAGGTCCCAGCCATACGATCAAGGATGGGGAGGTCGTGGCCCTCCGATTTCCTTAATGTGTAAGCGCACGTGGAAAAATGGGACAGGAGGTCCAAAGCGTTGGATCTCCATCCAACAGCAAGGACCTCTGTGAGGTCTTAACCGCACATGAGCTTAAGAACATGAGGGGGAGGTCATGGCCTTTGGATTTAAATCCAAGGGCACACAACCAAAGGAGGTCTGAGGCTTTGCGTGAAGCGCGAGGGAGGTCAAGACCTTTGGATTTTGATCCAACGGTGGTGATCAAAACAGGGGAGGTCCTGAGCCTCGCACAACACACAAGGGAGGTCATGGCCATTAGATTTAGATCTAAGGGCAACGACCTCACGTGCGCGGGGAGATCTGATGCGCACAAGACAAGGAGGAGGTCGTGACCGTAGATTTTTAATCCAACGGTACACAACACAAGATAGGGGAGGTCTTGTGCGCTAGATATTTTGAGGGGAGGTCGTGGGCTGTTGGATCTGATCCAACAGCTACGACCTCGTTTAGGTGGGAGGTTGGTTTAGTTTAACTGTGAGGGGAGGTCATGGCCATGGATCTTGGATCCAAGGGCTATGACCTCAACAAGGTGGAAGGTGGTTTTTGAGGTTTGATAACAACGGGAGGTCAGGGCCGGTTGGATCTTAATCCAAGGGCTATGACCTGGTGAGGTGGGGAGGCCTTTGCGGTGTTGATCATGAGGAGGTCGTGGCGGTTGGATGTAAATCCAACAGCTGCGACTTGCTCAAGGTGGAGAAGGAGGTCTGCCGAGGTGCAGACACGGTTGCTATTGGACCAAACTTGCAAAGTGGCTAGCCCAAGGAACAGTGTAGGCTTTTAAATTTAGTTTTTAACAGCTGAAACTTAGCAGAATTATTTGAGATAGCAATTGAACTCCAAATTTGATGAAATTTTAACTAGAGCTTGTTGACAATGAGATTAACCTTACATAAAATTTCCAGAGGTTATTATGCAACGCATTTTTCTCAGGAAATTCATGAAGGTTGTTTAAAGGATTGTTTTACCTCCAAAATTTATCAAACTAGTTTTACAACTTGTGATATTTTTCAGAGGGGTCCCACATCAGTTTTGGGACCAAGGAAAATATTTTCAAATGTTTGGCACCAGATTTAGACAATTGGAAAAATAAATTTGACTTTTGGGTCAACAAGAGCTTGGTGTTTTTGGATTACACAACTCTTGGACAAGAATTACATAAGAGATTAGGGATTTTCAAGATGTGAGAAAAAGTTTTAATTTCTACACATATAATTATACTTGAATAACCCCAATTATACATTTGGGATGTTACAGATCCACATAGGGAGGACAAAAAGGCTGTGATGACCTCGAGGAGGTCCAACACGGTTGAGATCTCCACTGGGAGGACCTCAACGGCTCAGATCTCACACGAGGAGGTCCTGGACGGTTCAGATCCACTCGGGGGTGGTCCTGAACAGCCTAGATCTGAAAGGGGAGGTCTTAATGGCTAAGATTCGCAAGGAGGAAGGTCTTTAACGGCTCAGATCTCCAAGGGGAGGTCTGGGCGGTTAAGATTCGCAAGGAGGGAGGTCTTGGGGGTTGTCTTTACAAAAGACTAAGGTTGATGTTTTGCAAAGAAGACCCCGAGGGGGAGGTCTTTGCCAAAAGTCCACGGGGTGGTCCTTGGGCAAGGAGGTCCCAGAGATGATGCGCGCGCGTGGGGAGACCTGGCGCGCGGGCCTTAAATACGCGACAAGGGGACAGGATCTAAGGCATTAATGGCTAACCCCATGATTACCCGTGATAAGCAATGATTGAGGCATAAAAGCGGAGGATCTTTGTCCTAAAACGACAACAAGATCGCTGCTTTTGTCCGGATGCACTCGAGCGCAAAAAGTGGTCCTCGCCGCGATGCAGACCTCGCCGGCGACATCCAATGGTACCATTGGGTCCGCACTACCATGGCGCACGCGCGCGCCAGAGCAAGGAGATAAACAGGACCTCATCGCATCCGTTGGATTAAAACCTGGGGAGGTCACAGCCCTTGATCTGAATCGGTAAGTTTCAAAGGAAAGGGGGGAGGTCGTGACCTTTAGATCACCACCGCGCTGATGCGCAAAGGAAAAGGGGAGGTCACAACCATTTGATCTCCATCGCACGGTTGCAAACAGAGCAGGGAGGTCGTGCGCGTAAAAGGGACAAGAGGCCCTGGCCATTGGATCCAAATCCAAGGGCGTGGACCTGATGGGGAGGTCTTAACGACGCGCACGATACAACCAAGCGATGTGGAGGTCATGGCCTTTGGATTGAAATCTAAGGGCACACAACAGATGGGGAGGTCCTAGGCGCTGCGCAAAGTGCAAAGGAGGTCAGGGCCTTTGGATTTTAATCCAATGGTGCTGATCAAGTGAGGGGAGGTCCTGAGCCTTCCGCGAAGCGCAAAGGAGGTCGTGGCCTTTAGATTTAGATCTAAGGGCTACGAGATGAGAGTGGAGGTCGTGGCCTTTAGATCTGGATCTAATGGCTACGACCTCGCGCTGGTGGAAGATCTAAAGCGCATGACAAGGAAGGGAGGTCCTGGCCTTGGATTTTTGATCAAACGGCGCAAGACCTCGCGAGGTGGGAGGTCTGATGTGCTTGATAACAAGGGGAGGTCGTGGGCTGTTGGATCTGATCCAACGGCTACGACCTCAACAAGGTGGGAGGTCCAAGCTGAGCTGGTTGAGGAGGAGGTCGTGACCCTCGGATTTTGATCCAACGGTTACGACCTCACATGAGAGGAGGACCTCACTGTGATTGCCCGAGGTGGAGGTCGTGGCTGTTGGATTTGAATCCAACGGCTACGACCTCAAAAGCGTGGAAAGGAGGTCTGATGAGTTGGTTGAGAGGAGGAGGTCGTGGCTGTTAGATATGAATCCAATGGCTACGACCTCATCAAGGTGGAAAAGAGGTCTGAAGGGGTTGGGTTTGACCAGCTTTGAAAACGGCTCAAGCCCAAGGCACAGTGCAGGGTTTGAGTTTAAATTTACAGCTGAGACTTTGAGGATTTAATTTGAGATAGCAAATGAACTCCAAATTTTATGAAATTTTAACTGGAGCTTGCTGACATTAGGATTAACCTTACATAAAATTTCCAGAGATTTTTATGCATTGCATTTTTCTCAGGAATTTCAGTAAGGCTGTTCAGGAGTTTGTTTTACCTCCAAACATTATCAAACAAGTTTTAAAACTTATGAGATTTTTCAGAGGGGTCCCACAACATCTTTAGGACCAAGGAAAAAATATTTCCAAAGGGCTAGGCAGAAGATTTGAGACAAGTTGAATAAGGGTTGGACTTTAGTCCCCAGAAGGTTTAGGTTTTTGAACTCCACAACTTTTGATAATTAGGGGAGTTCAAGAGTTTCAAGACGTGAGAAAAAGTTTTAATTTCTACACATTTTCTTACATTTGAAACACACACCTGATGATATACTTGGGATGTTACAAATACCAAGTTTTACCACAAATCAAATATGTCAAAGTCTAACAATAAGCAGCCACAAACTCAAGCGAACGTCCATAACCGCGGACACGGCTATTCGAATAGATTTATACCCTGCAGGGGTGTACTACTTTACCCACACGACTTGATTAGCCCGTTAAGCCTCCAGATGCCTCCGAAAATAGCATACTTCCTATGGTATGCCGGCCAGGTAAATCAAGATATGGTCATTTTTAGCAAGAAGATCCCATTGGGCTAAGTCCCTCAACCTTGGGCTCCTAGGCAACATAAGACGTTACGGTCTCTATGTCCTATCGGCCCGCAAGGAACATAGGGTATCTCGGCCCTATGCCCTCACAAAACCACCGTGGGGCTCAACACAATAAAACCTTCCCCCTACTTAACCATACAGCACCCATATACCGCGTGTGATAGCACGAGTTTTGCTTGAACTGCAGGTACCCAAAGTTCGGTCCTTAATTGTCCAGACAAGGCAATCACTTTCCCACTTTCGTGCACAAAGGCACCTTCACTAGCATCCACTTGTCCAGACCCAAAATTCATTTCAAATGACAAAATTTTAACTCTTAAAATAGATACGACGATCTGAAATAAACCAAGAAGTTATAAAGTTTGTATTTCCCATGACTGTCGGGTTATTCCCGACAATCAAACTATCGTTCTAGACTTGCAAGGCTAAGCAACACATACCACGTAAGTCACACAACTTATCTTAAGCATTTTAGTACTGGAGTAATTCATGGATAACCACAATGACAAGGTAATAGGAGGTGTCTAACCATTCATCACAAAAATAGCGACATTATCAAAATAGCATGCAAGCAATTATCATTGCACTAACTTAACAAAAACTGGGATCAAATATGATGCAAAAGAAAGTTCAAATGATGCTTGCCTTGTTGGTATGCTAGCTGCTGTCCCTCAGTAGTGTATAAGTCAATATCGATAGGCTCGGAATCTATATAAGTACAATACCGAATAAACACCGACAAATACTCAAAAATTCAAATTGCTCAAAAATGCATGATTTTTATACAGTAGCTAAGTCATGATTTTAGATGAATTTAGGTGAAAGATATATCCCATTTGGATTTAGCATGTGAAAGTTATAAAGGTTTGAAGTTCAGCTTTCAGAAAAATCCAAATTAAACTCAATCTGTTAGTGTTCACTAATTATAATTATTTGGGCAAAATTTGTAGCATAGCAGTGAGTATAATGATTACATGGATAAATTGGTGATGCTAATACAAGTTCAAAACAGTTGAGTTTACCTCATTTTGAGTTTCCAAGATTTAGTTATGCATTTACAAAGTTATCAGCAATTTCCTTTGTAATAATAAAGGTTTTAATAGTGCATTTTCCAAAATAATACTCTCTGTTATAGAGACATGCTTGAAACCAATTTTAATATAAATTTCATTAAAAATGAAAATTATCGGCACTGGTTTCATCCATTTTGGATTTAAAACGAATTAGTTATGAATTTCTAAAGTTAAATACATTTTACAATGTGCAACTTAATACTCTATCAGAATTTTATAAAGCATTCAATACTTTCTTTACGGGCGCGCTAGCCATCGACATCGACAAATGGGGCCATAGCAAGAAGTGTACCCACACACCCGCAGTCTTGACGCCGGCCCACGTTGTCGCCGCCCATCATGAGGCGCGTGGCGCTGCAGATTCAAAGGCGGCGATTGTGAGCCGTTGGATTAAGATCCAACGGTCCACAGCCATGGGCGAGTTCGGAGTGGTCCGAACGGCCCAACACCTCTGATCTGTCGATTTTACATCCAACGGTCAAAAACGATTCGAGTATAAAGGCAATATTAAGAGCACAGTACGCGTTTTAAAGTCTTGGGCCCACACGACAGTGAGTGGTTTGATTTATAAAGCGTGCTGGTTTTCCGTGCAATGGGCCCACAAGTAAGTGACTTGCTAATGTGTTAAGACACGTTTTAATTACTAATGATTGACATTTACTCCTAATCACAAAGCTACAATTAATTGGCCGAATACGACAACGGATTTCGCCACAGGGTTCCGGCGACTTCATGGCTGCAGGCTTCTAAGTTAGCTCAAGCAAACCTAGGACAAGATGTAGGCACACGTAATTTGACAATGGCTTACCAGCCTGAGCTGGAGAAGACAGGCGATGTCGGCGGCCGACAAAAGAGGAAATCCAAAATCCGACACTTCCTGTGAAGCAATCATGAAATTGATTGAGGGGTTTCCATTATTATGCTAAATGGCACAACATGACGTGCAAGATTTAACAAGAACCTTACCAGAGAATAATATGGCAAGGTGAGGCTCTTGGGTGCGCGCTCTAGGGTTCCAGAGAGCACGAAACTGGTTCAGGAACTACAAGCCATCGAAGGAGCTCAAGTTAGCTAAAATGGGGAAGGTATGGAGCATGGAATCCAAAGGTACCACCCGGTGGAGGCTTACCTGAGTAGAGAGCACAGGAGAGCTCCCTTCTTCTCAACGGCTAAGAGAAGAAGTGAGTGGAAAAGAGTTGCTGAGGGGGTATTAAGGTCAAAGAACGACGGGGACGGGTGCGGTGCACAGAGAGGAAACTCCAGGACAGGCCAATTTGGGCGGTGGCGCCGAGGAGGATAGGGTCAGGCGTCGCGTGGCACAGCAAGGTCTCTGCGCGAGGCCGCCAAGGAAGACGACGGCTCGACAAGCGGGCCTGCTTTGTCACGCTCAAAGCGCTGCGTGAAAGAACCGGGGCGACGTGGCTCAATGTGAGCCGTCTGATCTTAATCGAACGGCTACGACATAAGGTGGGGTTAAGAGCTGCCGAAGGTGTGAGCACCTGGTTTTATTAGGCTCATAATACTTAGTCATCCAAATGACCCTAGTATTATCAACCAAATAAACCCAGTCTCGAGAGATGTATACTTCCCATAATGCAGTATACATACCTCACAACAGAAGAATGTATCAATTCCATGCAACACATAGTACATAAGCAACAAACCGTGGTTAATATTAATATGGAATAGCTATTACAAAAGAGGGCCCTTAGGCCAAATAGCAACAATTCTAAAAAGATAACAATGAAGCAAAAGTGCCATAAAGATGGTCAGTAACACAAAGCCAATCAAGGTGTGCCTTAACCCCTAGGCATCCGACTGCACCACCAAGCTAGTCGTCAAGAAGCCGCAACACATAGCACAAAAGTGAGGCTCTTGAACTCACCCTCTCCCTCTGCATCCAAAACCACAAAAAAATGCCACAACCACGGGCGATGAGTACATAAAGTACTCCACAAGACTTACGTAAGATAACAGCCTATAACATATGCTACATGCAAGCTTTATGTAAGTGGAGGTTGTATGTCTCATTTAGCACAAAGCAACATTTATTTGCAATAATGTAATACATTTAAAGGCAAGTTATCAAATCTGTTTTTAACATTCAAATATCAAGTTTGACAACGATAATAACCATAAGTAGATGAGAACCAGAAACCTAGAAGTGACTAACCCAATAGTCACCACAACAATAGCATGAACTCCGCTCATACCAACCAAGTCAAATTTTAATTAAATGTTGTAGTCTAGTTCTCACGGGCGATCCGAGCGTGTCCATAACCTAGGGCGAGGCTATTCAATAGTTTTATCCTGCGCAGGTGTACCACTGCACCCCACACGCCGATCGCTTTTCCTTTACGCACACTACCAAAGGTGTGCTTTGCACGCTAAGTCCTACGAGACATTTCCAATGGACAATGCTAATTCGAGTCGCACAACCCACGGGAGAAGGAGACATCACACGACCTACCCGAAGCTAATGCTCCCTCCCACACCACACACACATATTTTATCTTTAAAACCACCAACCGAAAGCGACCCCAATTAGCAACGCCCAAAGTACTTAGTCAAGAGGGTTCCATATGCCCCTCGCGTGGTTAGTACGCAATATTGCTCAGTACGGGAGGCGCAAGTAACTCGGTCCTTAGGGACTTAGGCATACTTCCACAATCCAAAAACCACACCATTCATCCAATATGCCCAAGTCTAAACAATCTTTTATTTTCAGGTTTTTACTTTACAAATTAGCAAAGCACAAGTGCTGTACAATATGAAGTAGTAATTAGATTTGTGTGATCAAGACCATCGACTAAGTCGATGATCGCCCATTTCTACCGCTAACTAAGCATGTCTAAGCAAATTAAATCGTAACTACTAAGCGATAAGAGCTCATCCAACGAGCTCCAACCACAGCAAATAACCTAGGCTCATTGGTAGTAGAGGATGATCATTTCCTACAGATTGTGCAACTATAGGATTCACTAACCATAATTAAAACAAAGTAGCAATGCATACATAGAGTTTAAACAATATAATAGACTTGCAAATATAGGATGAATCATGGTCAAACTGCTTGCCTTGTTGCTGTTGCTCAAGTTGTGGCTGACGGTCACTCTCGGGATCGCCACAAATGTCGAAACCTAACGAAAGAGCGAAAAAAGAACCGATAAGAACAAAGAAACCAAAAAGACTCAACAGCCAACTTTCTCCAAATGACTTAAAAATTTACAGCAGCAAGATATTGATTTATCATGAATTTTGCAACAAAAATCAAGTGATTTGGACCCTTAATGCAAAAGATATGATGAAATCAAATCTGCTCAGCCTAATTAATTAAAAATGTGTTACAATTCATCGCAAAAATTTCTAGACATGCAGAGGAACTGAAATTTTTAAGGTAGCATAAGCACCTCATAAGATGAACAACCAAATTGGATTCATCTCAATTGGAGCTATAATGCCCCTTCTATTAATTTTTGAAACAAGAACTTGAACACAATTAAAATGCATGATTATTCTTTCTGAAAACAGTAACATGTTCAAAACTATTTTTCCTAGTAATTTCATCCTTAGAGGAATCCAACAAACTTGGATTCACGCAAAAAGAGTTTACAGATAATTAGTTATGCATTTTACAAGTTAAAGGATTTCTAGTGAAACAATTAAACCTACAAGTTAACAAAATTAATTCTGGATATTTTTGCAACTACAACATGCTTAATTTCATTTTTAGATCGAAGTGTAGGTAATAACAGAATTAACAAACTTGATTTCATCTAAAAAGGAGTTAACATGAATTTATTATGCATTTTTAAACTTATCAGGAATTTCTAATACATTTAATAAAGCTGAAAAGGATTAAAATGATCTTTTACATTTTTCTGGAGCTATTTCAACCATGCAACTATTTTTAGATTAAACTTTAGCTCATAACAGAATTATCAAAAGTGGAATCACCGAAAATGAATTATTGCGAAATAGTTTTACCTTTTCAAAGTTTAATGCGATTTTCGGTTGTAAAATAAATCCCGGAATTTCCTAAAATCCATCGCGAGATAAAGACGTGGCTCAATCTGGGCCGTCAATTCGCATCCAAAGGCCCACGGTGAACACCTATTCATGGTCCGATCGGCCCGAAGGAATATCACCGCTGATCTTGAGATGAGCTACCGATATGGATTGAAGTGTATCGGACGCCAAGACAAAGGCATACCGACAAGCGGACCCACTGTCGGCCGACGCCGAGTCGTAAGGGAGGTTTTAACCCACGCGCACAAGTGAAATGGGTCCCACTCGCCGACAAGAAACCCGGGAGTTTACTATGCGCATTAAAGGGTGATTTGAGGCGCCGCCCACATGTCGCTGAGACAAGGACCCGTTTAGGACATCATTAATGCTAAGCGCTTAATTAACCAATGATTAGCGACTAATGACGGGATCTTTGTCCTAATGATTCTCGACAAGATTTCCCGTCCGACAAAATGCCGAGGGAGTTCCCGAGCTTCGTCGCGGCTTCCGGCCCGGCCACATGCGAGCCAAGGATGAATGGGTCCGCAATAGCTTTAGGACCCAATGGCACCACCCACACCGACGGCGACGGGGAAAATCGTCATGAGCCGAGATAAGCGGGTGACCGCTTTGCCAAAAGACCAAAAGCGAAAATGTTGTTCGCAAATGCCTTACGGCAAAGAAAAGCCACTTCTAGGGACTATAAGAAGGGTACCGAGGGCAAGGATTTAACCCGGCGGTCGAAGAAGCTTTATGACGAAGCACCACGACGGAGCCGGGAAGACAACGAGGGAAACACGGCCTAAGCAAAAGTATTACATCACACATCAAGTTAGCTCCACCAATGCTCAAAGAAGCTTCACGAGCAAGGAATTGAGGAATGGAGCTACTCACCCAAGAACGGGAAGAAGGGGTTGATTTCGCCGAAATGGGGACTTTTGCAATTCGGCTTCACCTCAGAAAGATGAATCCAAATTAAGTGAGGGATTTACTCCAAGGGGTTAAAAGGTGGCTCGAGCAAAAATAGAGAGAGGAGAGGACAGACCACCGCTTTACCGAGGTACCCGAGCTCCAACAATGGCGGTTGCAATGGTGGGGAGGTGGTTTGAGCTCAAGGGACCAAGAGCAAGTGTGGAAGGCGACTAAAGGAAAACCAAAGAAGGTGTAGGGGCTTCTTATAGTCGAGAGAGCAAGGCCAAGAGCCAAGCTCATGGTCATGGTGGACTTGGTCCACAGCTCCTCCACGGCTAACAAGGACATGGAGGAATGGATGGCTCGCAGAGAAAGAAGACTAAATGGCTAAAGCTCGAGCGCATTAATTAGCAGCAGAGAGGAGCCGCTGTGAGGTGACAAGGCTCGAGCCTCCCCACGCCTACTCGCCCACTCTCTCGGCACAGCCACGCAAGGCCGAGGACGAAGGCGAGCGAGGAGGACGACGAAGCAGCGGCGTCCGATTTTAATCTAACGGCCCATGACAATTGACGGCGTAAATCGCACGGCCGAGATGAAACCGGGAGGATCCAAGGGTTACGCGATATGGACCGTCCGATCAAAATCTAACGGCCCATGACAATTGCGCCAGCGAGCCCACCGGTGCAGTTAGTTGGTTGGACCAAGTCCATTGGCTCGAGCCCGAGTCCGACTCTGCACTCCAAGGAACAAAGGCTTGGTTTGAGTTTGAATTTGGAACTGAGATTTTGTGGATTTAATTGAGGTATCAAAACAACTCCAAAATTTATGAAAATTTAACTAGAGCTTTCTGACATGATGAATAACCTACCATAAAATTTCCAGAGGTTTTAATGCCTTGCATTTTTCTCCAGAAATTTCAGAAGGTTAGGACAATAGGGTTGGACCAGGTTTGACTGGGTTTGACTTGCCTCAAAAATTATTCAAATAATTTCTAAAAATTATGAAATAATTCAGAGGGGCTGCTAGTCACCCAAGGAACTTAGGAAAATTATTTACAGAGGTTTGCACAAGATTTTCCCAAGGAGGTTTTTGATAGGAGTGAATTGGAGAATTTGATTTTTGAGTTTGGATTTTCCATAATTCCTTTGCAAGAATTACCGATTTGGGCAAGCATTCTCAATTGAAGAAAAAGTTTTAATTTCTCCTCATTTTCAGAATTGGGATGTTACAAAACCTCCCCTCCTTACAAAAATCTCGTCCCGAGATTTGGCTCACTCGGTAAAGAAAGATGGATAGTCCGCACGCAGACGATCTTCCCTTTCCCAAGTGGCCTCATCCTCGTAATGGTTCACCACTGAACTTTAAGGAACTTGATGGTCTTATTCCTCGCTCTTCGCTCGGACTCATCGAGTATGCTAACAGGTGCTCGCGATAGGTCAAATCTTCCTAACATCGAGAGCTTCCAACGAGCTTCCTCGCTTGGAACACGGAGGCACTTCTTAAGCCGGGACACATGGAACACATCATGTACCCCTCAAGTGCAGGTGGCAATTCCAACTTGTAGGCAATAACTCCCTTCTTCTCGATAACGCGGTATGGACCGACATATCGAGGAGCTAACTTGCCCTTGACGCCAAACGTTGATGGCCCTTCGAGGAGAGACTTTGAGATAAACAAAGTCATTGGGCTCAAAGCTCAACTCACGACGACGGCGATCCGCATAGCTCTTTTGCTCGATTGAGCCGCGCGCAAACGCCACGAATAAGCCGGACTTGGCGCCAAATTTCATTGATTGAGTCCGCCAAAGAGAGGTCTCTCACCGTCTTCGACCAGTTTAACGGGTTCTACACTTTCTCCGTGATAAGGCCTCAAAGGTGCCATGCCGAGGCTGGCCCGAAGTCGTTGTTGTAAGAAAATCTTCGCGAATGGCAAGCATTTCTCCCAATGCTTCCCATAGGAAAGGACACAAACACGAAGCATGTCTTCCAAAACTTGGTTGACCCTCTCGGTCGACCATCGCTTGAGGGTGAAATGCCGTGCTAAAGGCAAGACGGGTCCCCATAGCCTCTTGCAAACTATGCCAAAAGCGAGAGGTGAAAAGAGAACCACGATCCGAGACGATTGTCTTGGGCACACCATGCAAGCACACGATGCGAGAAACATAGAGATCTGCCAATTGGCTAACAGAAATCTTAGTCCGCACCGGCAAGAAATGTGCCACCTTAGTCAACCGATCGATGATGACCCAAATGGAATCTTACCCTGGGTGTTCGGGTAGACCGTGATAAAATCCATACCGATCGAATCCCACTTCCACTCAGAATAGGTAGGGCTCAAGCGCCTCTGGACGCCGATGCTCGGCCTTGACACGACGACACACGCCGCACTCAGCCACGAACTTTGCAATCTCCTCTTCATGCGAGTCCACCAAAATCTCTCGGAGATCCCGATACATCTTGGTGGCCCCGGATGAATAGACAAAGGTGAATCATGGGCTTCATGGAGAATCAAATTCGCAACTCCATGTCCTTTGGAACCATTAAGGCGTTGTTCAACCTCACAACGCCATGCTATTCTCGTAAAAGCACTTAGTTGTTCCGTTCTTGACATTTTCCTTGATGTGGCTCACCCAACATCCAACCGCCGAGCGGACTTGATCCGATCCACCAAGGTTGGTTGCACAACCATGGCAATGAGAGATCCATGCTCAACTATCTCCAAGTTGAGACGCCGAATGCTTCGAGAAGAGAGGGCTAATGCTCCTTGAGCAATAAGGCATTACAATACGCTTATGATTAAGCGCATCAAGAATCGACATTAGCCTTGCCCGATGGTAGTGAATACCCATATCATAATCCTTGATCAACTCCAACCATCTCCTTTGCCCGAGGTTCAGTCAGGTTGGGTGAACAAGTACTTTAAGCTTTTGTGATCCAAATACACTTCACAACGACACCGATTAGGTAATGTCGCCAAATCTTAAGTGCATGAACCACAGCCGCTAGCTCCAGATCATGAGTAGGGTAGTTGAGTTCATGAGGTCTCAATTGCCTTGATGCATAGGCCACTACCTTGCCTTCTTGCATAAGGACACAACCGAGGCCTCGACGAGAAGCATCGCAATAGATATCGAAGCTGCTATGGATATCGGGAAGAACGAGGACGGGAGCGGTGGTCAAACACTTCTTGATTATTTGGAAACTTTCCATACAAGCCTTAGACCACAAGAACTTATGGTCCTTCTTGAGCAACTCCGTCATCGGCTTCGTGATCTTGGAGAAGTTCTCGATAAAGCGACGATAGTATCCCGCTAAACCAAGAAAACTCCGCACCTCGGTAACCGAAGTGGGCGGGCTCCAGGAAAGAACATCGTCGACCATGCTAGGATCCATGGCTACGCCTCCAGCTGAAAGAACATGGCCTAAGAAGGCTACTTCCTTCAACCAGAATGCACACTTGTCAACTTCACAGACAAATTAGTGCTCACGCAGCTTGCTCAACACAAGCTTTAGATGCTCGGCGTGTTCCTCATCGTTCTTGGAGTAGATAAGAATATCATCGATGAAGACCACGACAAACTTATCCAAATACTCCATGAATACCGAATTCATGAGGTTCATGAACAAGGTAGGAGCATTGGTTGTCAATGACATGACAAAGGTACTCGCACAAGCCGTGAGCGAGTAGAGAACGCCGTTTTGGAATATCCTCGTGTCGAATTCAACTCGATGATATCCCACTCTTAAATCAATCTTGGAGAAAACTCGAGCTCCAGCTTAATTGATCAAGAGATCGCCGATGCGGGCAATGGATACTTGTTCTTCATCATTACTTCATTAAGTGGGCGGTAATCAACGACATGCGTAAAGTACCGTCCTTCTTCTTTACGAAGATTGCTGGACAACCCCAAGGAGATGAGCTAGGGCGGATGAAACCCATCTCTTGCAGCTCACTTAACTGCTTCTTCAACTCCACCAACTCGTTCGGTGGCATCCGATAAGGCCTCTTTGAGATAGGGGCGTACCGGAGCCAACTCAATGACAAACTCGAGGTCTCGAACGGGTGGCATCCTCGAAGATTCAAGGAAAGACATCAACGAAGTCACAAACTGTTGGCACTTCGCTAATATCTAGAGCGGGCTTCGCTTCAAGCGCGAAGAGATGAGGATCTAGCAGCTTCGGCGAAAAGCAAACCTGCTCGCCGGAGGGACTAGATAGAGAGATGAGCTTCCTGGCGCAATCGATTTGCCCCATATGCTGAGACAACCAATCCATGCCAAGGATCACATCAAGACTCGCTGAACGGAGAAGGATAAGGTTTGCTAAGAACCCTACCCCTACGATCTCGATAGGGACATCCCTACACTCGGATTCAGCTCTCAACTCCGAACCAGGAGAGCGAATGAGTAGCGGGACCGACAATGGAGAGAAAAGAAGCTCACCAACAACAGCAAAAGACTTAGAAACAAAGGAATGTGATGCTCCTGAATCAAACAAGACAGTAGCAGGGTGAGAGTTAACAGAAAGTGTACCTAGCACGACGTCGGGTGCCTCCTGAGCCTCCTCTGCGGTGACGGCATTGACGCGGCCACTACCCACGCCCTGGGTAGCGGGGACGATCTTCTGATCATGCGAAGATCCACCTCCTTGCCCGCATCCTCCATTAGGACGAGGGGCTGCTCCGGTCTTCTTAGGGCAATTATTTGCATAATGGCCCTTCTGGCTACAGAAGAAACAAGTGACATTGGCCGCCGGATTGCGGGAGCCACTCTGCTGACTGGCAGGCGCACGTGACTGGGGCACGGCCGGCGAAGGACGAGGAACAGGGGCAGGTGACCTCGGGCGCCGAGGATCGAGATCGAACCTCAAGATCGCCCAAGCGAGGACGAAGGAATCGACTTGGAAGACTTGTAAGTCTCCCACTTGCGCTTACGGGAATCCATAAGCTCTCGAGCCGCATGCTCAGCGACGATGGCCTTGTCGACCAAGGTCTGGAAATCAGGAAAGTCGACAATGGATAGCTTGTCCTTCAGCTCCTCGGACAAGCCACGCTGAACTTGGCTCCTTAGCCATATCAAGGTGGCCACATCCTCGTGAGCATAACGAGCTAGATGGTTGAACTCAGATACATACTCCATGATCGAAGCTACGCCTTGCTTGAGCGCAAGAAACTCCCTTCTTGATCTCCATCAAGCCGCGCAGGATGTGAGCCCGACGGAAGGCGACGAAACTCCTCCCAAGAAACGGTGTGGTCTCACGGCCGCATGGCGAGAAAGCTCTCCCACCATGACAAAGCCGCACCCTCAAGCCGGTGCGATGCAAACAGCGCCTTCTCGTGCTCGCATCTGCGCTATGCGGCTTCCGCCCACAAGACGGCCAATCGTCCGCATCCAAAGGGTCCTCGCATCGAGAAAAGGTAGGGGCTGGGTATGAAGAAACTCCGCGAGTCCTCCACGCGCCGATGGGCATTCCTCGCCCAGATCCTCAAGCTCCGGAAAGTGCAAGCAGGTTATGCGATGACGCCCAAGAGAACTCTCTGTCATCCGCGTGGTTGCGCCGATCCAAGAAGGACTCGCCATGGTCGGAGGAGGAGGAAGCTCGTCCGACCAGTGATCGCCTTGGCCGCTACGAAAAGGCCCGCCATCCTGTTACAAGAAATCTTGGTTAGCAACTAGACTCAAAAACAAAGCCTTTAAAGATGGCAAAAGCGATCGACTAGGGAATGGGATATCACCCTAAACGAAAGCCAAAACAGCGAGTAATTCAACTTTAGAAGCTTCTAAAAGACTCTAAAGCAGCCAAGAAACACCAAAAGAAGGCTCAACTTCTCAACTCAACTAACCCGTATTGAATGAACGAGTAATTGATCGAGAAGATTAAAAATCAGATTGTAAGATGAGATCTAAAACTATTAGAGAACAAGGTTAAAACAGCGAGATAAGTGCTAGATACTTAGCTAACTAGTATCACATCTTACCCTTTTATTCCCACAAGTTTTAGTTGATTAACCTCTCATTTTCTACCTCATTTACTAGCTTAAGCATTGCTGCCCTAAAATGCTTGCTTGCTGTCCAGAATTTTCAGATTTGAGTTTCACCTTCAAATACTTATATTCTTCACCAAAAAGGTAGCCAAGACATCAATTTAGAACTCTCATATGTTATCCAAAACCCAATTAATCGATAACGACTATTTTGTAGAAGGGAAGAGAGGAAAACAACTTTTAAAACTCAAATTAGAGTGAGATGAGAAGAGAAAGCTAAGATAGATGAGGAGTAAAATCTGAGAATTTTCTTAAGCTTTCAAAACTTATTTGACACTTTGAAATTAGGTTTTCAAAATATCCTAAGGACTACTGCTTGCGTTATTACGGTCGAACGGCTCGATACCAACTTTTAGAGCACTGGTTTTATTAGGCTCATAATACTTAGTCATCCAAATGACCCTAGTATTATCAACCAAATAAACCGGTCTCGAGAGATGTATACTTTCCGAATGCAAGATACATACCTCACAACAAAAGAATGTATCAATTCCATGCAACACATAGTACATAAGCAACAAACCGAAGTTAATATTAATATGGAATAGCTATTACAAAAGAGGGCCCTTAGGCCAAATAGCAACAATTCTAAAAAGATAACAATGAAGCAAAAGTGCCATAAAGATGGTCAGTAACACAAAGCCAATCGGTGTGCCTTAACCTCTAGGCATCCGACCGACCGCCAAGCTAGTCGTCAAGAAGCTACAACACATAGCACAAAAGTGAGGCTCTTGAACTCACCTCTCCCTCTCTGCATCCAAAACCACAAAAAAATGCCACAACCACGGCGATGAGTACATAAAGTACTCCATAAGACTTACGTAAGATAACAGCCTATAACATATGCTACATGCAAGCTTTATGTAAGTGGAGGTTGTATGTCTCATTTAGCACAAAGCAACATTTATTTGCAATAATGTAATACATTTAAAGGCAAGTTATCAAATCTGTTTTTAACATTCAAATATCAAGTTTGACAACGATAATAACCATAAGTAGATGAGAACCAGAACCTAGAAGTGACTAACCCAATAGTCACCACAACAATAGCATGAACTCCCGCTCATACCAACCAAGTCAAATTTTAATTAAATGTTGTAGTCTAGTTCTCACGGGCGATCCGAGCGTGTCCATAACCTAGGACGAGGCTATTCAATAGTTTTATCCTCGCAGGTGTACCACTGCACTCCACACGCCGCATCGCTTTTCCTTTACGCACACTACCAAAGGTGTGCTTGCACGGCTAAGTCCTACGAGACATTTCCAATGGACAATGCTAATTCGAGTCGCACAACCCACGGGAGAAGGAGACATCACACGACCTACCCGAAGCTAATGCTCCCTCCCACACCACACACACACATTTTATCTTTAAAACCACCAACCGAGCGACCCCAATTAGCAACGCCCAAAGTACTTAGTCAAGAGGGTTCCATATGCCCTCAAGTGGTTAGTACGCTAATATTGCTCAAGACGGAGGCGCAAGTAACTCGGTCCTTAGGGACTTAGGCATACTTCCACAATCCAAAAACCACACCATTCATCCAATATGCCCAAGTCTAAACAATCTTTTATTTTCAGGTTTTTACTTTACAAATTAGCAAAGCACAAGTGCTGTACAATATGAAGTAGTAATTAGATTTGTGTGATCAAGACCATCGACTAAGTCGATGATCGCCCATTTCTACCGCTAACTAAGCATGTCTAAGCAAATTAAATCGTAACTACTAAGCGATAAGAGCTCATCCAACGAGCTCCAACCACAGCAAATAACCTAGGCTCATTGGTAGTAGAGGATGATCATTTCCTACAGATTGTGCAACTATAGGATTCACTAACCATAATTAAAACAAAGTAGCAATGCATACATAGAGTTTAAACAATATAATAGACTTGCAAATATAGGATGAATCATGGTCAAACTGCTTGCCTTGTTGCTGTTGCTCAAGTTGTGGTGACGGTCACTCTCGGATCGCCACAAATGTCGAAACCTAACGAAAGAGCGAAAAAAGAACCGATAAGAACAAAGAAACCAAAAAGACTCAACAGCCAACTTTCTCCAAATGACTTAAAATTTACAGCAGCAAGATATTGATTTATCATGAATTTTGCAACAAAAATCAAGTGATTTGGACCCTTAATGCAAAAGATATGATGAAATCAAATCTGCTCAGCCTAATTAATTAAAAATGTGTTACAATTCATCGCAAAAATTTCTAGACATGCAGAGGAACTGAAATTTTTAAGGTAGCATAAGCACCTCATAAGATGAACAACCAAATTGGATTCATCTCAATTGGAGCTATAATGCCCTTCTATTAATTTTTGAAACAAGAACTTGAACACAATTAAAATGCATGATTATTCTTTCTGAAAACAGTAACATGTTCAAAACTATTTTTCCTAGTAATTTATCCTTAGAGGAATCCAACAAACTTGGATTCACGCAAAAGAGTTTACAGATAATTAGTTATGCATTTTACAAGTTAAAGGATTTCTAGTGAAACAATTAAACCTACAAGTTAACAAAATTAATTCTGGATATTTTTGCAACTACAACATGCTTAATTTCATTTTTAGATCGAAGTGTAGGTAATAACAGAATTAACAAACTTGATTTCATCTAAAAAGGAGTTAACATGAATTTATTATGCATTTTAAACTTATCAGAATTTCTAATACATTTAATAAAGTGAAAAGGATTAAAATGATCTTTTACATTTTTCTGGAGCTATTTCAACCATGCAACTATTTTTAGATTAAACTTTAGCTCATAACAGAATTATCAAAAGTGGAATCACCCAAAATGAATTATTGCGAAATAGTTTTACCTTTTCAAAGTTTAATGCGATTTTCGGTTGTAAAATAAATCCCGAAATTTCCTAAAATCCATCGCGAGATAAAGACGTGGCTCAATCTGGGCCGTCGAATTCGCATCCAAAGGCCCACGGTGAACACCTATTCATGGTCCGATCGGCCCGTGAATATCACCGCTGATCTTGAGATGAGCTACCGATATGGATTGAAGTGTATCGGACGCAAGACAAAGGCATACCGACAAGCGGACCCATCGTCACGACGCCGAGTCGTAAGGGAGGTTTTAACCCACGTGCACAGTGAAATGGGTCCCACCCGTCAGCGACAGTAAACCCGGGGAGTTTACTATGCGCATTAAAGGGTGATTTGAGGCGCTGGCCCACATGTCAGTGAGACAAGGACCCCATTTAGGACATCATTAATGCTAAGCGCTTAATTAACCAATGATTAGCGACTAATGACGGGATCTTTGTCCTAATGATTCTCGACAAGATTTCCCGTCCGACAAAATGCCGAGGAGTTCCCGAGCTCGTCGCCGCCATGCCCGGCCACTGCGGCGGCGCGAGCCAAGGATGAATGGGTCCGCAATAGCTTTAGGACCCAATGGCACCACCCACACACCGACGGCGGCGTAAAATCGTCATGAGCCGAGATAAGCGGGTGACCGTTTTACCAAAAGACCAAAAGCGAAAATGTTGTTCGCAATGTTCGAAAGCAAAGAAAGCCACTTCTAGGACTATAAGAAGGGTACCGAGGGCAAGGATTTAACCCGGCGGTCGAAGAAGCTTCATGACGAAGCACCACGACGGAGCCGGGAAGACAACGAGGAAACACGGCCTAAGCAAAAGTATTATGATCACACATCTAAGTTAGCTCCACCAATGCTCAAAGAAGCTTCACGAGCAAGGAATTGAGGAATGGAGCTACTCACCCAAGAACGGGAAGAAGGGGTTGATTTCGCCGAAATGGGGATTTTGCAATTGGCTTCACCTCAGAAAGATGAATCCAAATTAAGTGAGGGATTTACTCCAAGGGGTTAAAAGGTGGCTCGAGCAAAAATAGAGAGAGGAGAGGGACAGACCACCGCCTTTACCGAGGTACCCGAGCTCCAACAATGGCGGTTGCAATGGTGGGGAGGTGGTTTGAGCTCAAGGGACCAAGAGCAAGTGTGGAAGGCGACTAAAGGAAAACCAAAGAAGGTGTAGGGGCTTCTTATAGTCGAGAGAGCAAGGCCAAGAGCCAAGCTCATGGTCATGGTGGACTTCGGTCCACAGCCTCCACCAAGCGAACAAGGACATGGAGGAATGGATGGCTCACAGAGAAAGAAGACTAAATGGCTAAAGCTCGAGCGCATTAATTAGCAGCAGAGAGGGAGCCGCAGAGGTGACAAGGCTCGAGCCTCCCCACGCCTACTCTGCCCACTCTCCGCACAACCACCACCCAAGGAACTTAGGAAAATTATGAAATAATTCAGAGGGGTCATAGTCACCCAAGGAACTTAGGAAAATTATTTACAGAGGTTTGCACAAGATTTTCCCAAGGAGGTTTTTGATAGGAGTGAATTGGAGAATTTGATTTTTGAGTTTGGATTTTCCATAATTCTTTTGCAAGAATTACCGATTTGGGCAAGCATTCTCAATTGAAGAAAAAGTTTTAATTTCTCCTCATTTTCAGAATTGGGATGTTACAGAAGGGGTGGGAAATCTGGGCCGTTGATTTTTAATCCTACGGCCTGCATGTGTTAGTGCATTTAGTTGACTCGGGTGAGTCAGTTTGACTGGGTCGGGTTTGAGCCCGAAGAACAGTGCTGGCTAGGGTTTTGGGTTTAGGGTTTGACTGAGTTTTAAATTGTCTTATCAACTTTGACCGAGGCCTTATAAATATAAATAAAATCCCAAAATTCTGAAATAATTTCCAGAGGTTCCTGGGATAGTCTAGTGTTCATAAAAATTATAATATCACACAATTCATGATATAATTTGTATTTTACAAATTCAAACTTAAGCTAGGTCATATAATTGTGTTTGAATTTTAATAGGGTCTAAACCTGTCCCAAAAATTTAGGAAAAATTATATTCATTCAAGATAATTAATATAGTATTTGAATAAATTATTTCCAGGGAGACTTCAGTAGCATTTGTTTTGGTTTTGCTTTTGGAGTTCCAATTATAGCATAAGTTTAATCTCTTTCACAGATTTTCCAAGTGCAATATATAATGCAAATGCTAGAAATCATGATGCATGCTAATGAGATGCAAAGTAATCCTCTTTATTAATCTGGGGATGTGACAAATTATTACCCTAGAAGACGCGTGTGAGCTCGTTGAATCCTCATGTGGTGCTCCTCTCCTCTTCCTTCTCCTCTCTTCCTTCCCCTCCTTCTTCCTAACAGACGGCAGTAGCAGCAGGGAGGATGGCACCTGGGAGAGGACGAGTAGTACCGCGACGGATGCTACTGTAGCAGGGGTTTGGGTACTGTAGCATATTTAGGGTTTTGCCCCCTTTTGGGCCTTAGTGCTGTGGGCCAAGAGCCCATAGCCTAGGTTTTGAAGAAATTTCAGAAAAACCCCTTTAACTTATTTTTTTCTCTCTAATGCATTTCGGAGTATTACATTTTATCCCTCTTAAACAGAATTCGACTCTGAATTCTACCTGTCATCTACTCAAAAAAAAACAACAACCACAACTGAAAATTAATAACGGTTACGTGTACCCGCTGTGAAAAGATCTGGATACTGCTCGCAGATGTGATACTCCAGCGCCCAAGTAGCCTCTCTCTCGGACTGATGAGACCACAACACATTGACGTAAAACAACGTCTGTCCTAACACTCAATCCGACATTTCCAAGTACACTCATCAGAATAGACTCGAAGGTAAGATCCTAGTCGATGGTCAACGATGTTATTGAAAACTCAAACTCCAGATCTCCCAAGTACTCACTCGGCACCAGAATATACCAAAAGTTGCGTACACGTGTATGGCCCCGAGACGGTCCTAGCGATACGCCATCTTTATAAAATACAAAACACCCAGAACTCTTGTCCCACTTCTCAATCGAACTCTTCATCTAACAAGGAGCACCTCCTTTAACCAGGAATGCACAACAGAACTTGTTTTTAAAAAATTGTTTTACAAAGAGAACCCAATTGAAAATCAAGAGTTGTCATCACAACCACGCAATGCCAACTCTCCACCAAAAGGGTCAAATCCAAAATTGAAAATTCATCACGAAAACCATTCCACTTTCTAATTAGGCAGTTTGCGAATGAATACCACAAAAGCCAAATGAGAAATCACTCGAATGCCCAAATCAAATATTTCTTTTATTATATCTGAACTGGAAAGAATCACACATGCCAACACAGCGCCAACTCAAATTGTCAAAGACACTAGTCATAAACACATAGCTCAAACAAGAATTAAGAGAGCGTTTCATTACCCGAGGCAACATTTTTCTCAATTTCTCTTTTAAGAATACAACTTCTCGCAAATTATGGAATTCCAATTCATCACAAGACACTAACTCATTTTGCTTAAATTGGCAACCTCAATGCCATACTCAAACCGAATACATCAACCACATATTTGTAGAGAGGTTCTATTGACTCCACAGAAACATACTCTAGCCAACTCATCTACCAATAGAAATACTTTGTCAGATGACTCCCAATGCATCTCAAAATAGATCTCACACACAATCACATCACCTCATTCCTTTAGTAACAATAACTCAGAATTCACATCACACATTGTCATGTACTACATCAAAAGGGTCCTATCAATAATCATCCCACTATCTAGAATCCACCCTTATTCTACTTCCTCTACACAAAATCCTTGGGCGACCAAAGTCCTAGCATAAAAATGTAAAGCCCAAATTTAACCTTCAAGACTCCTACAATGAACTTCTGGGGTAAATGTTAGGGACATCCTCGGAATCGATAACTAAAATTTTCACAATCTAACCATACTCGATCATTAACGTCAATAGATAAATATATTCTTAATTAAATTATCCTTTGAAAGATTCTAACTCCAAGAGAGTTACTCATTGAAACCAAGCCATACCTGATAATAATGCAACAATCTCTGCTACCTCATTAATTGCTTTAACGATTAGATTACTTTGCTAATCTTTCTCTCATTATACTACACTGTCATATTTCACCTACACAACCATGCAAACTACCCAGTCGTGATACTCTAGTAAACTGATCAAGATTTTCATTCTTTCGATAATTCTAATATTCCACCCAAAATGAACAAAAGATCTTGGACCACAAATCACTATAGGTTCTATTAGCTGCAACAATGCAATTAGTTTAGCCCCAAAGACAAACATTCTATATAACTAAGATTCTCTCCAATAATTATACACAAAATCAATTTATCCTCTAATGCTCCTCAAATAACTTACATCCCAAGGTCTCACAACCTCGTAAACATGATCACTACTAATCAGTTGCCACTATTCACTCTAGAAGGATTTGTAAAACAAATCGATTATTCCTTTCTCAAAAGAAGAGGCAAATAGAATCATTTTCAGTACACAGGAAACGTTTTCCATTCGCATTACACTAGACCAAGAGAGATAGTCAAATTGTAATGATCTCGGAAGGCAAAAGACGACACCACAGTTACAGGCACTAGTCCCACAAAAAGAGAATACCAAACCTCAACCAATAAGAATAAAACATTGCGTTTGAAACTTGAGAAGCTCTTATGTAGCCAAATAACCAGGTTAAGCACGCCTCAAAAACCTGCAAGCTACAAAACTTGAGTCCACCCTCAAATACTTGTACTACACTCTTTCCTTTAACAAAGAGAACAATTTCTTTGATTACAACTTCACTTTGCCAACTCAAATAAAAGGGCCTTTAAGATCAAATCACATGAATCACTCAAGAACTAAATAGAACTTTCCAACACGTCACTTCGCTCAACAAATATCAGCTACCACAATATTTAGGGACTACCAAAGGCCATGAATGCAAAACTCCAAACGTTTCATTTAACTGATATTACAGAAGGTGATCAAAGTACATTCTTTCTAAAAGAATCGTCACCACACCCACAAGTCATAATCCCTTGCAGACAATCTTACTAACATTAAGAATAATATACTCTTAACATGAATCTTTATCGATCTTTATCGTCAACTCTTCCATTATAAAGCCCCCAAAAGTTCACCAAATTGTTCCATACTACTTTATCATCCCATCTTCAAAATGAGAGTATACCAAAACCATACAACTTCACTACAACAACAACTTTTTTTTAGAAGGGATCTTGTAATACCCCAAATATCAATTAGAGAGATTATTCGGGAGAGGGAAGTTTATTCATTATCGAATGCAATATAGTTTAGAGAGGGATTTAAGCTAAAAATTCAGATTTCGAGAGGGGTTTGGACCTTGGGCTTCCAGCCCAAGGCTTTGTAGGCCTTGTGGGCCGACCTTAAGAGGCCCATGAGAGGGGGGGTGCCCCACCCCTTTTTACCCTAGCCGCCACCCCCTAACTTCCCCTTGGCCAGCCACCACTCCCCTCCTCTCCCTTATGCCGCCCCTCCAAGATCCCCTCCAAGTCACCACACCTCCTACCCAACAGCTCCATTGCCGTCCCCTCCCCTGGTGTTGCCCCTCGCTGCCGGCCAAAGCAAGGAAAGGAGAGGGAAGCCCTGAGGAGTTGCTGGCCAAAAGGAGGAAGGAAGAGGGTATGGAAGGGGGGTTTCCTTGTGAGGTTGATCAGCAGGTTCTTGCGGGTCTTCAAGGGTATATCTTGAGTCGTTGTGGTTTAATTCAATCATTCCACATGGATCGATGTCGTAATTAGAGTCGTTAATCCTGCTGTGATTATAATAAGAATTCTGTCCATTACTTGTGCGTCAGTTTTGGTGTAGTTTGTCTCCTAGAGATTTGTGGGACTCATTCTCAGATTTCCATAGGTTCAAAGATCACCAAAGTCGGAGTTACGGTCTAGAAGTTACGTTGATTTCATTACTGCTATCCAAAATTCTGACGAATATTAGCAGTCGATTTGTTTATTAAAATAAAATTATGTTAGTGGTTGATTCAGGGAATTCACCCAACATGATTGTCGTAGCACATTTCTTAAGCTTTCCATATTGATACAAATCTTAAATTTTGGTTAATCCATCGGAAAGTTATGAATTTTCTTCTACTGTTGTATGTTCTGTCTGGTATATTATAGTTCTAGATGTTCATCTGATGATTAGACTCAGTATTTGGCAGAATTAGAGATTCTTGCCAACTAGGTTAATGTAGAGGATTCTGTTATCTTTCCAGAGAGTCTGATATCACACCTTTTCAATTTCAAAACGAAAGTTATGATGTTTTTAGCGTTGCTGTCCAATATAGCTTTCTGCTAGAATATCGTTTAACTTGAGTAGAACATATCTATGAACTTTGGCCTCTGGGAAGATGAGGTAGAAGTGTTGCGAGTAGCGTCTCTATATCGCTATGTTCTTATTCAAGTAATTCAGTTGTGTAGGAGGAGAGGGTTCGAGATTAGTGGCATCATCCTTGCCTCCGAACGCATCGCAGCGTGAAAGGCAAGTAATTTGTGGATTATTTGATTGTTCGATGTGCTCGTTGTTCATGCTATGATTACATTCTCTGGTCTATGAGTATATTCCAATGATTACTACTCTTTCCACGTATGTTAATCTATGCTTCATGAGATTATGACTTTCATATTCATATTTATTCATTCAATTATATGTTCATGATTTACCCACGGGAGTGGGAAGTAAAGACCCATCATTCCAATATGGGCACGTAAGACCCGCCATTCCAATGTGGGAAAATTGGATCTCCATTATGAAACATTGTTCATACAGGCCGGATCCCCGCATTTTGGATATTGCGGGCCTAGGTAACACCGATGGGTGTTCATTGGCTATACCGGTATAAGCAGAAGAGAAGATTACGCATTTCTTTCATTCATATGATTTTGGTCATTCTACATTCATATTCTATAATGTGATGGTTATGTTCTTATTCAGTATTGTTCATATTATTCTGTTGTACTTGCTGAGTCGTGGACTCATTCTTGCCTGTGTTTATTTATTTTAGGTGAACACTGATGACGGCATTCTTGGGAAGGATTAGACATGGATCACTTCATTCACTTCACATTCACCACCTTTTAAATAGTTGAACTTGTTATTATATTTCATTTGATAAGTGGATTGTAATAATTGGAATTCTGATATTTGAGACTATCGTTCATTATGCCTTGGTTGAACTAGTAAATGCTTGATACTCCTCGTATAGACTATTGATAGTTTTATCTTGAATGTTTCAATATGTTTGGATAATTAGAGTTCTTGATATGTGCTAAAATCTAATTAAGTTCTATAATCATTCCATTGTTCGTCGATCTTTACCTGTTATTAGTTGATAGGTTGTTGAAAATATTTTGTATTGTTGTTGTATGTTAGTCTTTTAAGTAACATCTTGGCTTCCGCATTGCTAGGGTATTATAGCTGGTATCAGAGCGGGCTTTACGTTTGTGGTAACTTGAAATATTAAATTGACACACTGTGCATAGTAGGTGGGATTTGGGTTATCCAATGCATCTGCGATTCTGATAGTATGTTTCATTATGCTGAACTGTTACTGAATTGCTTCTGTACTATCGTTCTTGTTGTTAATCTATGATATATTATGATCTTCTATATCAATGAATTTATTCTATGATTGTTATGAGATGATCCTATACATTCATAATTGATTATATTGGTTGTGCGTGTTGGTAATGGATGTTGAGAAATTGAGGTCGTGGTTGTTGCCCTAGGATTTGCCAGGCTACACCACCGTTCGTGGTATGGGAATAGAGAAGTACTTACCCCAGTACTATAGATATGTATTGAGCATGAGTTCTTTGATAAAATTGTTGTCTTCCTTGAGCTTGTATTTGGTCTTCTAGTTGTAGTTTCTTGCAGTTGATGAATTTCCTTTGCATGGTGGTTATAATGAAGTGGACAAGCTTCAATTGGTCTCTATTTGTTCTTTAAAACAAATATTGTTCTTTCGACTATTGTGATACTTTTGCTACTTGTGAACGTTGTTAATTTGCAAGATTTATCTTTTCACGAAAGTTCTGTTTTTATTCTCTATTGGAAAATGTAACTCATTTGTTCACTTGGTATTTGGGTAGTAGAAGATTTCTTTTGCAAGTTCTTTACTAAGTGGGAGTTTTGACCTTGCGTATTTCTTCTGGATTACTTTGAAAGTTGAAGTTTAATGCCTCTCTTTTTAGTGTTGTGTTGTCATACTTAACTAAGAGGTTTTAATTAAAAGAATTATTTGGTACGGTATGAGTTATCAGGTTGTGTTATTAGCATGGTGCAAACCAATGATTCTTAGCTAATATCTTCAAAAGTGGAGTTAATTAATTTCAAGTTGTCCTGTAGTAGTTCTTGAAAATTTTGAATAAGAATTTGTCCGTACATGTTTGGAACTCATGGGGTTATTAGGGAGTGTGAAGTAACAGTGAACATGTTTGATCACTTCAAATGTTTAAATTTCTAAACTTGTTGAATAAATTGGATTTTTGTGGTCCTAGGTAATTAATCTAAACGTTCGGGATGGTTAATTACGGTTGTGTTGGGCTACTGCCTTGGTAAATATTAATCTTGACTCTGTCTTCTATTTAGATATTTGATGTATTTGTACAAATGCTAGATTCAACTGATTTTGCCATGCTAAATTGTTGGTATGTGTACGAAGAAATGGATGAAGGT
The DNA here is from genome assembly GCA_036346405.1 of Phyllostachys edulis. Classification (NCBI taxonomy): domain Eukaryota; kingdom Viridiplantae; phylum Streptophyta; class Magnoliopsida; order Poales; family Poaceae; genus Phyllostachys; species Phyllostachys edulis. The sequence continues at coordinate 45,296,325 of CM070550.1, read as the reverse complement.
TGTCGTATTGGCTTGCGAAATCTTGTCTTATATACATTCTATTGTTGGAGTTTAAAGATATTTCGTTCTAATTTCTGAACATAAGACAGAACGTTGAATTTACTCATATATGTTTTGTGTTTGCAAACAGAGGTAGGTCTAACACCCTGGCTATTCGGAAGCCAAAATGCTACCTAAAGATCTAACATTTAATCATACAGCGGAAAACATCAACAATAATTCATCAACTAAGCTAAACAGAGTATCAACAATTGGAACATAAACAAGAATGTAAGATTGGATCCACTAAGATAATCCTATCAACGAATAATCCATGAACTTTAACAATTACATAATCAAAACTCAACGAACAGAAATGTATCATCCATGTCCAGATGTAATTATTACCATCCAACAATTAACGAATGAATGACATTAATCATCCTTATATTGAAACGAATGTAAAGTGTATCATATGAGTAGTGCATGTCTACTCCCTCCCAAGAGAACTTCATCAATGATCACCTAAAAGTAAATAAACAAAGCAAAAGTGAGTCCAAGACTCAGCAAGTACAGTAAATAAATGGAACATACCACAAACATTAACAAGTCAACATCATTGAACCATATGAAGAAATCACAGAACGAGTATTTGAATGAATGGAATGAATGAAGTGAATGGAATGGAGGGACTACACACATGCATATACCGGTATTGCTAGTGACACACCCGTCGGTGTTCACTTAAGCCCACATCTTAACAAAAATGCAGGGATCCAAGTCCCGTATGAAGAACATTTCATACGGGTGTCCCAAAACGCCCACATTAGAATGGTGGGTCTTACGTGCCCATCTTGGAATTGATGGATCTTTTTAATCCACTCCCGTGGATGGAACATAAATAATGAATGCATGGAATGAAATATTTATATTGAAAAGATACGGCCTCTAATCATGGAGATAACACACATATGGAAGGAACATGAACTTAAATATTATCATCTCCAATCATGGATTCAATACATATGAAAGACCATAGACAATCCAACTTCTCTTGAATCATAAGAACTCACAGTATAATCATAAAAGCATTCATCAATCACAATCATTAAGATAAGCAATGTACTTGCCTTCCGCGATGCGACGCGTTAGCAGGCAATGGTGGTACTCATAAACTCGAAGCTTCACCGTCTAAACAAATAAATAACTCAAATAAGGATACGATGAACACGACAATACTGATTAACGTTCTATGACGCTTCCCCGGAGATTCAAGATCTAACTAGAAACCCTAAATTGAAAACCAACGCATTCAGCCATAAACTGCCTCTGGACAGCAGCACGGTAATTAACATAAATCATGATCTGGAACTCAAAAAGGGGTGATCCTAGTTTCTGTGGATTCTTAACTGACAAATCTACAATACTCTAGTTGACAAGATAATCCAATTCGGCGAAATTAGTATGCTAACAGACAGATGAACTTTCAGCACAGAAACTGTCTAACAGAATAAACAGTAGCACTAAAACGATCATAACTTTTAATCTATAACTCCGAATTGATCGTTCTTTAACAATATGGAAAGGTTATAAAATTACCTACAATAACCTAGTTGGGTAGAAACCCAGATTCCTCAAATTACATTTTCATATTTTATGAAATAACAAAACAGATTAATCTTGTCAGAAATCTGGACAGAAGATACTAAATCTATCATAACTTTTGACTCGAGCGACGGAATTAAGTGAACTCAGTGGCCACAGAAAGTTAAGAACAACCTCAAGATATCTCTAGGAATCAAAACTACTGGTTCGGCCTCTAAGAATGCGAAATCGCCCACACAACATTCTGGACAGAATTGAATCTACAACAGGACGAACTCGATCCAATCAAACTAATCTAATTTCACATCTAAACATCATCAAAACAGCGGGGAAACGAATTGATACCCTTGGAGACACGTGAGCCCGCTGAATTTCCCACGAGGAGCTCCTCCCCTCTTCTTCTCCTCTCTTCCTTTCTTTTGCTTTCGGCCGGCGCACACAAGACAGCAGGAGGAAGTGCTTTGGAGAAGATGGCAGCAAGGGGAAACATGGGAGGTTACTGTAGCATGGCCGCCACACTGTAGCAAGGCGTGGTACTGTAGCATATTTAGGGTTTCTTCCCTTTTGGGCCTTGGTGCCGTGGGCCAAGAGCCCACGGCCTAGGTTTTGAAGAAATTTCAGAAAAAAAACCCCTTTAACTATTGTTTGTTTTCTCTAACGCGTTTGAGTATTACATTCTACCCCTTTAAATGTAATTCGACCCCGAATTCTACCTGTCATCTACTCGAAAAACAACAACAACCACAACTAAAAATTAATATCCAATAAGATGTACCCGATGTGAACAACTTTGGTTAAAGCTCGATCATGCGAGACTACCTCCCAAGTCTCTTCTCGCTCAGACCGACGTGACCATAACACCATAACGTATACCCATGTCTATACCTCAAGACTCTCTCTGACCTCTCCAGTACACGTATCGGATGAGTCTCGATGGTGAGATCTTGCTCGGTGGTCAACGGCGCTAACGAAACCTCAAACTCTGGATCTCCCAGGTACTCACTCAACACCAGAACATACAAGACGTTACGTACTCCACGCACGGACTCGAGACAGTCCTAGCGATACGCCAACTAGCGAAAACAACCCAATGTACCTTGGGGCAACCCCCCCAGTGGTACCGAACCACGCAACATGCGCATAGAACACTGAACTCTTGTTCCACCTCTCAATCGAACTTTTTCACCCAAACAAAGATCACCTCCTTTTTCGAGGGACACACAACAGAACTCGCTTTAAACACACTCTTTTACCGACATAGCCCAACTGAAAATGAAGGACTCTCATCACAACCAAGTGTTACCAACTCGGTACTAAAAAGAGTCAAATTCAGAATCGAAGATTTATCACGAAAATCTTTCCACCTTCAAATTAGAAAATTTGCAAATAAACACCACGTCCGCCAAAGGAGAAATCACTCGAATATCCAAATCCATCATTTCTTTTATTCTTTCTGAACTGATAAGAACCACGCATGCCAACATAAAGCCAAGCTCAATTTGCGAAAGACATCCGTCATAAACACATAGCTCATACAATAATCAAGAGGGCGTTTCAATACTCGAGGAAATATTCTTTTCTCAATTTCTCTTTTAGAAATAAAATTTCTCTCAACTTTTTGGAATCCCGATTCATCGCATAACACACTAATCCACCTCTCTTAACTTGGCATTCTCAACGCTATGCTCAAACCGAAATACATCAACCACACCTCTGTAGAGAGGATCTATCGACCCCCACAGAATAATACTCTAGTCAACTCTCCTACTGACAGAATTACTTTGATAGATAACTTCTGATGCATCCCAAAATGGATCTTCACACGTAATCACGTTACCTCAATCCTTTAAGAATGAACAACTCGGAATTCACATCACATATTCTCATGTATTTCATCAAAAGATTTCTATCAATGATCATCCCACTATTCGAAATCCACCCTTATACTACTTCTTCACATTATCATTGGGCGATCAAAGTTCTAACATAACAATGCAAAGCCCAAATTTAACATCCAAGACTCTTACAACGAACTTCTCATATAAAAGATAGGGAAATCCTCAGATTAAATCCCTAAAATTCCACAATTCCAACATACTCACTCATTAACATCATCATGAAAATATTTTCTTGACCAGTTTACCTTTACAAAGATTATAACTCTCAAAAGGTTACTCATTAAAGCCAAATCATTCTTGACATTAACTCAACATTTTCCATTATCCCATTAATTGATATGACGATTCGATTACTTGTAATCCCACTCTCATTAAACCACATCATCAAGAATAACCTTCACAACCTCGCAATACTACCAAATTGCGATACTCTATAAAATTGATCAAGATTTCCATACTTTCGATAATTCTAATGTTCCACCCGAAGTGAACAAAAGATCTTGGATCACAATCACTATAGGTTCTACTAGTTGCAACAATACAATCAGTTTAGTCCCCAAAGACAACATTCCATTTAAATGAAATTCTCTCCAAGAATTATAACACGAAATCAATTCATCCTCGAATGCTCCTCAACTAACTTGCAACCCAAGGTCTCACATCAACAATTAACAAACACTTTGAAAGACCCCTGTGAAACGAACGGTGGATCCTTTCTCAAAAAGAGAAGGCAAATGAAAACAATTTTTTTGACCACATAAAAAAAAATATTTACCACTCACAGTGAACACAGGACTAAGGGAAAACGTCAGTCTGGCAAAGAACTCAGACAATAAAAGAGAAAGTCAACAGTTGAGGGCACAAGTCCCGCATGAAGGGACGATCGAACCCCAAATAAGAGGAAGGTGTTGCCTTTGAAAATTGATACACTCTTATGGAACAAGTGCATAAGGGTTAAGCACACTCAAATAACTGCAAGTTGCGAAATGACTTAAATCTCAGATACTTATACTTCACTCCTTCCTTTAACAGGGAAAGTTATTTTCTGTGATTACTACATCATTTTGCTAGCTTAAACAAGATAAGCTCTTAAAACCCAAATTACAGGAACCACTTCAGAACCAATAAAATCTTTCATCATATCACTTTGCTCGAAACAACCTCAATCACCACATAACGCAAGAGGTCCACTAATCACAAACGCAAAACTCAAAACACTTTCACTAGATCAAAATTACGAAAGACGATCAAGTTACTTTATTTCTAAAAGAATCATCACCCCACACACAAGCCACAATCTCTTGCAGATAATCTTACTAACATCAAAATAATACATTCTGAACACGAATCTTTAGCATCCACTATTCCATTAGAAAGCCCCCAAAGTTTCACCAAATTGTTCCATACTACCTTTTCATCCCATCTTCAAAACGAGAGTATACCAAAACCATACAACCTCACTACATCAACCTCTTAAGTTTAGAAGGGGTCTACTACACAATTGAAAAGGTCCTATCAAAACCCTTTCATCAAGGACACATTATCATCCGATGATTTCACAATCATGTGGGCATAAGCCACCTATTATATCATATCAGTTCAACTTTTAGTGATGCTCAACATCAAACTTCAACACACAGCGGTTATACTCCAACCATTGTTGTTATCAACTGACTTCATTATGAAATCTTGTTACTACCTACGTTCCTTCCCAAATCACATGGATATTTACAAACATATATTCAACTGTTCCTCCTCATATTTGGATTTCGGCCAACATACACTAAAACTTCAAAAAAAAAATCGAAATCTTCTCTCGATCAATAGCACTACAACCAAATTCATTGCGTCATTCTATATAGAGGAACTATATAGAACTCCTCCCATAAATTCTAGATCCACTGATATTCAATCCCTTCAACCGGTTGTACACAATTCCAATAATTAACCATACTAGGGAATATGTAAATCTAGCATTTCCTCTAGTTTCCCTTTCCACACCTTTAAATTAATCCATTGAAACCAAAGAACCCAACAAGTTTAGCAACCTAAACACTTTTAATGACCAGACTAATTCATCAATGTCCCATACTTCTTAATTCCTCTATTGACTCCAAATAGGTATGGAGATACTCTCAGTCACTACTCATATGCACAGTTCATCAAGAATTAGCAGAAGACAACATCAACTTAATCAATTTCTCTTCCAAGATTACTAATTAATATTAATTATGCACCACACCAATGACTCAACTTGATACCCATACCACATCAATTTATTGGATTACAATCTCTGACTTAACCATAACAAGGCATCACAAAAGGATTTTAACAAGTTCCATCAGAAAAGAGATGCATCAAACGTCAACACTCAGAATAATCCAAAAGAAATACATAGAGCCAAAGCTTTCTCATGTTAACAAACTTGCAACATAAAACTCTCATTACCCAAACTATCAAACGAATAACTGAGTCATTCTTTTTCAATGAGAAAGAAGGAACAACCATGGAATTATCAATATTGCCAACTGACGAAGATCGCAAGCAGTAAAAGCAACTCAACCGTCGGAAAATAATAATTGTTTCCGAGAACCATTGGAGACCCAATGAAACTCAGCAACTTCCATGAACCACGAACCCAAGAGAAATTCATCATCCACCACAGTAACAAGAATTTGCCAAGCACGAGATCAAGGAAGAAAACAACTTTCTAAGCAACTCACGCCAACACCTACAACTATGGTATTCGGGTAACCACTCTATTCGTCTACCACTTAACGGTGGTGTAACTCGACAAAGCCCAGTAATACAACCACGGTGTCCACTTCTTAACACCCATCATCGACACACATAAACAATATAATCAATTATGAATATAAGGTCATCTCATAGTAATCATAGAATAATTTCATGGATATAGAAGATCATAGCAGAACATAGATTAACAATAAGAAAGATAGTACAGAAGCAATTCAATAATTTCTCAACGAATGAAACATAGTAAAAGAAATGCGGAAGCAACGAATTACCCATCCCACCTACTGTGCACAGTGTGTCATTTTAATATATTTCTATTAACCACGGACCTAAAGCCCGCTGTGATACCAACTGTAACACCCTGGCTATTCGGAAGCCAAAATGCTACCTAAAGATCTAACATTTAATCACACAGTGGAAAACATCAACAATAATTCATCAACTAAGCTAAACAGAGCATCAACAATTGGAACATAAACAAGAATGTAAGATTGGATCCACTAAGATAATCCTATCAACGAATAATCCATGAACTTTAACAGTTACTTAATCAAAACTCAACGAACAGAAATGTATCATCCATGTCCAGATGTAATTATTACCATCCAACAATTAACGAATGAATGACATTAATCATCCTTATATTGAAACGAATGTAAAGTGTATCATATGAGTAGTGCATGTCTACTCCCTCCCAAGAGAACTTCATCAACGATCACATAAAAGTAAATAAACAAAGCAAGAGTGAGTCCAAGACTCAAGCAGTACAAATGAATAAATGAACATACCACAAATATTAACAAGTCAACATCATTGAACCATATGAAGAAATCACAGAACGAGTATTTGAATGAATGGAATGAATGAAGTGAATGGAATGGAGGGACTACACACATGCATATACTGGTATTGCTAGTGACACACCCGTCAGTGTTCACTTAAGCCCGCATCTTAACAAAAATACTGGGATCCAAGTCCCGTATGAAGAACATTTCATACGGGTGTCCCAAAATGCCCACATTGGAATAGTGGGGCCCACATTGGAATGGTGGGTCTGACGTGCCCATCTTGGAATTGATGGGTCTTTTTAATGCACTCCCGTGGATAGAACATGAATAATGAATGCATGGAATGAAATATGTATATTGAAAAGATACGCTCTCTAATCATGGAAATAACACACATATGGAAGGAAAATGAACTTAAATATTATCATCTCCAATCATGGATTCAATACATATGAAAGACCATAGACAATCCAACTTCTCTTGAATCATAAGAACTCACAGTATAATCATAAAAGCATTCATCAATCATAATCATTAAGATAAGCAATGTACTTGCCTTCCGCGATGCGACGCGTTAGCAGGCAATGGTGGTACTTATAAACCCGAAGCTTCACCGCCTAAACAAATAAAAAACTGAAATAAGGATACGATGAACACGACAATACTGATTAGCGTTCTACGACGCTTCCCCGGCGATTCAAGATCTAACTAGAAACCCTAAATTAAAAACCAACGCATTCAGCCATAAACTGCCTCGGGACAGCAGCACGGTAATTAACATAACTCATGATCTGGAACTCAAAAATAGGTGAGCCCAGTTTCTGTGGGTTCTTAACTGATAAATCTAGAATACTCTAGTTGACAAAATAATCCAATTCGGCCAAATTAGTACGCTAACAGACAGATGAACTTTCAGCACAGAAACTGTCTAACAGAATAAATAGCAGCACTAAAACGATCATAACTTTTAATCTATAACTCTGAATTGATCGTTCTTTAACAATCTGGAAAGGTTATCAAATTACCTACAATAAGCTGGTTGGGTGAAAACCCAGATTCTTCAAATTATATTTTCATATTTTACGAAATAACAAAACAGATTAATCTCGTCAGAAATCTGGATAGCAGATACTAAATCTATCATAACTTTTGACTCGAGTGACGGAATCAAGTGAACTCAGTGGCCACAGAAAGTTAAGAACAACCTCTAGATATCTCTAGGAGATCAAAACTACTGGTTTGGCCTCTAAGAATGCGAAATTGCCCACGCAACATTCTGGACAGAATTGAATCTACAACAGGACGAACTCGATCCAATCAAACTAATCTAATTTCACATCTAAACATCATCAAAACAGTGGGGAAACGAATTGATACCCTTGGAGACACGTGAGCCTGCTGAATTTCCCGCGAGGCGCTCCTCCCCTCTTCTTCTCCTCTCTTTCTTTCTTTTGCTTTCGGCCGGCGCATACAAGACAGCAGGAGGAAGTACTTTGGAGAAGATGGCAGCTAGGGGAAACATGGGAGATATCAGAGTACAGCCACCAAGATCAGAGCCAGCGTGGTACTATAGCATATTTAGGGTTTCTTCCCTTTTGGGCCTTGGTGCCGTGGACCAAGAGCCCATGGCCCAGGTTTTGAAGAAATTTCAGAAAAAAAAAACCCCTTTAACTATTGTTTGTTTTCTCTCAAACGCGTTTCGGAGTATTACAGTAGGACCATCAATGTAACACCCCAGCCCAACATGAGCCTAGAATGTTACTAAACTAACAACAAACAATTTAAAACCAAGACCTTTTTCTAAATTTCGGCAGAACCTCTTTTGTATAGATGACTATACCAAAGGTTCTAACAGTCTAAAATAATCATCAATCATTATTTCCATTTATCAAAATTAACTAATTATCATAGATCATCCAAAGTAATGCTAAACAATGAAAGCATAGATCAAAGGGGCATCCATAAACTTCGAAGCAACACTATTACAATTTGTTCCAAGCATAGCGAGTAAAGATAACTAATTCATCTAGCAGATTACTCAAACTAAAACATCAATCATATTTTATTTCAATGTGAGTGAGTCGTGCCCAAGTGCAATCACTTTTATGACTACACCCTCCCATGCATGCCGTTTTTGTAAGGGGTACCTAAAACCACAAACAACAGCAAGAGTGAGTCCACAGACTTAGCAAGTACAAATAGTAAGACAGTATAACACACAATTATAACATCAGTATTCATTCCCAAACCTTTACAATAAACATATCATGTGCTTATGAATGCCAATGCAACTTTTCTCTTTAACAATTTTTGCATTTTACCGGTAATGCAGGGTATGCAACCGTCGATGCATACCCATGCTTGTGCTCACAAGCACAGGGACCAAGAGCCCAATACTCTGCAAGTAATGGGGACCACAAGCCCACACTCCACAAGTGTGGGGACCACAAGCTCATCATCTACATGACGGGGACCTCAAATATACATGCTTGGTCACCACGTGACCAAGCCTCAAACATGCTTTCAATATGCACATGAACAATTACTCTATCCATGAATAACATGTAATAGCAACAGCATCATACATGAATAAAACTTAATCATATCTCAAGCATTCACCATCCTTAATCATACATATCACTCTAGCAACCATGCCTTGCTAATATGTATCAAATACTTGCAATCATGATCAAACATTCATAATTAATCTATCCAACAGAGTACTTACCTCAGTCGTGACACAGAAGGCAACGACAGAATAGCTCAAGCCCCGGTGTCAACCGCCACCTGGCAACCGTAAAACAATATACTAAGTACACCAATCAAAAGTGTACAACATTGCAATAGAACCAAACAAGAACAAGAATCCCTAATCGAATCCTGAACAATTAATCATTATGCACTCAAATTCCCAAATATGTCCAAACACATCACTGTTAAGGAAAAATTCATAACTTTTGAGTAAAGACTCCAAAGGCCATGAATCCAATTTTTATAGAACCTACAAAAGCCTAGCTACAACTTCTCAGGTGATCAAAAGATCAAATTACCACATCTAGTCCATTGATTTTAATCCCGAAGACCGTTCTATCATCTTCGGTAAAGCTGATTTGGGAAAATCGTAACTTTTGTTTGGCACAACCAAACACATTGTTATAATACTCTCTGGAAACTAAACGAAACCAGATATTTCAATAAAATTGTCACAAATATTTCCACTGTGCAACAAAGGTTGGAAATAGTCCAATAAAACTCTTCTGTCCACAACAGAGGGACAAATTACAGCATTATCTTCTAAAATTCATATCTTTTGATCTAGAAATCCAAAAATTATGAAATTTTACTTTATGGAATCATAATAAAAATACCTACAAATCTTATGGAGACCAACTGACCCAATTCGGCCGTCTCCAAAATCAAATTTACAGATCTATGTTCGCTGCACAAGTCCTGAGACTGAATTAGCACCCAGTCTTGCAAAATTCATAACTAATTCATCGTTTATCTAAAAATTATGAATTAGCACTTTCTGGAAAGCTAATGAAAATTCTCATCTATCTCCAAGAAACACTAATCCCTGAATGTGCTCGGATCTAACTCAAAACCGCACATCAACAGATAGACATATTCAACCAATCTACACAGCAGGTACTATCTAGCATATGGAGACAATACGCATAAGATCGATCTACCAAAACTAATGGGGATCACGAATTTGCCCACAAGAACGACGCAGGACGCCGCTGAAACTTTCACGAAGACCTCCCCTCATCTTCCCCTCTTCCTCTCCCTCTTCCTCGTCTCTTCTACCAGGGTCGGCAACAATGGAGAAGCACCAGAGGAGAGGGGCATGCTACAGTAACAGTGCTACAGTAATGGCGGTGATACAATACCGTGCTACAGTAAAAGAGGTGGCCAGCTAGGGTTTTGGGGAGTTGGGCGCCTCCCCCCCTCTTGGGCCCCTTATGGTCGGCCCACAAGAGCTACAAAGCCTTAGGCCGGAAGCCCAAGGTCCAAAACCCTCTCAAATTTCTAAATTTTTGAGTAATTTCCTCTCCAATTTATGTTATTCTCTCTAAACTTTATTGGATTCACTTGAATATTCGGGATATTACATTCTACCTCCCTTAACAGAATTCGACCTCGAATTCTAACCGTCAAAATGAACAAAAGAAACTGCCACTGAAATGAAACAACAAATAACACGTTCCAGACATGAACACATCCGGACATGGCTCGTGCATACGAGACTACAGCTCCCAGGTCGCTTCACGCTCACACGGATGCGCCCATGGCACCTCAACAGATATCAACGTCTTATGCCCCAATGCTTGTCCCGACCTCTCCTGTATACGTACCTGATGAGACTCGGACGTGGGGTCCTACTCAATGGTCAACGGCTCTACCGAAACCTCAAATCTCAAATTTTCGAGGTTCTCACTTAGCACCAGAACATACCAGAAATGGCGTACCTCGCATATGCATCGAGACGGTCATAGCAATATGCTCACTTCCTAATCCCTGCAACTGTCGAAAACAAATCAATGTACCGTGGGACAACTTCCCCTTTGGTACTAAAGCAAAAACATGCCCAACACACATGGGACTCTTGTCCCACTTCTCAATCATTTTCTTCATCTTAACAAAGAGCACCTCCTTTAACCAGGAACACACAACAGAACCCGCTTTAAACAACTCTTTTAACCAGAACTCAATTGAAAATAACGGATTCTCATTGCAACCACGAAATGGCAACTTCACACAAAAAGGGTCAAATTTGGAAGCGAAGATTCATCATGAAATCACTTCCGCTTTCCATGCAGACAGTTTACAAATAAACACCACATAAGCTGAATGAACAACCGCTCAAATACCCAAATCAAATACTTCATTTAATCTTCCTAAACTGATAAGGACCACACATGCCATCATCAAGTCAAGCCCAAATTGCGAAAAACATCCATCAAGAACACAAAGCTCAAACGAGAATTAAGAAAACATTTCGCTACTCGAGGAAACATTCTTTTTTTCTTAGTTTTTCTTTTAGGAATAAAATTCTTCTCAAACTTTGGAATTCGAATTCATCACATACTACACGAGCTCAAATTTCTTAAATTGGCATCCTCAAAAATATGCTCAAACCGAAATACATCATCCACACCTTTGTGGAGAGGCTCTATTGATTCCACCGAACACTTTAGACAACTCCTTCTACTAACGAAATTAATTTGACAGATGGAACCCAATGCACCTCAAAATAGATCCCACGCAATCACATCACCTCCAACTTTCCAAGAATAGACAACTCAGGATCCTCAATACCAATGCTCGTGTACTACATCGAAAGGGTTCTATCAATGATCATTCCACTGCTCAGAAAACACCATTATTCAAATTTCTCTACACACAATCATTGGGTGACCAAAGGTCTAGCATAAAAATGCAAAGCCCAAATTTAACCTCCAAGACCTCTACAACGAACTTCTCTTATAACAGATAGAGAAATCATCAGATTAAATCTCTAACATCCCAACAATTCCAACATACTCACTCATTGACATCATTAGTAATCACCCACACAATCTCGCAATACTATCCAATTGCGTTACTCTATAAAATTGATCAAGGTTTCCATGCCTTCGATAATTCTCAACATTTTAACATGAGCTAAGGTTCTGGAATTACACAATACCATAGGTTCTACTTAGTCGTAACACCATTCAGTTTTACTTCAACGACGTACATTCCATTTGAATCAAATTTCCTCCAAGAGGTACAGGTCAAAACCAATTCATCTCCTTCTACTCCTCCAATAGCTTGGTAGCAAAAATCTCACCACTACAATTACTTGATTACCACCAAACCATTGCCAGTTTACGCTTTATAAAACTTGCAACATAAATCTGTTGATCCTTTCTCAAAAGGAAGAGGCGAACAAGGACAAGTTTCAACACACAGAAAAACGTTGCTCCTCACAGTGAGCACGAGACCAAGAAAATCAGTCAAATAGTAATGATCTCAGAAAGCAAAATACGAGTCCACAGTTGAGGGCACATGTCCCACAAGAAGGAATATCAAACCTCAGCCAATAAGAATAAAGCATTGCTTTTGAAACTCGAGAAACCCTTAAGCGGCCAATAACAAAGTTAAGTACGCTTCAATAATCTGCAAGCTACAAAACTTGAGTCCAGCCTCAAAGACCTCTACTACGCTCTTACTTTTATCAAAGAAAATAATTTTCTTTGATTGTAACATTTTTTTCAACTCAAAATAAAAGTGTCTCTAAGTTCAAATCACATGAGTCTCTTAAGAATCAAATAGAACTTTTCCAACACTTCGCTTTGCTCAACAAATTTCAGCTACTATACAAATCATGAGGTCTAGAAGATCACAAACGCAAAACTCAGAGCATTTTCGCCTAATCTATATCTCAAAAAGCGATCCAATTACTTTCTTTCTAAGAGAGTCATCACCACTCCAATAAGTCACAATCCTTTGTAGACCACCTTACTAACATCAAGAACAATACACTCCTAAGAAGATCATTATTGTCAATTCTTCCATCATAGAGCCCCCAAAGGCTCATCAACTGTTCCATACTACTTGTGTCATCTCATCGTCAAATTGAGAGTATACCAAAATCTTACAACCTCACTACAACAACCACTTTATTTTAGAGGGAATCTGCTACACAATGTAAAAGGTTATACCAAAACACTTCCTTCATGGACATGCTATCAGAGACCACTTATTCATTCATCCACTCAACCATTAGTATTGCCCAACACCCACTTCAACTATCATTTACAGTTGACAATTGTATTTATCACGTATGCAAATAGGGTCCTACTTCTAGTTGTGGTCACATAACCATTACTATGGGTAGATTAATCCATTGGGACCGATTTCACCAAATTTTTCAATAAATTTACCAAATCCCACAATCTTAATGATCAAACCAAATCATCGATATCTCACACTTATTAACAACTCCTTTAACTTCAATTAGGTATAGCCATACCCTTAATAACAGTTCATCAAAAATTACAACAAGACACCATCAAATTAATCAACTTCACTTTCAACGATCTTGGTTAAGATTGATTACGCACCACACTACAGACCCAACTTGATAACTCATACATTATTAGTTTATCTTTTATGCTTAAAACCTCTCACATACACAACAAAACATTTCAAAAGAATTTTGATACTTTCCTTCTCAAAGAAGATGCACTAAACTTCAACATTCCAACTAGTCCAAAAGAAGTGTGTAAAGTCGAAACGTACTTCAATGAAGTTTGTAAATGATACTTTTCATTATCTAAAACACCAAGCGAATAAACAGGTCATGTTTGCCAACAAGAAGGTAGAACTATCATGAAAAGGAACAATATTACCAATGACAACATTTACAAGTAACAAGAATAGCTCAAGAGTCAGAAAAGACAATTTTTTTTGCTCTATAAAATAAATACAAACCAATTGGAACCCATCAACTGCATTGTAACCACTATCCAAAGAAGGTTCATTAACCGCAAATGGCTCAACAGTTGCAAAAACAATGATTGCATTAAGGGTCAAATTAAGTCAATGGAAACACATCAACTGGAATAAAAACTACTAACCCAAGAGAATTCATCAAGCCCAACTAGACAAGAGTTGACCAAATTCTAAGTCAAGGAAGAGAACAACTTCTTTGAAGATACTCACTATCAACACCTGTATTATGATATCTGAGGTAACCACTTCACTATTCCCGTACCACGAACGGTGGTGTAACCTAGTAAAGCCTAGGGCCACAACCACGACCTCAACCTCTCACCATCCGCTACCATCACACATAACCAGTATAATAATTTATAAGTATACAAGATCATTTCATAACATTAAGCACAACGATCAACTAGCAACTCTATCACAATAACAACTATAATATTTCAACAGAAGCATATATGCAATGCAAAAACCCAATCCCACCTACTGTGCTTAGTGTGTCAAAATTAATAATTCAAGTACCACGGACCTACAGCCCGCTCTGATACCAACTGTAACACCCCAGCCCAACATGAGCTTGAAATGTTACTAAACTAACAAAAAACAATTTAAAACCAAGACCTTTTACTAAATTTCGCATAACCTCCTTTGTATAGATGACCATACCAAAGGTTCTAACAGTCTAAAATAATCATCAATCAATATTTCCATTTATCCAAATTAACTAATTATCACAGATCATCCAAAGTAATGCTAAACAATGAAAGCATAGATCAAAGGGGCATCCATAAACTTCGAAGCAACTATTACAATTTATTCCAAGCATAGCGAGTAAACATAACTAATTCATCTAGCAGATTACTCAAACTAAAACATCAATCATATTTTATTTCAATGTGAGTGAGTCGTGCCCAAGTGCAATCACTTTTATGACTACACCCTCCCATGCATGCCGTTCTTGTAAGGGGTACCTAAAACCACAAACAACAGCAAGAGTGAGTCCACAGACTCAGCAAGTACAAATAGTAAGATAATATAACACACAATTATAACATCAGCATTCATTCCCAAACCTTTACAATAAACATATCATGTGCTTATGCAATGCCAATGCAACTTTTCTCTTTAACTCTTTTTGCATTTTACCGGTAATGCAGGGTATGCAACCATCGATGCATACCCATGCCAGTGCTCGCAAACACAGGGATCAAGAGCTCAATACTCCGCAAGTAATGGGGACCACAAGCCCACACTCCACAAGTGTGGGGACCAGAAGCTCTTCATCTACATGACGGGGACCTCAAATATATATGCTTGGTCACCACGTGACCAAGCCTCAAACATGCTTTCAATATGCACATGAACAATTACTCTATCCATGAATAACATGTAATAGCAACAGCATCATACATGAATAAAACTTAATCATATCTCAAGCATTCACCATCCTTAATCATACATATCACTCTAGAAACCATGCCTAGCTAATATGTATCAAATACTTGCAATCATGATCAAACATTCATAATTAATCTATCCAACAGAGTACTTGCCTCAATCGTGAGACGGAAGACAACGACAGAAAAGCTATAGCCCCGGTGTTCACCACCACCTGGCAACCGTAAAACAATATACTAAGTACACCAATCAAAAGTGTACAGCATTGCAATAGAACAAAACAAGAACAAGCATCCCTAATCGAAACCCGAACAATTAATCATTATGCTCTCAAATTCCCAAATCTGTCCAAACAGATCGCTGTTAAGGAAAAATTCATAACTTTTGAGTAAAGACTCCAAAAGCTATGAATCCAATTTTCCTAGAGCCTACACAAGCCTAGCTACAACTTGTCAAGTGATCAAAAGATCAAATTACCAAATCTAATCCTTTGATTTTAATCCCGAAGACCGTTTTGTCATCTTCGGTAAAGCTGACTTAGGAAAATCATAACTTTTGTTTGGCACAACCAAACACATTGTTCTAATACTCTCTGAAAACTACAGGAAACCAGATATTTCAATAAAATTATCACAAATATTTCCACTGTGCAACAAAGGTTGCAAATAGTCCAATAAAACTCTTTTGTCCACAACAAAGGGACATATTACAGCATTATCTTCTAAAATTCATATCTTTTGATATAGAAATAAAAAAATTATGAAATTTAACTTTATGAAATCATAATGAAAATACCTACAAATCTCATGGAGACCAACTGACCCAATTCGGCCGTATATCAAGTTATAGATCTATGTTCGCTGCACAAGTCTTGAGACTGAATTAGCACCCAGTCTTGCGAAATTCATAACTAATTTATCGTTTATCCAAAAATTATGAATTAGCACTTTCTGGAAAGCTAACAAAAATTACCATCTATCTCCAAGAGACACTAATCCATGAATTTGCTCGGATCTAACTCAAAACCGTGCGTCAACAGATAGACAGATTCAATCAATCTACACAGCAGGTACCATCTAGCATATGGAGACAATACGCATAAGATCGATCTACCAAAACTAATAGAGATCACGAATTTACCCACAAGAACGATGCGGGACGCCGCTGAAACCTTCGCGAAGACCTCCCCTCATCTTCCGCTTCCTCTTCCTCTCCCTCTTCCTCTTCT
Source organism: Phyllostachys edulis (assembly GCA_036346405.1). Classification (NCBI taxonomy): domain Eukaryota; kingdom Viridiplantae; phylum Streptophyta; class Magnoliopsida; order Poales; family Poaceae; genus Phyllostachys; species Phyllostachys edulis. The sequence goes on along the minus strand of CM070550.1, from coordinate 45,279,175 downwards.
CTTCTACCATGGCCGGCAACAATGTAGAAGCACCGAAGGAGAGGGCGCGTTACAGTAACTGTGCTACAGTAATGGGGGTGCTACAATACTATGCTACAGTAAAAGAGGTGGCCAGCTAGGGTTTTGGGGAGTTGGGCGCCTCCCCCCCCCCTCTTGGGCCCCTTATGGTCGGCCCACAAGAGCTACAAAGCCTTAGGCCAGAAGCCCAAGGTCCAAAACCCTCTCAATTTTCTAAATTTTTGAGTAATTTCCTCTCCAAACTATGTTATTCTCTCTAAACTTTATAGCATTCACTTGAATATTGGGGATATTACAACGAATGCTTCCATGATTAGATAATCGTCAATTGTTAGTAGTAGTGGCTAGAGTGCTATTAGTGGGCTATATTGGCGTTGAGCGTCAATAAGGGTTAAATAGGCGAAATCTAATAAGTGATTTAAACTGGTGTGTTTTATGAGATTGTCTTGTACTAGTGTATTCTTGTTAAAAGAAATTTGATTCAACTTTGTGTCTTGCGCACTAGGTCTCTTTTCTAGAATAAGTTGTTATTACAATCTTATATGATAATGGAAATTTTATGACCCGATTTGTTGTGTTTCTTTTGGAAGATTTATTGATGTGATAATAAGGTAAATTGAATGTTACCTAGAATGTATGTTGTTGATGTTAATAAACTGTTCAGTAATGTGAGTGTGATGTTGATTCTTTTATAGAGAAATTTTTTTGATCATCTTTCGTGTTATCTCTTAAATGAAAATATTTCCAATGTTGCATTCATGTTCTTTTGGGGTTCAAGATCTTTGTGGTAATTGAAATTTGTCGAGTAAGGCGACGTGTTGCAAAGTTCCATTGATTCTTTAGTGATTCAAGTGATTTGATCTTGAAGGCTCATTTGTTTGAGTTGGCAAGAAAGGTTGTAATCAAAATAATAATAAATGTTTTATTTTAACTGAAGGAGTGTTGTAGAAGTACTTGTGGTGGGAGGCCAAGTTTTGTAACTTGTAGCTTTCTGGAAGCATACTTAACTTTTCTATTTTTGTCGTATAGAAATACCCGAAGTTTCAATAGCAACGTTTGTGCTTATTGGTTGAGGTTTGATATTCTCTTCTTGTGAGGCTTGTGCCCTCAATTTGTGGTCTCCCCTTATGTTTTCTGAGTTCATTGCCTAATTGAATATTCCCCTTGGTCCAGTGTTCACTGCGTGTGGTAAATGTTTTTTTCTAGTTGGTGAAAATGGTTTTCATTTGCCTCTTCTTTTGAGAAAGAATCGACCTATCCGTTTCACAGGGATCTTTCAAAGTGTTTATTAATTGTTGTTGCGAGACCTTGGGTTGTAAGTTATTTGAGGAGCATTAGAGGATGAATTGGTTTCATATATGATTCTTGGAGAGAATCTTAGATATGTAGGATGATTGTCTTTGAGACTAAACTAATTGCATTGTTGCAATTAATAGAACCTATAGTGATGTGTGGTCAAAGGTCTTTTGTTCACTTTGGGTGGAACATTAGAATTATTGAAAGAATGGAAACCTTGATTAGTTTAGTAGTGTATTGCGACTGGGTAGTTTGAACGGTTGTGAAGGTGAAATAAGACGGTGTAGTGTAATGAGGAAAAGATTAGCGAAGAAATCTAAACATCAAAGGAATTAATGAGATGACAGAGATCGTTGTATTATCATTAGGTATGGCTTGGTTCAATGAGTAACTCTCTTGGAGTTAAATCCTTCAAAGGATAATTTGGTTAAGGGTATATTTGTCTATTGATGTTAATGATCGAGTATGATTAGATGGTGGAAATTTTATTCATCGAATCTGAGGATTTCCCTAACATTTACACCAGAAGTTCATTCTAGGAGTCTTGGAGGTTAAATTCGGCTTTGCATTTCTATGCTAGAACTTTGGTTGCCCAAAGATTGTGTGTAGAGAAAATAGAATACTGGCGTATTATGAGCAATGGAATGATCATTTGTAGAACCCTTCTGATGTAGTACATGAGCATGTGTACTGAGGATTCTGGGTTATTTATTCTTAAAATTTTGAGATGAATTTGAGTGACATCTGTCAAATTAGTTTGGTTAGTGGAAAGAGTTATGTTCGGTAGGGTCAATGGAGCCTCTCTACCAAGATGTGGATGAAGTGTTTCGGTTTAAGCATAGTTTTGAGGATGCCAATTTAAGAGGTATGAGCTCGTGAGATTTGCGATGAATTCAAATTTCAGGGTTTGAGAGAAATTTTATTCCTAAAAGAGAAACTGAGAAAAAGGAGCTATGGGTTATTGATGGGTGTCTTTCACAATTTGAGCTTGGTTTTATGATGGCGTGTATGATTCTTTCCAATTCTGACAAAATAAAAGAAGTATTTGGTTTGGGCATTCGAGTGATTTCTCCTTTGGCTTTCGTGATGTTCATTCGCAAATTGACTAATTAGAAAATGGAATGGTCATCGTGATGAATTATCAATTTTGGATTTGACCCTTTTGGTGGAGAGTTAGCATTGCGTGGTTACGATGAGAACTCTTTATTTTCAGTTGGATTTTCTTTGTAAGTCAGTTGTTTAAAAATGAGTTCTGTTGTGCCCTCTTGTTTAAAGGAGGTGCTCCTTATTAGATGAAGAGCTCGATTTAGAATTGGGACAGGAGCTCCTTGTGTGTTGAGCATGTTGTGTGCTTTTGTACCAAATGGGAAGTTGGCCCAGGTACATTGGTCCATTTTCGATAGTTGCAGGGATTAGGAAGTTGGTGTATCGCTTTGACCGTCTCGGGTCATACGCGGGTACGCAACTTTTGGTTTGTTTTGGCACCAATTGATTACCAGGGAGATCGGGAGTTTGAGTTTTCGTTAACATCGTTGACCATCGTGTAGGATCTTACCTTCGAATCTCTTCTAATGAGTGTACTTGGAATTGTTGGATTGAGTGTTAGGTCAAACATCGTTTTACATCGATGTCTTGTGGTCTCATAAGTCCGAGAGAGAGGTCACTTGGGAGCTAGAATCTCACGTGCGTGAGCAGTATCCAGACCTGTTTACTCCTGGTACGCGCTAATTGTTGTTTCATTCTAGTAGCAACTATTCATTTGTTTAATTCGACGGTTAGAATTCGGAGTCGAATTCTGTTAAAGGGGGTAGAATGTAATACCCCAGATATCAATCAGAGAGATTATTCGGGAGAGGGAAGTTTATTCATTATTGAATGCAATATAGTTTAGAGAGGGATTTAAGCTAAAAATTCAGATTTCGAGAGGGGATTGGACCTTGGGCTTCCAGCCCAACACTTTGTAGGCCTTGTGGGCTGGCCTTAAGAGGCCCATCAGAGGGGGGAAGGCGCCCTACCGCTTTTTACCCTAGCCGCCACCCCCTAACTTCCCCTTTGGCCGGCCACCACTCCCTCCTCTCCCTTGAGCCGCCCCTCCAAGATCCCCTCCAAGCCACCACACCTCCTGCCCAGTAGCTCCATTGCCGTCCCCTCGCTTGGTGCTGCCCCTCACTGCTGGCCAAAGCAAGGAAAGGAGAGGCAAGCCCTAAGGAGTTGCCGGCCAAAAGGAGGAAGGAAGAGGGTGTGGAAGAGGGGTTTCCTCGTGAGGTAGATCAGCGGGTTCCTACGGGTCTTCAAGGGTAAATCTTGAGTCCTTGTGGTTTAATTCAATCATTCCCCACGGATCAATGTCGTAATTAGAGTCGTTAATTCTGCTGTGACTAGGATCAGAATGTTGTCCATTACTTCTGTGTCAGTTTTGGTGTTGTTAGAGTCTGACTTGGAGGAGTTTGTCTCCTAGAGATTTGTGAGACTCGTTCTCAGCTTTCCATAGGTTCAAAGATCACACAAATCCGAGTTCTGGTCTAGAAGTTACATTGATTTCAGCTATCTAGAATTCTGACGAATATTAGCAGTCGATTTGTTTATTAAAATAAAATTATGTTAATGGATGATTCAGGGAATTCACCCAATACGATTGTCATAGGATATTTCTTAATATTTCTAGATTGATAAAAATCTTTAATTTTGGTTAATCCATCTGAATGTTATGAATTTTATTCTACTACTGTATGTTCTGTCTAGCAGATTATTGTTCTAGATGTTCATCTGATGATTAGACTCAATACTTTGCAGAATTAGAGATTCTCGCCAATTAGGTTAATGTAGAGGATTTCGTTATCTTTCCAGAGAGTCTAGTATCACGCCTTTTCGAGTTTCAGAGAGAATGTTATGAAGCTTTTAGTGTTGCTGTCTAGTATAGCTTTCTGCTAGAATATCGTTTAACTTGAGTAGAACATATCTATGAACTTCTTCTTTGGGAAGATGAGGTAGAAGTGTTGCGAGTAGCATCTCAATATCACGATGCTCTTATTCAAGTAATTCAATTGTGTAGGAGGAGAGGGTTCGAGATTAGTGGCATCATCCTTGCCTCCTAACGCATCGTATAGTGAAAGGCAAGTAATTTGTGGATTATTTGATTGTTCGATGTGCTTGTTGTTCATGCTATGATTACATTCTATGGTCTATGAGTAGATTCCAATGATTCCTGTTCTTTCCACGTATGTTAATCCATGCTTCATAAGATTATGACTTTCATATTCATATTCATTCATTCAATCATATGTTCATAATTCACCCACGGGAGTGGGAAGTAAAGACCCATCATTCCAATATGGGCACGTAAGACCCACTATTCCAATGTGGGAAAATTGGATCCCCGTTATGAAACATTCTTCATACGGGCCTTGGATCCCCGCATTTTGGATAATGCGGGCCTGGGTGAACACCGACGGGTGTTCACTAGCTATTCCAGTATAAGCAGAAGAGAAGATCATGCATTTCATTCATTCATATGATTTCTGCCATTCTACATTCATATTCCATAATATGATGGTTATGTTCTAATTCAATATTGTTCATATTATTCTGTTGTACTTGCTAAGTCGTGGACTCATTTTTGCCTGTGTTTATTTATTTTAGGTGAACACTGATGATGGCATTCTTGGCAAGGATTAGACATGGATCACTTCACATTCACTACCTTTTAAATAGTTGAATTTGTTATTATATTTCATTTGATAAGTGGATTGTAATAATTGGAATTCTGATGTTTGAGACTATCATTCATTATGCCTTGGTTGAACTAGTAAATGCTTGATACTCCTCGTATAGACTATTGATTGTTTTATCTTGAATGTTTCAATATGTTTGGATAATTAGAGTTCTTGATTTGTGCTGAAATCTAATTAAGTTCTTATAATCATTCCATTGTTCGTTGATCTTTACCTGTTATTAGTTGATAGTGTAACACCCTGGCTATGCGGGAGCCAAGATGTTACCTAAAAGACTAACATACGACAACAATACGGAATAATTTCAACCATCTTTCGACTAATAACACAAAAAGATCACTATCTAATAGAATGAATATAAGAATTGAAGCAGAATTCGCCAACAAATCAATCTCAAGCACCCAATCCTATTGAATCAATTATGATAACAATAACAAGAGTCTATACAAAGATCATTAAATCATTACTAATTCAACCATATCTTGAAGAATGATAATATCAACCATCAACATCAATTTAAACCTTCAACCAAGCATTCATTCATGAATGGTAAAAGTTAATATCCAATACTATCACAATCTATAAGTTACTCAATAGAAGCATAGCATCTATCAATTGAACATAAATCACTTCATGAAGCCTTCTCTTTAACAACTAAGTCAAAGCAGTCCAACATTACTAGGCTCAAGCAGATAATGACCAAATAGCTACATCTAAAGCATCATTAACCAATCAAGCCACGAGAATGATAAAATAATCGAAATCAAACTGTCTAATCCATCGAATGAACTTAAATGAACTTAAGTGAACTTAAATGGCGAAGAATTAAAAACATAGATGGATCGTCCATTCTCACAGACAAAATCACCCACCACGAAGGATGGTCACAAAATTGAATCTAAAGTAATCATTACAAATTTTAATTAGTTTATTCGTTGTGGTCTGTGTATATGTAAAGTGCACCCTGCCTACCCCTTTCTATGCATGTCGCTGCCTCGAAAGGTACCTAGAAAGCACAACACAGGAAGAGTGAGTCCACAACTCAGCAAAGTGTAATAGTAAGTCAAACATAGTATCGTAAGTAGTCAAAGGGAAAAAACAATCCCATCATGAATAATAGCATTATATACCACCATCCATCTCTTATGACAGCATCGTAAGTAGTCAAAGGGATAAACAATCCCATCATGAATAACAGCATATTATTCCACAAATTCATCTCTTATGTTAGCATCATAATTAGTCAAAGGAATTAAAAAATTCCATCGTGAACAACAACATTATAGGCTAAAAAAACAAATCCATATCTCATGCAGAAATGCAATGAACATGACATGAATGCAAAAACTTCACTTCTTTGCAATTATCGGTAATGTCGAGTATGTATCCATCAATACATACTCTAGGCCTATGCCCTCTAGGCACAGGGATCCAAAGCCCACACTCCACGAGTGTGGGGACCAAGCTCGTCAAATGCATGATAGGGATCTCAAGGAAATAGTCCTTGGTTACCACGTAGTCTAAGGTTCAGAAATGAATGTCATGATGCAAATGCACATGTCCATAATCATTAACATGATTCATCATTGTCATTATTAACAAGGTAGACTCATTGCTCACCATGTCCCATCATCATTGCCATCAATCATGAAACCATTACCATGTAAACATCATCATTTAAACATTGCCATGTAAGCATTCTCATGTAAACACTACCATGTAAGCGTCATCACATAAATATTAGCATGCATCGTCATGTAAACATTTCCATGTAAGCTTCATCACATAAGTATCATTATAAAAACATCATTATTAAACTATCGCATTCATCAAGTATGTAATATAACAACTCATTAATAATACTTGCACTTGCCTCCACCGTGAGATAGAAGACAAAAAGGCGGAACGAGCTAGCACCGGGATTCACCACCACCTGGTAACCAAGAATGATACTAAGCATCAAACAACATGCTTAACAAGATAGTACTCACAGTGATCTATATCGTTTTCCCATAACCCAAGTTTAAACACTTGACCTACTCAAGCTAGACAACAAGCTAAACAGAAATCTATTCGGGACAGTAGTAAAGAAACAATCATAAGTTTTGATTGGATTAACGAAAATCCAAGTTTCTTGTCATTTTGGAAAGCTAAGAATAGAAGCTACAAAAGTCTAGTTGGCATGATACCCAGATTTTTCTTTCAACAAAATATGGCATACAGGTCAAATTTACTGTCAAAAACCGACGAACAATCTGGACAGTTAAATTGAAACTTGCATATCTTTTGTTCTACAGATCCAAAAAAAATGTTCTTTACCAATCTAGAAATCTAAGATAAATTTCTACAATATTAGTTTGGGTAGACAGCCCTGAATCGGCCCTTAATAGTTTGAAATCTAACAGTTAATATTTCTGCTATGTTTTGACAGGATCCTTGACAGCAGCAACGAAAAAGGTCATAACTTTTAAACGATAAATTGGAAATCAGTGAACTTGGAACCTATGGAAAGCTGAAAATATAACCTACAACTCTATAGGAGACGAAATCCTCAAATTCAGAATATAGCTACAACAAAACAGGCGCACACGAATGAACAGATTTTGGATCTTAACACAGCAGACTGGAGAACCCTAAGTAAGGCAAAACTTTGCATCTAATTCAAACTAACCAGCAAGAAAACCACTAGTTACCCCTTGAAAATCCTCAAGAACTTGCTGGTTCCCCCCCCACAACTCTTCCCCTCCTCTTCTCCTTTCTCTTCCTCTCCTTCCCTTGGTCGAAAGAGTCACTTTCCTCCCCTCCTTGGCCGGCTGCAGTAGCAAGGGACTTCAATGGCAACCTTGGATGGAGAGGAGCAGAAGGCATTTTGGTTTTGGGAGAGGAGGAGGTGGTGGAGGCGCAAGAGGGAGGCAATGGGGGCGGCGGCCAACAGGATGGAAAGGGGGAAAGAGTTTTGTGGCTGCTAGGGTTAAGGGAAGGGAAAGGGGGAGATGAGCTAGGGTTTGAGGGAAGGAGGTGGGCTGGTTGGGCTGGCCCAACTTGGACGCCTTCCTCTCCCCCCCCCTTGTGGCCCACCAGGGCCAGCCCTCAAGATGCCAAAGCATAGGCCAGAGGCCCAGATTCCAAAGATTCACCCCGAAACTGAAATTTTGAATAAATTCCCTCTCCCGACTAAAATACTTTCTAATTGGAATTTAAAGTATTATAGATAGGTTGTTGAAAATATTTCGTATTGTTGTTGTATGTTAGTCTTTTAAGCAAGGTTCTAAAAGTCGGTCTTAGGCGGCGCCTAGGCACCGATTACGCGCTACTCAGGGCTCTCCCGTGGCGATTGGCTCTAAGGCGGCACACTAGGTGGGATTGGCACCTCGGCGGTCCTCGGCAGTCGTCGGCGCTCCTCGGCGGCTCTTGGCGGCGGTAGGCGCGGTGGGCGCCGAGGCGGAGGATAAGAAGAGCAGCGCCCGACTCCCCGACCACTTCGTCCACTCGTTGGGTGCGCTAGGGTTCAGCCTTCGCCACCGAATCAAGGTCGTCTCGGGTTCTGGCCATCTCACGTCGCCGGTTGGACCTCGTCACCGACGAGTCAAGGTACGTATTCCTCTTCCCTCCGCTCCCCCACCGCCAATCTCCCCTCTCTGGTCCCCCTCCCGCGCCGCCGCCGATGAATGTACTCGCTTTCCCTCACTGCTCGTCACCACTAACGCGGTGACGCTTGGTCCCATCGCCACAGAAAGATACACCGCCGCTCTCGCCGCCACCGATCCATCGCCACCATCTCACCGCTAACGCCAAGAATTTCTCCCGAATCATCGCCATGGCCTTGCCGCACCGCCAGTGAGTAGGCGAGGTCGCGGAGAAGAATCTACTACCCTAGTCTGGCACTCTGGCCGTTCTAATACTTGATTAGTATAACTTCTTAATGATGTGTTTGTTTTGTTGTTTATCCGTGTTAACCACCGCAGCTCTGCGAAAGAAGTGCTCCCCCCTTCCCTAACTTCCACCTCCGAGCCCCCTCCCATCTTCGATGGCACCACCACGTAAAAATTAATGAGATAAGAAATAAAGATGTCTTGTGATTTTTTTCACTACTGCACAGATCTATGGGTAAATTGATATCTTTGTCTCGTGAAGGCTGTACGTTGCATATCACTTCCCGGAACTACAAGGTACTGCTGTTCTTTGATTTGCCAACGCTGTTCATACCTTTAGTGGTGTTGTGCTGATAAAAATTGTATCTTTTTTGTTTCCATTCTTTTGTCCAGGGTTTGCAAGACAAGATCAAGATAGTCGCGATTGATCTGGCAGACAGACTAGCTTGGTACAAGGAGAAGATTTACCCAAAGAACAAGGTATGGTTAATCTGTTCACCCCTCTTTACTCCCATATGGAATATTTGTAATACCCCAAATGTATTCGAAATCGAAAGAGTATTCGGAAGCGAATAATTAAATTAGGAAGAAGGGCCAATTAACAAAGAGATTTATTAGGGGATTTAGAGGGGGGTTTCTGTGAAATCTGGACAACCTAGGCTGGGGCTTCTGGCCCATTTGTTTTCAGCCCATAAGTGGAAGGGGGCAGCCGACCTAAAGGGGTGGCCAAACCCTAGCCGCCACCCCCTAGACCCCTCTCCTCCCATTGTTGGCCGCCACCCCCTCTCTCCCCCACACCTTTGGCCACGTCCCCTGATCTCCCATGCCTCCTTGCTACTGGTCCTCCCCTGCCACCGGCCAAAAAGGTGTTCCCCGCTACCGGTGTCGAGGAGGAAGAAGGAGGATCGCCCGGGAGATAGATTGGCCAAGAAGGAGAAGAAGAGGAAGGGGAAGAAGGGAGAAAGGAAGGGGAAGGGAGATCGTGGGGTGTTCATCGTGTACTTCAGAGGATCATCAAGGGTAACCATTGTTCCCCCTTGTTTAGATGCTTAATTAGTTGTTTTAGCAATGTCGGTATTTAGGGCTGCTCAGGACAGATTAGAGTAGAGAAGATGTTTTGATGTGCTCAAAGGCGGAATTAGTTTTGGATGTCTCCTGGGTAAAGTAAATGAGTGTGAATCTGGTGAATTTCAAGTTGATTATCTATAAAAGATTGGGGTGATGTGATTGTGGATGAAATTTATATTGAGGTGTGTTGGGAACTATTGGTCAAAGTAATTCGTTTGGTAGAGAAGTTGATCAGAGTATGTTATTGTGGATTAAAAGAGTCTCTCTACATAGGGGTGGATTTTGTGTTCAGTTTGAGCATAGCTTTGAGATTGCCAAATTAAAAGAAATGAATTAGTGTGTTATGTGATGGTTTGGAATCTCATGGTTTAAGAGAAAGTTGAATTCTTAAAATAAAGTTTGAGAAAAAGGTTATATTCTCAAATGATGAAATATTCTCTTGGTTTTATTTGAGCTTTGTCTCTATGACAGATGCCAATTATAAATTGAGTTGGTTCTTCTTGGTATGTGTGGTTCTTTTCGGTTAAGACAAAGAAAGGAAATGGTTGTTTTGGGCGTTCGAGCGAATTCTCTGTTGGCTTATGTGGTGTTTATTCGCAAAGTGCTTAGTTGGAATATGAAAAGGTTTTCTTGATGAATCGTCGAGTTTGGATTTGAGTGTTTTGGAGGAAGGTTGATTAAGGTTGGGTTGCATTATGAATCCTTTGTTTTCAGATTAGTTCTGATTATTTAAAGCTGTTTAAAATAAGTTGGGTTGCGCGTCCCTACTTAAGGAAGGTTCTCCGTGTTAGGATGAAGAGATCGACTGAGAGATGGAACAAGAGTTCCATGTGTTCATGTGCAAGTTCTGTGGTTTGGTCCCAAAGGGAAGGATAGCCCGAAGTATATTTGGTTGTTCTGGGAGTCCCAGGGATTTCGGAAGATAGCAGTTCGCTAGTATCGTCTTGAGTACTAGAGCGGGGTATATAACGTTTTGTATGACCTGGTATTGATAGAATGCATGAGGTACTTGAAGTGTGAGGTTTCATAAGAGCCATTGACCAGCGAGTAATCCGCATCTTCGAGTCCTATCCGTTGAGTGGTTCTGGATAGGACGGTATGATTGATGAGATGTAATACATCAGTTGCACCAAGGTGCGTTGGTCCCATAAGTCTGAGAGGAATTGGAGTCTCGCATGCGCGAGCAATATCCGAATTTGTTCACAGCAGGTACGTGGTATTGTTGGAAAAGTTTTTAGCTGTGATTATTCATCGGCATTAAGCGTGATTAGAATTCGGGGTCGAATTCTGTTTAAGGGGGATAGAATGTAATACCCCAAATGTATTCGAAAGAGTATTCGGAAGCGAATAATTAAATTAGGAAGAAGAACCAACTAACAAAGAGATTTATCAGGGGATTTAGAGGGGGATTTCTGTGAAATCTGGACAACCTGGGCCAGGGCTTCTGGCCCATTTGTTTTCAGCCCATAAGTGGAGGGGGGCAGCCGGCCTAAAGGGGTGGCCAAACCCTAGCCGCCACCCCCTCTCTCCCCCACACCTTTGGCCGCCTCCCCTGATCTCCCACGCCTCCTTGCTGCTGGTCCTCCCCTGCCGCCGGCCAAAAAGGTGTTCCCCGCTGCCGGTGTCGAGGAGGAAGAAGGAGGATCGCTTGGGAGATAGATTGGCTAAGATGGAGAAGAAGAGGAAGGGGAAGAAGGGAGAAAGGAAGGGGAAGGGAGATTGCGGGGAGTTCATCGTGTACTTCAGCGGATCATCAAGGGTAACCGCTGTTCCCCCTTGTTTAGATGCTTAATTAGTTGTTTTAGCAATGTCGGTATTTAGGGCTACCCAGGACAGATTAGAGTAGATCGATGTTTTTATGTGCTTAAATGTGGAATTAGTTCTATACTTCTCCGGGAGTAATGTAGAGGACGTCGCCATCTTTCCGTGAAGTGCTAGAACGCATTATTTGGACCCCCGTAGCAGAAGTTATGATTTTATTAGTGGGACTGTTCTGCAGATTTGTTGGTTTTCTGACAGGTTTTAGTAATCTGAGTTAATCGATTAGTTAAAGGGAGATTTTGTAACACCCCAGCCCAACATGAGCCTGGAATGCTACTAAATTAAACAAATAAAACGAACTATCTACAACCATCTTACCAAAATTCGGCAGAACCTCCTTTGTATTATTAATCAATACCGGAGGTACCAACAGAATATCATAGGAAGGCATAAATAAAACATCCAATATATGGAGAAGGTATCCTTCCTTCACCATTTAATTCCTATCTATTACAGTTCATCATTAAACTAGATTCACAAGCAGTAATAAATCATAGAGAAGGTATCCTTCCTTCCCATCTTGGTTTACTTATTACAGTTCATCAATAATTCAACATTCACTATCATCCAAGCATATAATATAGTCTAATCCGATAGAGAAATATTTAGCATAATCCAACTTGCTAATCTCAACATTACAGATAGACCAAAACACTCAACCAAATCTATTAATGAAACTTAACAGTTTACTCATTCATATCGAATGAACTACATGGTATGATTTTATTAGGATGAAGGGTAGTGTGTGCAATCCAGTAAAAGCTACTCCCTCCCATGCATGCCGCTCTTGCCAGTGGTACCTAAAAGCACAACAAAGCAAGGGTGAGTCCACAGACTCAGCAAGTATCAACAAGGCCAAATCTAGAAACACAATCCAAAGATTAATATTCACAATTAAACATTACGCTAAACATAGCCTTCATGCTTATGTAATGCAACCATGCAATGCACCTTTTAATCTTTATCTCTTTTCGCATTTTACCGGTAATGCGGGGTATACAACCGTCGATGTATACCCATGCCTATGCACTCTGGCAATAGGGACCAAGAGCCTATACTCCACAAGTATAGGGACCTTTGCCCATCATCAGCATGATGGGGACCTCTTTACTCATTGCCCACATTACACGAATGTGGGGACCTCTAGCCCGTCATCGACATGACGGGACCTCAACAATTCATACTTGGTCACCACGTGACCAAAACTCAATCATGCTTACTACATGCATATGTTCAATGACATTATCTTCTAAACATATGAATTCAACATGTACATAATAACATGTAAGCATTAACCATGAACACAGGAAACTCCAACCATAACTTGAATATACCAAGATATATTGTAATTCATCACAATAACATCCATGCATGGCAATCACGATCAAGACACAATCAATCTTAGCAAACAATCATCATTATTCTTTAACCCGAATACTTGCCTTAACCACGCGAGGACGATGGACGCCAAGAAGGCGCTGCCCTCGGATCACCCTCCCACCTGAACATAATGATAACCCAACTAAGACAAACTTACTGGACCAAAAGCATAAATAAGAGCACAATAGAACTCACTAAACCCCCAAGCGTTTTCAATCTTCCAATTTCTACCGGTCGATTTGGTGTTCACTGCGGACAGTCAACTTCTAAAATACATAACTTTCTGCTCAGGAGTCCAAATAAGATGTTCTAATACTTTCTGGAAAGATAATTAAATTATCTAAATAAACTTAGTTGGGGGCCCTTCTGATTCTACCATCTACTACCCCTACCAAGCCAATCTACAGAACATCAATATTCACGTCGGGTTCTCTGGACAGTACACTAAAATTGTCATAACTTTTGCTACGAACGTCCAAATATTGCGTTCTTTGGCTTTCTGGAAAGGTATGGAAATTACCCATCTTTTTCGTTATAACGAGATCCTCTGATTTCACCTTTAACTAAAAGATTAATTCGGATTTCTACAGACTGTCAGGATGTTGACAGATTATCAGGACAGCGACATTAGAAAAATCATAACTCGCTAACCGTTAAACGGATTTGGGCGTTCTTAGCGGCCACGGAAAGCTAAGGACACGACCCAACTTTTTCTAAGAGAAGTCATCCCCAGATACTGCCTCTACAGACATCAAAACTCACGTCCAAACTACTGGACAGAAACGGATCTACTAACCGGTAACGATTAAACAATTAATTATCCATCTAAACTATCGGGGATCATCGTTACCCTTGACGAACGACGACGAACACCTCCACCAGTGCCGGTGTGAGGATCCTCTCCTTCCCTCCTTCTCCTCTTCCCTCTTTCTCCTTGTTCGATCGGCCACCGCGCGCAATCTCCTCCTCTTCTCCTTCCTTGGAGGATCGCCGGGAGGAGGACGAGCGTCGCCGGCAGCGGGGGAGATGTAGGAGCAGCAAGGAGGCGCAGGGAGGATGTGGAGGGGCGGCGCCCAAGGGGGTGGGGGGCGGCCAAAGGGGGTGGGGAGGGGAAAAAGGAGGGGGATTGTGGGCCTAGGGTTTGGAGAAATGGGGAGGCGCCCCCTCATGGGCCCTGCGGCCAGCCCATAATGGGCCCCCAGCGGTGGCCCGAGGCCCGGCTGCGGAAGAACGCGAAAACCCCTCTCTTTTCCTGATTTGATGATTTTCTGAATGAATATTTCCTCCGATTAATTAATCTCTATCGATTAATTTAATACTTCCCGATTAAATGTTCCTCACATTTTCGGAGTATTACATTCTACCCCCCTTAAAATAAATTCGACCTCGAATTCTAACGCGCTTAAGCCAAGTATAAACACAGCTTAAACCTTACAACATTAACATGTACTGTTGTAAATAACTCGATAATGCTTTCACAAGATGCGAGACTCCAATTCGTGTGGCCTCTCTCTCGGTCTGCTGTGACCAAAGCACCTTAACGTACTTTAAAGTTTTATTCCTCAATGTCTTCTCTGATAATTCCAGGATCTGCACCGGCTTGGACTCAAAAGACAGATCTTGCTCAATGGTTAGAGGTTCTAGAGACACATGATGCTCTGAATCACGAAGGTACTTCCTCAACATGGACACATGAAAAACGTTGTGCACTCCTCGCATAGACTCTGGTAGGTCCAAACGATATGCCAACTTCCCGATTCGAGCCAAGATCGTGAAAGGCCCAACGTACCTCGGGCTAAGCTTCCCTCTGGTACCGAACCTCACCACACCCTTAGTGGGAGATACTCTCAAGAGCACTTGATCTCCCACTTCAAATTCCAGATCCCTTCTTCTTACATCTGCATAACTTTTCTCGCTTTCCGAGTCAAGAAGGTGTTCTGTCTCACCAGGCCACTCATTCGACGGTCTTTTGTACCCAATCCGCCTAAGACCGCCTTCTCACCCATCGCTTCCCAACAAAGGGTGACTGCATTTCGCCCATACAAAACCTCGAACAGTGCGGCTTTGATACTTGAATGGTAGCTTGTTGTTGTGGCGAATTCCACCAAAGGCAATCGATCTTCCCAATCGCCCTTCCAGACAAAACACAGACCACAACATGTCCTCCAAGGTCAGAATGGTGCGCCTGACCGCCCATCCGTCTGTGGATGAAATGTCAGTACTCAGACGGAGCTGGGTGCCCACACTCAGAACTCTCCCAAAACTTGGATACAAACTTGGCATCTCTATCGAAATGATGGTCTTTGGTACACCATGCAATCTCACAATCTCCGCACATAAATAGGAGCCAAGTCGCTCATGAGTTGGTCGTATGGATAGGAATAAAATGCGCCGATTTGCTGAATCGATCCACTATCACCCAAACTGCATCCTTTCCTCGCGGCGATCGGGTATGCGACTACAATGTCCATGGAGATATCATCCCAAGGCCATTGAGGAACCTCCAAAGGTCAGTAATAACCTGCGGGGCGCTTATGTTCTGCCTTTACTTGTTGACATACACCACAAGAGGCTACATAATTAGCTATATCCACCTTCATTCTCTTCCACCAGAAATTATGCTTTAAGTCGCGGTACATATTTGTTTCACCCGGATGAACAGTATAAGGAGTGCGATGTGCCTCCCTCAAGATGTCATCCTTAACCCCCGCCTTCTGCGGCACACAAAGGCGACCCTTAAATCGCAATGCTCCAGACCCATCCAAACTGAAATCCCCTTCCTTGCCCATATCCAGACGCTTCCTGACCCTCTGCAATAATCGGTCACTCATTGCGCTTCCCTTTTGATTAGCTCGAATGGTGACTCTAAGATCAACTGAGTTTTGACATGAACCGTGCCTGCATAGCAATAAGATATTCCCATGCGGTCAAAATCTGCAATTAAACAATCTAGAGTAGCAGGCGTCGCCTTGCGACTAAGAGCATCAGCCACCACATTGGCCTTGCCTGGATGGTATTGAATCGTGAGATCGTAATCCTTGATCAGCTCCAACCATCTGCGTTGCCTCAGATTCAAATCCTTCTGTGTAAAGATGTACTTAAGGCTTTTGTGATCAGTGAAGACATCACAAGATTCACCATAAAGATAGTGCCTCCAAAGCTTCAACGCAAACACTACAGCGGCCAACTCTAAATCATGAGTTGGGTAATTCTGCTCATGCTTCTTCAGCTGTCTAGATGCGTAAGCCAAGACCTTGCCATCTTGCATGAGCACACAACCCAAACCAACACGAGAAGCGTCGGAAAAAACTGTGAAACGCTTCCCAGGTTCAGGAACAGTGAGAACAGGAGCGGTCACCAGCTTTTCTTTCAAAGTCTGAAAACTGCGCTCACAATCATCATCCCACCGAAACCTCACATCCTTCTGAGTGAGCCTGGATAACGGCTTCGCAATGATGGAGAAATCCTGCACAAAACGCCGATAATAACCTGCCATACCAAGGAAGCTTCTCACTTCTTTGACGTTGGTCGGCCTTCCCCATTCTACCACTGTGGAGATTTTACTTGGATCAACTGATATTCCTTTATCGTTAATAACATGTCCCAAGAATCCCACTTCAGACATCCAGAACTCGCACTTTTTCAGCTTTGCATAAAACTTATTCTCTCTTAGCGTTTCCAACACCAGCCGCAGATGACGCCCATGTTCTGCTTCAGTCTTCGAGTAGATCAAAATATCATCAATAAAGACGACAACAAAATCATCCAGATACTCATGTAACATCCTGTTCATTGTCTCCATGAAAGCAGCAGGGGCATTCGTTAGTCCAAAAGACATAACTTTAAATTCAAAATGCCCATACCTTGTGGAGAACGCCGTTTTCTCAATATCCTCATTTCGGACAGGAATCTGATTGTATCCCGACTGGAGATCAATCTTTGAAAATACCTTTGCCCCTCTCAACTGATCAAATAAATCTTCAATGCGAGGCAAAGGATATTTATTCTTAATGGTCAGCTGGTTGAGAGCACGGTAATCAATACACATGCGCCAACTACCATCCTTCTTCTTGGTAAAAAGCACAGGAGCTCCCCACGGAGACACACTGGGACGAATAAGATCTTTCGCCTTTAGATCGTCCAACTGCTTCTTTAATTCCTCCTGAAAAGGACGGGCCAGACGGTACGGGGTCATGGAAACCGGTCGAGCGCCGGGTACTAAATCAATCCTGAACTCCACGGGGCGAGGTGGAGGCATTCCGGGCAGATCTGCTGGAAATACGTCCAAAAACTCCCGAACCACTGGAATACCTGCAGCAGTCAAGGACAAACTCGGCTTCTCTACCAAGGACAAAAAATCCACTCTTTGTCGCCGACTACCCGAAACAAACTAGCCAGCACACAAAGAGAGTAAGAAGGGGCGCTACCCTGAAACACTATCTCCTGCCCAGACGGAGCTTGCAGAGTTACTGTCTTCCAAAAGCAAGATATGACAGCACGGTAACTATGCAACCAATCCATACCCAAAATAACATCAAACGGTTCCATCTTCATAACCATCAGATTAGCAATAAAGTCTTCCCCATCTAAAGAAATCACACATCCGGACATGATCAGGAACTAGAAAGAATTCCTCCAGAGAATTTACTAGAACCGATCGAGCTATAGATCGCATACTCAAATGTGCTCTGCTAGCAAACTCTAGTGATGCAAAAGAGAAAGTAGCTCCAGAATCGAATAAAACAAAAGCCTCCACCGAGTCCACAAGGAGCATACTGTCACCACGTCGGGGCGCCCCACCGACTCGGCGCCTCGGCATGGCATAAGCAATCTGTTCTTTGGCGAAGCCCCAAAGACTGGTATGGTGGTGCAGAAGCCGTAGGAGGTGCCAAGGTGCCTGAATCGAAACGGTGCAGCGGAGCAAAGACCAAAATACCCGGTGGTGGGATCCCTCCAGGAGCCGGAAAGTAAGACTGAGGCTGTCCCCAAGACTGTGTGGGGGTAGCGGCAAGCATCTGCACTGACCCTCGTGAAGAAGCAGCTGGCACTTGCACTGGTGACTGAGCCGGCTCCCACTTAATAACACTAGCTGGATTCCGCCGACAAACCACCGCCTTATGACCCGCCAGACCACAGTGGCGACAAGATCCAGTCCAGGAACACTCTGAAGCACGGTGCTCATTACCGCACTTGAAGCAAATCATACCTTGCCCAGGAACCGGACGAAGCATAGGCGCACTCCCTGACGGCCCTGAAGTGTTGGCAGTTTGTGGTTTTGTATACTTGGACTTGTATGAACTCTGCGAGCCCTTGAACTTCTTGGAAACGGGCTTCAGGGATGACCCACTTCTTCCTCCAAAGTTCCTCTTCTGACTGCCACCTGCATCAGAAGGAACCACCGAACCACCCATGCCTTGCATATCTTCTCCGAGCTGCATCTCTAACTCCATACCCCTGGCTTGTTCTACCAAGGAGCTAAAATCACGCAGCTCCAACGCTCCCAATACCTTACGAAACTCCTGTCTGAGCCCTCTGCGAAACCTCTTGGCCTTCTCGGCCTCATTTGTAGCCACTGCTGGAACGAAACGGATGATGTTGTTAAAACCCGCTTCATACTCTGACACTGTCAGCTTGCCCTGCTTGTAACTATTCAGCGAGACTTCCATCCTCTCCACGAATGAAGCTGGATAAAACCTCCTCCGGAATTGCTCCACAAATAGCTCCCAGGTAACTGGGCCATGGGCAGCGGTCCTAGCTGTCAGGACTCCCTCCCACCAGATATCCGCTTGCCCCTTAAGCTGGAAGGCCACAAACTGTGCCCTCATCTCCGAAGTCATACCCAGCGCTCCGAAGTGTCTCTCCATGTGTCGCAGCCAGTTAGCAGCATCAACTGGCGTGCCCAACCCATCAAAAGTATCCAGACGCAGGGCGTTCCACTGATGCAGCCCCATAGCACCAACCACGGGTACCGCCGTAGGAGCCGCCAAAGGAGCGGCTGCGGGTGCAGCTGGTGGCGCCTGTCCCCCCTGAATTGCAGAAGCAACTTCTTCTTGATCCTCAAGATTAGCCTCATCACCTACCGAAGCTCAAACTTGGCGGGGTATTGTTTTACCTCGTAAAGGCACCTTGCCGGCCACGACCACGGCCACGTCCACGGCCTCTACCCCTTGCCATCTCTAACATCACAACAAGCATAAATACAAACATTAAGCATACATCCAACTATAATAATCAACGGAAACATAGATGCAATGCAAACCCAAACCCCACCTACTGTGCTTAGTGTGTCAAAATTAATGTTTTATTAACCACGGACCTCTGACCGCTCGATACCAATCAGAACACACCCAATTTCAACATGAGCCCGAATGCTACTAAATTAAACAAATAAAACGAACTATCTACAACTATCATACCAAAATTCGCAGAACCTCCTTTGTATTATTAATCAATACCGAGGTACCAATGAAATATCATAGGAAGGCATAAATAAAACATCCAATATATGGAGAAGGTATCCTTCCTTCACCATTTAATTCCTATCTATTACAGTTCATCATTAAACTAGATTCACAAGCAGTAATAAATCATAGAGAAGGTATCCTTCCTTCCCATCTTGGTTTACTTATTACAGTTCATCAATAATTCAACATTCACTATCATCCAAGCATATAATATAGTCTAATCCGATAGAGAAATATTTATCATAATCCAACTTGCTAATCTCAACATTACAGATAGACCAAAACACTCAACCAAATCTATTAATGAAACTTAACAGTTTACTCATTCATATCGAATGAACTACATGGTATGATTTTATTAGGATGAAGGGTAGTGTGTGCAATCCAAAGAAAAGCTACTCCCTCCCATGCATGCCGCTCTTGCCGGGTACCTAAAAGCACAACAAAGCAAGGGTGAGTCCACAGACTCGGAAGTATCAACAAGGCCAAATCTAGAAACACAATCACAAAGATTAATATTCACAATTAAACATTACGCTAAACATAGCCTTCATGCTTATGTAATGCAACCATGCAATGCACCTTTTAATCTTTATCTCTTTTCGCATTTTACGGTAATGCGGGGTATACAACCGTCGATGTATACCCATGCCTATGCACTCTGGCAATAGGGACCAAGAGCCTATACTCCACAAGTATAGGGACCTTTGCCCATCATCAGCATGATGGGGACCTCTTTACTCATTGCCCACATTACACGAATGTGGGGACCTCTAGCCCGTCATCGACATGACGGGACCTCAACAATTCATACTTGGTCACCACGTGACCAAAACTCAATCATGCTTACTACATGCATATGTTCAATGACATTATCTTCTAAACATATGAATTCAACATGTACATAATAACATGTAAGCATTAACCATGAACACAGGAAACTCCAACCATAACTTGAATATACCAAGATATATTGTAATTCATCACAATAACATCCATGCATGGCAATCACGATCAAGACACAATCAATCTTAGCAAACAATCATCATTATTCTTTAACCCGAATACTTGCCTTAACCACGCGAGGACGATGGACGCGAAGAAGGCGCTGCCCTGGATCACCCTCCCACCTGAACATAATGATAACCCAACTAAGACAAACTTACTGGACCAAAAGCATAAATAAGAGCACAATAGAACTCACTAAACCCCAAGCGTTTTCAATCTTCCAATTTCTACCGGTCGATTTGGTGTTCACTGCGGACAGTCAACTTCTAAAATACATAACTTTCTGCTCAGGAGTCCAAATAAGATGTTCTAATACTTTCTGGAAAGATAATTAAATTATCTAAATAAACTTAGTTGGGGGCCCTTCTGATTCTACCATCTACTACCCCTACCAAGCCAATCTACAGAACATCAATATTCACGTCGGGTTCTCTGGACAGTACACTAAAATTGTCATAACTTTTGCTACGAACGTCCAAATATTGCGTTCTTTGGCTTTCTGGAAAGGTATGGAAATTACCCATCTTTTTCGTTATAACGAGATCCTCTGATTTCACCTTTAACTAAAAGATTAATTCGGATTTCTACAGACTGTCAGGATGTTGACAGATTATCAGGACAGCGACATTAGAAAAATCATAACTCGCTAACCGTTAAACGGATTTGGGCGTTCTTAGCGGCCACGGAAAGCTAAGGACACGACCCAACTTTTTCTAAGAGAAGTCATCCCCAGATACTGCCTCTACAGACATCAAAACTCACGTCCAAACTACTGGATAGAAACGGATCTACTAACCGGTAACGATTAAACAATTAATTATCCATCTAAACTATCGGGGATCATCGTTACCCTTGACGAACGACGACGAACACCTCCACCAGTGCCGGCGTGAGGATCCTCTCCTTCCCTCCTTCTCCTCTTCCCTCTTTCTCCTTGTTCGATCGGCCACCGCGCGCAATCTCCTCCTCTTCTCCTTCCTTGGAGGATCGCCGGGAGGAGGACGAGCGTCGCCGGCAGCGGGGGAGACGTAGGAGCAGCAAGGAGGCGCAGGGAGGATGTGGAGGGGCGGCGCCCAAGGGGGTGGGGGGCGGCCAAAGGGGGTGGGGAGGGGGAAAAAGGGGAGGGGGATTGTGGGCCTAGGGTTTGGAGAAATGGGGGGAGGCGCTCCCCCTCATGGGCCCTTGCGGCCAGCCCATAATGGGCCCCCCCCGGCGGTGGCCCGAGGCCCCGGTTGCCAGAAGAACGCGGAAAACCCCCTCTCTTTTCCTGATTTGATGATTTTCTGAATGAATATTTCCTCCGATTAATTAATCTCTATCGATTAATTTAATACTTCCCGATTAAATGTTCCTCACATTTTCGGAGTATTACAGATTTAGAGAAGCTCAGTAGAATGAAAGTCGTAGGTAATTGTCCCATATTTCCATAAAACTCAAGAACGTGAGATTTAGACACTCGTAGCAAAAGTTATGGTATTTTTAGTGTACTGTCCAGAGAACCCGACGTGAATTCGATGTTTTTTTAACTAGCTCGGTAGGGGCAATAGATGGCAGATTCAGAAGAGCCCCTCAACTAGGTTTAGATGGGGAATTTAATTACCTTTCCAGAAAGTCCAAAAACACCTTATTTGGACTTCTGTTCCAAAAGATATGGATTTTTGAATTTGATTGTCCACCGAGGGGACAAATCGACGTTTAGGAGTTGGGGTTGGGATCGAGTTAGACGCTTTTGCAAGTTCGTGATTGTTGTTATATAGTTTGTTTTGGTCTACTACTGTTGTCTTAGCATGCGTTATAATTATGATTCAGGTGGTGGACTGGTCCTGGGGGCAGCACCTTCTGCACGTCCCTCGTTCTCTCGCGGTTAAGGCAAGTATAATGATGGATATAATACATATTATTGAATGGCAATGTGTGATATATATTATGAGTATTTGTGTGTTCATGATTGTGATGATGGCATGATTGGTAATGTTCATGGTTGCTAGTGATATGATTTACGCGTTATTCATGGATGTTTGAAAGTATGAAGTCTATGATTGTGAACAGTTGTAGTATGAATATGTTATTCATATGCAATATTGTTGTGGATGCATGTTTCTATTAATTTGAGATTTCATACATATGCATCATGATAGCTTATTGAAGTCTTGGTCATGTGGTGACCAAGCATTTGCTGAGATCCCCGTCATGTTTATGACGGGCTAAAGGTCCCCATGCTTGTAAAGCATGGGCTTTGGTCCCCATACTTGTGGAGTATGGGCAATGGTCCCTGTGCCAGATGGCACATGCATGGGTGTGCATCGACGGATGCGCACTTTGCATTACCGGTAAAAATGCAAAAGAGAAAGAGAAGGATAAAGATCATGTTGGTATGTGGTTTTGTGGAGTACAGTTGATGAGTTACATGCTTGTATGTTGTTGATGCCATTTATTATATTTGCTGAGTCTTTGGACTCACCTCTTGTTGTTTGTTGTATTTTAGGTACCTTTACGAGATCGGCATGCATGGGGGGAAAGAATGATTAGTCTTGTTGCACTATCGCACGATCTACCACAATGGAATGAAAAGAAAAATTAATTAGTAGTTGAATGAACTATTTAGAGTACCCTTTTATGATTGTTGCTTGCTTGGAGTAAACTGTAATAAATGGATAGATGTTTTTGGATGCTCATGATCTATATCTTAGTTGTTTAGTTGCTATGGATGTTATAGTAACGAATAGCCAGTTTTGAATATGTCTTGATCATATTGCAAGTTGGATTACCTATTTATGTTATATTTGTTTGTTGGAACCTCCGGTATAGATAACTGTACAAAGGAGGTTCTGCCAAAATTTGGTAATTGGTCTTAGCTTAGATTTGTTTAATTTTATTTTAGTAGCATTCTAGGCTCATTGTTGGGCTGGGGTGTTACAATATTTTACCTGCTATCTTGATACTGGGAGTCAGGGAGATGTTGTTGTCCATATTTTTTCTCCTCATGCACAGTTACCTTTATTTTTCGACAGGTGCCTTCCTTGGAGCACAACAACCAAGTGAAAGGAGAGAGCTTGGATTTGGTGAAGTACATTGACAGCAATTTCGAAGGCCCGGCATTGCTTCCAGATGTAAGACAGATATATTCAATCATCATCCGTGTAATGCTTGTAAAAAAGATAGTAGAATTATTTGTCAGACGTGTTAGCGTTTGTATACATGAATTTGTTGGATTCTGCGAAGAAGCAGTTTGCTGAGGAGCTGCTCGTGTATAGTGACGCCTTTAACAAAGCAATGTTCTCATCCATAGTCTCCAAGGGTGATGTGTCCGATGAAGCTGGTAAATTAAAGAACATGCTTATAATTGTTTAACTATTTGACAAGTTCTATATGAGGCCCCATTTTGTATGCATATTCTAATTTTCACATGCAATATCTTTCGTATCAGTTGTTGCTCTGGACAAAATAGAAGCTACCCTGGGAAACTATTTGACAAGTTCTATATGAGGCCCCATTTTGTATGCATATTCTAATTTTCACATGCAATATCTTTCGTATCAGTTGTTGCTCTGGACAAAATAGAAGCTACCCTAGGAAAGTTCAATGATGGCCTATTCTCCCTTGGCCAGTTTAGTTTGGTATGTCACTCTAGTGTGGGAATCATTTTCCCTGGACCGTGGTTCAAATTTCCCTTTGAGAAATAATTCTCGAAAGAACTGTGGTTGACATGTTGGTATGTTGTGGTGCTCAATTTCCTTCTAGGTGGACATTGCATATGTGCCATTTATCGAAAGGTTTCAGATATTCTTTTCGATATCAAGAACTATGATATCACGAAGGCGGATCTAACCTTCGAAATTCATTGAGGTAATTCAAAGACGATGCTAGATGAGATTACCCCGTATGTTAATATTATGTTTATTCACGATGTTTGGAAGACTTGTTCTGCCAAATATTGTATAGTCTAACAAAAATCATTTTTCTTGGCAATTCTTTCGTGACACACGAAGTCTTAACTCCAAATTGATATGTTATAGGAAGTGAACAAGATCAACGCATATACACAAACCAAACAGGACCCACAATTTTTGCTTGAACACACAAAGAAGTGACTTGGGGTAAGATATTTCCTATTTTTTGCACCCTTGGTTCACCTGATCTGCCAATTTCAAATCATTTTTCACTTACACATTTGGTTTCAAAAAAATTCACTTACACATTTTAACTTCTAGATTGCCTGAAGATGCGACCAAGGGTGAACAAGCATGCCAGCGAACTGCTAAAGCCTATTAGATGAAGACTCAGGAGTATAAAATGTGTGATGTGTGGCTGCATATGTTTCATACTTTCATTCATTCATCAATCATTCATATATTCTCTCACACAATACTACAATAGCGAAATAACTCATCATTGATTAAATATACAGGTTTACATCATTATTTGATTACATACATGTTTACATCAAGCTCTTGGAGGGGAGATAATATACATGACTACATCAAATTGCCCATGTCTTGCTTCTTCAGGTAATTTTCCTTCTATCTTGCATTCTTGCTCAATTTTGATGCCTGATGCTTGCTCAATTCATCATATTATTCATATTGTGGGCTTATATGCACCGTAGCCAAGCCAGCCGCCTAGGCACCGCCTAGTCGCCGCCTAGATGCTGCCTAGTCCGCCTAGGCGCTAGGCCCCAGACAACCGCTCGCCTAGCACCTAGCACTTTCTTGAACCTTGCTTTTAAGTAACATCTTGGGTTCCACATAGCCAAGATGTTACAGATCTACTACACAAATTAAAAGGTTTTACCAAAACCCTTTCATCAAGGACAAGCTATCATCCGGTAGTTTCACAATCGTGTAGGCATAAGCCACCTATTAAATCACATCAGCTCAACTCTTAGTGATACTCAACACCAAACTTTAACACACAACAATTGCACTTCAACCATCTATTTACAACCACATATTCAACTGCTCATCCTCACGTTTAGTTTTCGACAAAATCACACTAAAACTTCAAGAATCGAAATCTTCCATTGATCAAAAGTCTGAACAACACAACAACCAAATTCATCATGTCAATCTGTAAAGAAGAACTATCCAGAACTACTCCTATAAATTCTAGATCCACCAGTATTCAATACCTTCAACCATTTTGTACACAATTCCAATAATTAATCATACTTAGGTTTATGTAAAGTTAGCAACCATATATGATCATCAAGTATCTATAGAAAATGATAACCCCACGAATAATATCTATTAAGGCCATAACCTTGCATCACCTCAAGTTTCCCCTTTCTCACAACTAGACTAATCCATTGGGACGAAATAATCCAACAAGTTCAGCAAACTAAACAATTTTAATGACCAAACCAGTTCATCAACGTTCCATACTTCGTAATAACTCTTCTGACTCCAATTAGATATGGACATACTCTTAGTCACTACCCATCAGATAATTACTCTATGTCAACATCAAATTAATCAACTTCAATTTTCAAGGATCTAGGTTAAGACCAATCATGCACACGCTACAGATCCGACTTGATAACTCATACCACATCAATGAACTTCTATGTTTACCACCTCTCTCTTAAAAATAATAAGACATCACAAAAGGATTTTAACTCCTTTCAGAAAAAAGAGGCATTAAACTTCAACACTTGAAATAATCCCAAAAGAAATACATAAAGACAAAGCTTTCACATGTTAAAGAACTTGCAACAGAAAACTTTCAGTATCTAGAATACCAAGCGAATAAATGATTCATATTTTCCAATAAGAAGGGCATAACTCCCAAGAAAAGATCAATTTTGCTGATAACCGACATTCACACAAAGCAACAACAGATTAGCGGTCAGGAGAACAAGCAATCGCTTTATGGAACTAAGAAAGAGACCAATGAAAACTCACCAGTTGTATTGTAAACACTAACTCAAGAGAAAATTTTCATCAACCGCAACTACAACCAGAATTGGCCAAAATTCAAGCTCAAGGAAGAGAACAATTTTTCTAAAGAAACTCACCCTCAACACCTATAACTATGGTAATCAGGATAACTACTTCTCTATTTCCATACCGTGAATGGTGGTGTAACCTGGCAAATCCCAGGGCCACAACCACGACCTCAACATCTCAACATCAACTATTATTACACATAACCAATGTAACAATCAAATCATAAGTATTCATTATCAATTCATAATAGCCATGATCAAAGTGACATAACAGAAACGTAAATGCAATGCTTTGCCCATTCCCATACTACTGTGCACCAGTGTGTTGGGTTTTTAAGTTAATTAACCATTAACAAATTTTAGCAAATTAAGTTTCCTATGTTGTTAACCTATTAACCACAGACCTACAACCTGGCTTTGTGTAACATCCCAAATGTATAAACAGGTGTGTGTTTCAAATGTAAGAAAATGTGTAGAAATTAAAACTTTTTCTCACATCTTGAAACCCTTGAACATTGCCATAATTCTTGTCAAGGGTTGTGGAGTTCAAAAACCTAAACCTCCTGTTGACTAAAGTCAAACCCTTATTCCACTTTGTCACAAATCTTATGCCAAACTTGGGGAAACATTCTCCCTTGGTCCTATGGAAGATGTGTGACCCCTCTGAAAAATGTCATAAGTTTTAAAACTTGTTTGATAATTTTTGGAGGTAAATCAAACCCTAGAACAGCCTTGATGAATTTTCTGAGAAAAATGCACTTCACAAAAACCTCTAGAAATTTTATGTAAGGTTAATCCTAGAGTAAGGAAGCTCTAGTTAAAATTTTGGAATTTTTGGAGTTAGTTTGCTACCTCTAAAAATTCCTCCAACCTCAACCTTCAATTTAAATTCAAATCAGGCACTATTCCTTGGGTCCAAACCACTTTCCAAGTGGGTCGAACCCATCCGCGCGGCCAGCTCTCCCGTGGTCCTCCTCCCGGGTGAGGTCGTGCCCGTCAGATCAAGATCTAACGACCACGACCTCCGCCACAGCCAACCGCGGCCCGCCCTTCCCCCGCGTGAGGTCGTGCCCGTTGGATCAGAATCAACGGTCACGACCTCCCCTTTCATCTCGTGCCTGTTGGATCAAAATCCGATGGTCACGACCTCCACCACAACCAACCAACTTCCCCGGCTCAGTCGAGCCCTCTCCCATGCGAGGTCGTGCCCGTTGGATTAACATCAACGGCCACGACCTCCCTTCGTTATCATGCGCACCAGACCTCCCACCCGCACGAGGTCGTGCTCCGTTGGATCCAAATCAACGGCCACGACCTCCCCTTCCCTTTTCTGTGTCTTGCTTAAGGGCCAAGACCTCCCGCACCTCAGTTCGTCGCCGTTGGATCAGCATCCAACGCCCACGACCTCCCCTCTCCTCTCATCGCCGTTAGATGGAGATCTCACGGCCATGACCTCCCCTTAGCATTGTGCACACCAGCCAGACCTCCCATCGTGGTTGTGCGCCATTGGATTGAAATCCAACAGCCACAACCTCCCTTGTGTCATGCGCAGCGCCCATGACCTCCCCTCATCGTGGTGGGCCGTTGGATCAACATCCAACCGCCACGACCTCCCCTCATCTTTGTGTGCCCTTGGATGAAAATCTAAAGGCCATGACCTCCCCCTCGCTTATCAAGTCGCGCGCAGCGGTTAAGTCCTCCCCATCGGTTCCGCGCCCTTGGATCGCAATCCAACGGCCTGGACCTCCTATCCCCTTCCGCGCACGACCTCCCCTTTTTCCTTTCGCAACCGTGCGATGGAGATCCCACGGCTGCGACCTCCCCGTTTCTTTGCGCCACCGTGAGATGCAGATCCAGTGGTCAAGACCTCCCCCATGCCTTTCTAGATCGCACCGTTGCGGATCTGAGGGCCACGACCTCCCCAGGTTCTTATCCAACGGTTGATGTGAGGTCATGTTCTTCTCCTAGCTCGGCCGCGCGCGTGCGCCATGGCAGAGGAGGAGGTCAGCGACCTGTCACGTCCCCCCAACAACTCTTTGCTGCGGGCATTTAATGCGTGTCAGTCTTTCCGCCCCTAAGCCATGCTCAGACCTACCCCCCCCCCGTCACCTCCACGTCCTGGTGGAGCCATGGACCGAGCCATGGGCTAAGCTCACCATGGAGCTTAGCCCTAGTTCATGACCTCTGCTCCCTGAGCTATAAGACCTCCCTTGGTTTCCCCCCTTGGCTTCCTTTACACACCATTGAGCTTCGGCTTGCACCCACTGTGCTTGGCTGAGCTCCTTCTCCTCAAACCTCCCCCAACCGCCATTGTTGAGCTTGGAGCTCCTCGGTGGCACAGGGTCCCTGGGGCTTTCCTCTCCATTTCCTTACTTCAATTTGAGCCACTCCCCTCGGTGACAAAAACCCTAACTTATTTGGTTGGGACATTTTCAGAGGTGGCCTAATTTGGAGCTTGGAGCTTTTGGCCGTGGAGCACCCCTTCTTCACCATCGCCGGTCCTCCCCTACCCAGACCTCCTCAGCACCTCCAAGACCTCCAGGTAACCTCCTGGTAGTCCTGTAGATGCTGGGCACCCGCTGTATGGATTGTTGCAGAGCTTTTAATTCATATTGTGATTTCGGCCATTTTGGTCACCGCGCCGCCCCTCTCTGGCTCGCCGCCGTTCTGGGTCGTCGCCGCCGGTGTGAGTGGCACCCTCTGGTGCGCACGGCTATTGTGGACTCGTCGGTGCCCTTAGTGTGCGCCGCCATGGCCTATCTCGCCGGCGACAAGCCGTGGAACACCCTCAGTTTTTGTCGGTCACGTGCCAGCGTCGTCCCGTTGTCGTAATCGGACATCTTTAATGCCTTATCCCCGTGTTAATCCGCGCTAATCATGGGTTGTATCGTTGTCGGAGCGCGCGTGCGCTGCGTGCGTGGTCGCGAGCCGTCCATCTCACGATCAGCGGCCACGACCTCCGCCCCGTTCGCGTGCGTGAGGTCCAAACGCGCTGCACGCGAGCACGCGATGCCGCAGGTCATGAGCCATTGGATCCAGAATCCACGGCCCACGTTCTCTGAGCTCGCGCGGGCGCGAGCGCGCGATGCCGCAGGTCGTGAGCCGTTGGATCCAGGATCCACGGCCCACGTTCGTCGATCCTGTGGGCGCGTGCGCGTTTTCACCAGGAGGTCTTGGGCCGTCCGATTGAGAATCCACGGTTCTTGTCCTCCCGCTTCGTTATGGTTTTTAGGAATTCCCGATGGACTTATTTGTAAACTGAAAAAAGGTAATAAACTTTGAAAATGCATAACTATTTCATTTTAAATCCAAATGAGGTGATTCCAATTTTGTTAGCTCTGGTTTGATCTGGGCTCTAATCTAAAAATGGTTGTGAGCTTAGTTCAACTCCAGAAAATGGATTTGCAACTTGGTTTAGAAATAGACTTTAAATGTTGTTCTAAATATTGCAATTAACTTGTAAAATGCATAAGTAATTCTCTATAGATCATTTTTGAGCGAATCCAACTTTGTTGGCTTCCTCTATTAGTGCACTAAATGGTAGAATAGGATTTAGGTATGTCACTATTTTCAAAAGAATTGTGGGTGCATGTTTCTTGTGCTCTTTTGCATGTCTTTGAAAAATAATAAAACATGCATCATAGCTCCAAATGAGGTGAACTCAATTGTGTTATTTGTCTCATGAGGTGCTGGTATTACCATAAAAATCCCAGGTTCAACACCTCTTTGGAAATTGTGCTAGAGAATTTAATTCGGATAAACAGTAACCGATTTGAATTTTCCAGCATTTTCCAGGCTGAGCAGAATTGTTTTGGCCATATCTTTTGCATTGAGAATCCAAATCGATTAGTTCTTGTTGCTAAATTCTCTAAAAATCATGCTCTTGCTGCTTTACAAATTTCAGAGCATTTGAAGCAAGTTTGCTATGGTGTCTTCTTGGCTTTCGTCGTTCTTATCGATTCTTTTTGCCTTTTCGATTAGGTGTCGACGAGTGTGTTGATCCCGTGAGCGATACTCTGCAGCAAACTGAATAGCCCCAGCAAGGCAAGCAGTTTGATCATATCCCTTATGTCCCATTACTTTAAAAGTCTATTATATTGTTTAACTTGTATGTATGCATTGCTATTTTGTTGTTAAATGATATTGTTTAGTGATCCTATAGATGCATATCCTGTAGGTAATGTTCATTCTCTACTACTAAGTCTAGGATTGTCTTGCTGTGATGTAGAGTTCGATGGATGGACTCTTATCACTTAGTAGTTTGCGTTGATGATGCTTAGAAATGCTTAGATAACGGTAGAAATGGGCGGTTGTCGACATTATGTCGATGACCTTGATCACACAATAATTATTATTCCATTATGTCCATCTTGTGCTTTGTTACTTTGTAAACAAATAAAATAAAAATGAAAACAAAATTGTTTCATGACTTGGGCACAATGGAAGTTGGTGTGGTTTGTTGGGTTTGCATGGAATGGTGCCTAAGTCCCCAAGAACCGAATTACTTGCGCCATTGATCCAAGCATTTTTGCGTGCTAACCACACGAGGGGGATATGGGACCTCTCTTGGCTAAGTACTTTGGTGGGTGTTAGCTTCGAGTCGCATGGTGGGCTATTGGGCGAGTAGTAGTGGGTTATCCACTGCAAGGAGCACCACCCGTATAAGGGGGTGAGCATCTTTGATGATTCCGCATCAACGTATGGGGAGGTTGTATCCCCATATGGGCAACTCGTTGTTGACACTCAATATTGGAAAGGTCTCGTTGGACTTAGTTGTGCCGGCATACCAAAGGAAGTGTGCTAATAGCTTGGCGAAAAGGCGGTCTAACGTGTGGGTACATTAGTACACCCCTGCAGGGTTAAATCTATTCGAATAGCCTCATCCTAGGTTATGGACACGCTTGGTTATTTCCCGCAAGAATTAGACTACAACCTTCAATTAAAACTTGACATGGGTGGTGTGAATGGGTAATTCATGCTATTATTGTGGTGACTATTGGGTTAGTCACTTCCAGGATTGTTGTTGTCATCTATCTATTGTTGTTATGTTACTTGTCTCGTTGTTACTTGCAAATTAAAAATGAATTGCAAAACTGCTTTGAATCTATTTAAATATTGCAAATGAAAACTTGCTTTATGCTAAAATGAGCCTAAAGCCTTCCACTTAAATAAAGCTTGCATGTAGCATATGTATAGGTCTGTTACCCTTACACGTCAGTCTTGTGGGTTAAAGGCACACTAATTGGCTCTTGTTTATCGCCATTGTATGGATTTTGCTTCCACTGTTTATTTATTTTCCTTAGTTGTTATTTGGTCGGTCGGCCCCTTTTGTAATAACTCTATTATGTATGTCTTTGGTTTAATCTTGTTCGTGCTTTGGTTCTATGTCTTGTATGATATTGATGCACGATTTTGTAAAGGGGTGTATATACTGCATTTCTGGGAAGTATACATATCCCGAAGACACGGGTTATTTTGTTTGTGATGTTAGGGTCAATGGATGACTAAACATTACAAGCCAAATAAACCGGGTCCTCACACTTTGATACCAACTGTAACACCCCAGCCCAACATAGAGCCTAGGATGCTACTAAACCACCTTACAGAATCACTTTACTTCAACTTACTAACAATTTTAGCAAGACATACAAAACAAATGATTTAGTTCTAATCAACAAGAACGAGCACAAGCTACAAAAATAGTCAATTTAAAGAATTTTACCTATCATATATTAATAGCCTAGGCATGGATCTTTCTCTTTCTCAATCAATAACCTAACCAAATGATTAATGATACACAATGAGAGTAGCTCTTTATCAAATAAATCTAACTCATCATGATTCATCAGCATGATGAGGATGTAAGACTAATCAACTCATTGAATTTATTCTATCAAGTAGAATTAAATCAAGATCTAAGATTTAAAATCATAGATTGAAACATCCATGATAAAACTTGGCTATTATGATTACAAGTAAATCAATCATCACGAAGGATGAACCCAGTCTGAGAATAAAAGAAATAGCATGAACATGTGAATTTAGGTAAATAGGCTATTTAATTTTCCATGGGTGATCATGTGTGAAGTGCATCAAAACTACCCTTTCCCACGCATATCGCTGCCTCGAGAAGTACTTAAAAGAAATAATTAACAACAAGCGTGAGTCCACGACTCAGCAAATACAACTAAATAATACGGAATATACTGGATCGAATACATGTCATTCACAATAATCGAATACATGAGTAGAAAGACAGGAATCTTATGCAAGAATGAAAATGCATGCTCTTCTCTTCTGCTTATATCGGTATAGCTAGTGAACACCCGTCGATGTTCACTCAGGCCCGCATTATCCAAAATGCGAGGATCCAAGACCCGTGTGAAGAATCTTTCAAACAGGGATCTAATTTGCCCATATTAGAATGATGGGTCTTATTTGCCCATATTGGAATGATGGGACTTCATTACCCACTCCCGTGAGCTAATCATGAATGAATGAATGAAACATTGTATTGAAACATACTCTCAATGAAGCATGGATTAACAACCATGAAAGGAACAAATAATACTGGAATTATTCACAATTCGTAGAATTTAGCCATTTCATAAGCAACAATCACTTTGAACAATTAAATAGTCAAGACAATTCAAATTATACTTGCCTTTCGCGTTGCGATGCGTTAGGAGGCAAGGAAGGTGCCACTAATCCCGAAGCCACTCCTCCTACACAATTAAGTTACTCAAAATAAGATCGACATGGTAACATGACTCTATTCACAATGCTTTACAACGCCTTCCCAAAACCCAAGGTTTAACTATTTGATCTACTCAAATCAGACGAAAAACTAACAGGAAACTAAACTCGAGAGTGGCCTTATAAAATACATAACTTTCTCTCTGTAAATCATAAAAATGCATTCTTAAAATCTATGGAAATATAACAAAATTATCTACAATAACCTAGTTGGCGAGACCGTCTAATTCTGCCATCATCTGAGTCTAATATTCAGTTGAAAATCTAAAGTTAGAATCTGACAAACAGAATGAACAGCAGCACAAGAAACTTCATATCTTTCAAATGGCTAAACCAAAATTCATGATACTTAACAATCTATAAAGCTGAAGAAATTTTCTACGAAAGTCGTGTTGGGAGACCTCCCTGAATCAGCCACTAACAAAACCTTATTTAATAAACAAAACGACAACTATATTTCGTCAAGATTTCTAGACAGCAGTAATGAAACTAACGTATCTCCCAAACTACAACTTCGAATTAGGTGATCTCAGAGCCTATAGAAAGCTGAAGACAAACCCCACAAATCTCTAGGAGACCCTAGCCTCCAATTCTGTATTGAACTACATGAAAACTGATGAGCAAATAGGGTATAGATTACTGATTCCAATCGCAACAGTAGCGACGATTCGCTAAATGACAACTACCATAGATCTAATTGAACTAAACAACGAGGAGATGAATTATTACCCTAGAAGACGTGTATGAGCTCGCTGAAATCCCCACGTGGTGCTCCTCTCCTCTTCCTTCTCCTCTCTTCCTTCCCCTCCTTCTTCTTCCCAACGGTCGGCAGCAGCAGCAGGGAGGATGGTGCCTAGGAGAGGAGCAGTAGGGGGGATGCTACTGTAGCACAGCGGCGCACTGTAGCAGGCGGTTGGGTACTATAGCATATTTAGGGTTTCCCCCCTTTTGGGCCTTAGTGCTATGCTCCAAGAGCTCATGGCCCATGTTTTGAAGAAATTTCATAAAAACCCCTTTAGCTAATTTTTGTTTTCTCTCTAACTTGTTTCAGAGTTTTACAAGTATATTACGTAAGCAAAGTCTTCCATGGACCAAAGGAACGATACCCACAGGTATAAAAGTTGCTATATGGTCTCCTTATGGCTTCAAGGAAACTAAGCCGTTACTTTCAGACCCACAAAGTGGTCTTACCAGCTGGATATCCCCTTGATCAAGTTCTTAGAAACAGGATATCATCAGGACGAATAGCAAAATGGGTGGTTGAGCTCGGGGCATTTGACCTCCATTTCATCTCACGAATAGCAATCAAGTCCTAGAGCAGAATTCATTGCCGAATAGATGAAACCTGAACCCACCCAAGAGCCTAAATACGAACACCACGACGAGTGGACAATGTATTTTGACGGTTCCTTGATGCTCAAAGGCTCGTGGGCAGGAGTCGTCTTGTTATCCCCTACTAGAGAACATATCAAATATGTCATTCAGTTAAACTTTCCTGCTACAAACAATGTGGTAGAATACGAATGTTTACTGGTAGGACTCCGAGCAATTAGAGCACTCGGGATTCGCAGATGACTAGTGAAAGGCGATTCTCAACTAGTTGTGAATCAAGTCGGGAAAGAGTATCAACGCTCAAGTACCAAGATGTCATCTTATTTGGTGGAAGTACAGAAACTCGAAAAGTATTTTTTCGGTTTCCAGATACAACATATTCTTAGAAAGGAAAACTTTCTGGCAGACCAATTAGTGTGGATGGCCTCCACAAGGTCACTTGTTCCGCTCGAAGTTTTCCTCAAGAAACTCAATTCACCCTCAGTGGTTGAGCCTTTCGAGGACTTAGATGCTCCTCTAGAGGTTGTGCAAATTGACCCCAGTAGCAATTGGATGACTCGATCTACAATTATCTTTAGCATGGCTTTATTCCGAAAGATGATGTAGAGGCTGATAGTATAGCTTGAAAAGCCAAATCATACAATCTGATCGAAAGTACCATTTATAAATGGGGATCTCACAAAGTGTTGATGAGATGCATATCTCAAACGAATAGTATTAAGTTGCTATCTGACATTCATGGAGGAGTCTGTGGACCACACCATTCCTATAGAACACTGGTCGGTAAAGCCTTCAGGCAAGGATACTACTGGCCAACTATCATTCATGATGCAAAAGAGTACGTGACGAAGTGCGTACACTATCAATTTCATAGTCGACAAGTACATCAGCCGGCATAAGCTCTGCAAACAATACCTCTTTCTTGGGACTAGACATTTTGGGACTATTCCCAAAAGCACCCGGGGGCTTTGAATTCCTCTTTGTAATGATTAATACATTCACAAAATGGATAGAAGCCGAGCTAGTTGTTAAAACAACAACTGAGGCTACTAAGAGGTTCCTCACAAAAAAATATGATCACACGATTTGGCATACCCAGTCGTATCATCACAAATAATGGTACCGAGTTCTCAAGTAGAAATTTTCACGCATTCTGCGAAGATCTAGGCATCAAGATACATTTCAATTCTGTCGCTCATCCGTAGAGCAATGGAGCAGTCGAGAGAGCTAATAGCATAATAATGCAAGGAGTGAAACGCCGAGTGTTCTACCAATTAACAAAATGGTTAGGAGCTTGGGTTCAAGAGCTTCCTTCTGTATTATGGGTCATTGGAACCACGACTAGTCATGCGACCGGTGAAACACAATTTTTTCTAGTTTACGGTGTTGAAGCTATGCTTCCTCCGGAACTGAAAATTGTCTCTGCTCGAATTGATTGTTTCAATGAAAACAATCAGACAGAACGAAGACCCGACGACATCAATTACCTTGAAGAACGATGAAACCAAGCGCTTATACGATCGGCAGTTTACCAACAAGCCATACGAAGGTACTATCGTCGTAAGGTGCAACCTCGCACCCTAGCTGCAGGTGATTTGGTTCTCAGAAAAATTCAGAGCCAGACAAATCGCAACAAA
This sequence comes from Phyllostachys edulis, assembly GCA_036346405.1. Classification (NCBI taxonomy): domain Eukaryota; kingdom Viridiplantae; phylum Streptophyta; class Magnoliopsida; order Poales; family Poaceae; genus Phyllostachys; species Phyllostachys edulis. The sequence continues at coordinate 45,242,848 of CM070550.1, read as the reverse complement.
CTTTCTCTCAAAAGGGAAGGTCCATACACTATGGTCGAAGTCACCAGACCTGGTTTGGTATGACTAGCCATGTCAGAGGGGCGTGTTTTGTCAAATTCTTGGAACACTGATCAATTGCGTAAGTTCTTTATATAATTTTTCCATTATTTTAATTTCAATAAAGATTCATTTTTTCTTTACTTTCTGATGTGTGATAATGTTTATATGTTTGTTATCCATTATCTGGTAATACACTATTATTGTTTAATTGGTCGGAGAAGATCCAATTCTTTTTTATTTCCTTCCAAAAGGATCTCTTTTACTTTTTTGGCCTTGACATAATCGTCACAAGCCACAAAGGTCCTAGTCGTGATCATCACAGCTATGATTCTCATGCACGACCATACACTCTTTTCTTAAAGGAGCATTACAAACAACTTGATATAGTTACTTACATGCTTAGGAATTCAAAGACTAACTTTCTCCATTTCAACATTCTGTTCTACTCTTGTTTGGCTACTAGTTGAGACACGGAAATCCTCCTAGTCGAAATCTCTTCTTTCTGCATGTGGTCCTGCCCACTGGAAGGAGTTTCCTAGAGATGGTCCTTTTCTTATGATCTTTGTTGCCAGTCGAAATCTGAGAAAGAATGCATTTCGTGAAGTGTCAAAAGAATGCATTTCATGAAGTGGCAATCATCTCTTCAGTTCTTAGCAACCTTTACGACTGGTTTGGATACTATGTATAAAAAAGACCACTTATCGTTTATGCATACATCTTTGCATGATTTCTTTTCATCGATACAACTCTTATAATATCTTCCGACCACAAAATGTACTATACAATATTTTCGGTTATGGAAATAGATCTAAACCTAGTCGAAATCATAAACTGGTTCTGAACAAGTTGATTTCCTAGCATTACTTAGATCTTTTTTACAACATAATCACTACATACTTTGTACTATGGTCATAGCTTTTTGCTCTTTTTCTTGGTCTACTATTTCTTTAGTAAGTTCTTCTACTAACATAAGCAATCGGGGGCTAGGAAATATATGAGTATTCAGCAAAGTTGAAGAGAAACAAAGCCTTTATTGATGACAAATGGTAAGTTTTTACGTTTACAACTTAGTTATGACAACTATCTACTTCTCAGGACTACCAGACTGGTCACTACGAGTTGGAGATCCGACCTCCATTTCCTCTACGACCTTATTTTCGAGAGGCATTACTTCCTCGAATAACTTGGTTGCTTCTTCATGCGAACAGTTGAAGTCTTCTTCAATAGCTTGGAGGTGAATAGAGGGGTCGGAAGCCTTTAGCTTTGCTAGAGCAATGCTGACTCCGTTAGCAATGGCGTCCTTCATAATCTGGACGTGGTTCTTCCGAGTAGTTTTGAGCAGACCTTGGAGATGTTCGAGTTGTTGGCCAAGGTAGTTTATCTTCTACACTGGATCTCTTAAAATGGGTAGGCTTGATCCAGATCCCATATCGAAGAGCATCTTATTGAGAGCCTTGACCTTCTCCTCAAGACACGGCTTGAGCTTTGCCTCCTTGTCGTGCTCAAATTCAAGAGCTTTCTCTGATCTTTTTAATTTTTGTGTTTGCTCTACACGAGTATACCAAGGATAAATACATATAATTAGAAAAGATAGTACACTGGTTAAGTTTACGACCGGTTACCTTGATTCTTCTTCTCGAAAGTCTCAATGACTTCTTTGTGTCTAGTCGTCAAATATTCGATCGATCGGTCCTTGGCTTGGCATTCTCCTTCAAGTTTGGTTATTGTGGCTTCTTTAGCCACAACATCTCCTTTAAATTTCTCTGAATCTATCAAATGTGATAAGGTGAGAAGTTAGTTAATAGAAGAGGAGCAAGATGGCAAAGAAGGAGAGGGGAAGTCAAGAAGAAAGTACTTACTTTCTAATTTGGAGTTTTTCTTCTCCAAGAGTTTTATTCGTTGGGTCAGACCTCCGACCACAACGAAATTATTCAACATATGCTACAAAAATAGCAAATTTCTTTATGTTTCTGATAAACTTTAAGGGAAAGGCTATAAAAGTGGTCGTGGATGCTTACCCAGATCGCCTTGTCATTATATTCAGTGAAAATAGTATCAAGCCTCATCTTTGCTTGACGGTCCGATATCCTCCCCAAGCCTCATCAAGTTCTTTATCATTGATAAACTGAGGGCAATGAGGGAAGTTGCTAGGCAGAAGAGACTTCCAAGCAGTGGTCGGAACCTGCTGTTACCCCTCAGGAACCTCTGCCTCCATAGGCGGAGTTGGAGCCGCCATAGGTTCTTGAGTAGGCACTGGCGCTGCCACCTACTCGGGGCTGGCTCGACCTCCTTTTCCTCAAGAATTTTCTTCTGAAGGGTGCTTTGGTTGGAGGCGACCGGAACACCAAAGGATCTACAAAAATAGAAGAAAAGTAAAATCAAGATTCTATAATACCATAAGCATTAAAGATATGTATTTTCGTAAGTCTCTTTCATGTATACATACTTGGTCATCTTCTTGGTCTTGATCTTGAAACGCGTTGGACCAAAATCCGTAGCGCTTGCTTTCCTTTTCTTTTCAATCGATTTTACCGATTCTGAACAAGTAGGGCTGGTTAGACCCTCCACATCCTTCGGCCAGAGGTCGGAGGAAATATCCCCAACTAGCTTGCCGAGAATAAATCCCTAACCATTTGGTCAGAGACAGCGGTGTCGTCGACCACTAGAACAGTTGCTCTAGGAGCAACTGTCTGGTCGTAAGCGACCATTCCAGGGCTTACGACTTACATAGCTTTGGGCTGCAAGTTCTCTTTCTCTCCCGCCTAATGTCGGACCCCAAATTTGGAACTTGGGTCCCACTGTGTATGGTTGTGTCATTCCTTGGATCAGTAGCTGACACGTACAGTTACATTGTTGGTTCAAATGCATATCTCGAAATTGTTCAAGTATTACATAATAATAAAGCACAAATATACCTTACGGCTTTAGACTTGCGGAATGGCCGAACAGGCCAAATATTCTCAGAGAGTCAGCAGTGGAGGAAGTGCCAAAGCATAGTGTGTGGAAACCCTCACGATATGCCCACCAGCAAACGACTGTGGGCTCGCGACCTAGTTCTTGGCCTTCTTGTTCCTCGGTTTTGATCAGCACTCATAACTATCCCTATAGCCTTCTTGTTCCTTAATCTTGATCAGCACTCTTTATCTACCCAAGGCAGGACTATGACCAGGTAATGGCCAGTGGTTATGGCCGTGTCGTGTAGGGGATGCCGGTTCAAGTCTATGACCACACCTGGCTGTAGGAGGAGGTCCAAAAGAGGTCCTGGGGTGGTCCTGGAGAGATCCTGGGGAGGTCTTGGAGAGGTCCTGAGATGGTTCTAGAGTGATCCTGAGGAGGTCCTGAAGTGATGTTTGAAGAGGTCCTGGAGATGTCCTGGGTGATTCTAAGGAGGTCCTGTAGGTTCTGTGGAGGACTTGGGACATCTGGTAGTGATCTTAGACCATATAAGGGTGGTTGTGAGACATCTGGTTGTTGTCTTGGATCATCTAGGGGTGGTCTTGACACATCTGGTAGTGGTCTTAGACTATCTACGGGTGGTCATGAGACATCTAGTTGTCGTCTTAAACCATCTAGAAGTGGTCCTGAGATATCTCGTAGTGGTCTTAGACTATCTAGGGGTGGTCGTGAGACATCTGGTTGTGGTCTTAGACCATCTAGAGGTGATCCTAAGACATCTGGTAGTGGTCTTAGACTATCTAGGGCTGGTCGTGAGATATCTAGTTGTTGTCCTAGACCATCTAGAAGTGGTCCTGAGACATCTGGTAGTGGTCTTAGACTATCTAGGGGTGGTCGTGAGGCATCCATTTAGAGTTGGTATGCCCACTGATCGTGAACTTTGCTATGTAAAGGATACTCGAAATGAACAGTGCATGCCCATGATATATTACATAAATATCCGGCCGAGCGGCCATTTGTTTATACAAAAGCACCCCTTAGGCGAGAGTTTTACAAAAGTCCAGAACACAGAGTAGAAAGTAAGTACGGAAGCAAAATAAGTTGTGGTGGATCCATTCACTCTGCCACAGGCAAGTGACTGGGGGTCCCGGCCTAAGCTTCGTTATCTTCACCACCATCTGGTTTATCCTCCTTGAAGTACTGGTAGGGGTCTTGGTCATTTGGGTCTGAAAAGATTACATTGGCGAGCACGAGTACCTGGCAACCGTACTTTCATGAGCCAACCCACAATGCAGTTCTTATAGATGCAAGGCTAGTCAAGGGAGGTTCAGAGTTCTTTTATTTGCACAAAGCCAAGTTTGAATTAAACTAAATTAGAAAAATCTTGAGACCTAACATTTTAACAAATCTATTATCAAAATGAGTTTTCATTTGAAAAGTACTAGTGGAGGTCCCACCTCCTATACCATTGAGTGGCTTCATCTACCAAATGCTCGGGCTATCCTGTAATTACCACTGGTCCCCGACCAGGCCTTTTTCAAATCCCTAGGGTCCCACCCCAGCCTTCCCTTTTCATTACAAATGGTTTTGTAAAAATAAGATCTATATCCAGCAAATTCTCAGCACCACTCTTGACCGTGAGTACGGCTATCATGATAGTTTTCTTACTCTGCAGAGTTTACACACTTTACCCACAAGAGGCAATCGCCTTGATATATACACCTGCTTCCTTAGACATGTGAATTAAGGGGAGATTACCACAAGGCATTTACAATGCTCATTCCTCGACGTAGCCTCACCCGCTAAGGTTTCCACCGCCCGGTGCCATGCACTTCTAAGAGGCCCCCTCTTGCGCCATGTGGTTTCCTTGTGGCTTCTTTCCCCTTTACCCACGCCACATTCCTCCAATGGTGAGGCCATGCCGAGGCGAGCAAATTAGTTGGCCAGATCGTACCCATAATAGACTTGTGGTTGCACTATTTTTGCATGAGAGGTCGTCACAAGATTCGGTCCTTACTTGACCAGGGTGGTACATCCACATACCAACATCTTCTCATGCCCCCAGCACCAACCATTCTTTCCAACCGCCCTAGTCGAAAATAGTTTTCAGGTTTTGTTTGTTTTGAAAATAACCATTTACCTCAACATACCAGCCAGGCTCCCAGCCTTGCTACCCAAATCATTTTCCAAAGTTTTTAATGATTGTGGTCGGTGATTTAATACCCACATGACATTGTATCTAAGCAAGGCTAAGCATGACACTTAGATACAGACTTAGTAACTAGTATGTAATCCATTAAGTCTAGGGTGACAAAGGATAGTGTCCAAGTTCAAGGGTTGGAAGTTTATACACAAGTATATGTTAGGGCATTAACTATGATTTAGACCAATTTAGTTTGATAAAACATAGCAATGCAGTTTCATAATTTAAAGCAACATAATTTGCAAAAAGTGGGTGCAACATGGTCAAAGGATTGACTCGCCTTGTTCAGAGTGCTGCTGATCGTGATCCTGATCAATGAACAGTTCTTCAATTACCTCAGCTTCTATACTCGCCAAACAAACGGAAAGGAAAATGAGCATATATTCAAACTCAAATCATATTCAATATGCAAAGAAATTCAAATAATGCATGGTCACAGATTAGAAATATGAGACCAGCACAGATGAAAACTCAGTGGTCATCGGACCTGTGGTGGTCGTAGAAACTAGTGTGTTTCTAGAAGGATACGACAGGGAGGTCGTGGAAGTACTATAACTAGGGAAAGTTGTGGAAGTACTGTGACTTGGGGAGGTCCTGGAATCACTATAGCCAAGGGAGGTCTTGGAAGCGCTGTTACCAGGGGAGGTCTTGGAAGCGCTGTTACCAGGGGAGGTCTTGAGAGCATCACGACCAGAAGAGGTCGTGGGAGCTCTACGACTTGAGGAGGTCGTGCGAGTGTCACGACCCGAGGAGGTCATGAGAGCGCTACGACTTGAGGAGGTCATGTGAGTGTTATGACCAGAGGAGGGGGTGAGAGCGCTATGACTTGAGGAGGTTGTGCGAGTGTCACGACCAGAGGAGGTCGTGCGAGTGTTATGACCAGAGGAGGTCGTGAGAGCGCTACGACTTGAGGAGGTTGTGCGAGTGTTATGACCAGAGGGGTGGTCTTTGCAAAAAGGGAGGTCGTTGTGGTCGTACCACCTTCGACCGGGTGGTCGGAACTTTCTGCAACCAACCCCAACTCTTACATCCCGTATGTAGTCGATCCACCTCTCCCTACAACCACGAGTAGCTCGTGACCTTTCAACCAGCATCCGGGATGACCAGTACTCGGATAAATAGTGTTCGGGTGAACAGTACTCGTGGCGGAAGAAAATATGCGATTGGTTTCGAGAGCGATGGCTCCACTTTTTTGGTTTTACTGCTTTTCTCAACTCTCGATTTCTTAACTCGATACAAGACTCTTATATAGGCCTGAGTACAAAGACTCAACACCAGACTTGGACACATTTTCTACGAGTATGCCTCGGACTCATCTGCTAACTGACTTCGACTCAAAATAGGATTGAATAAATTCCAATACATGAAGGATTAATTCCAACAGTCGTGACCAAGAGGGTGGTCGTTGTAAAATGGGAGGTCTGTGCAAGGAGGGAGGTCGTGGGAGTGTTAACCGTGCGTAGTAGAATGAGATAAATGTTCAACTACGCAGCAAATGTCGAAAGACGCAAGGATTCGGCTGTATTGTTGCAATCGAATAAACCAGCGGAAAAGCCAAAGGAAGAACCAGAGGAAAAATCCATGAGAGAACAAGGTGGCTCGAACTTGGAAGAGTATCTGACTACTAGGAACTTACCAGTACGGAACTGGAGAATGAGCTGGCCGAAGTTGAGCCGTCGTCGGTGGACCAAGGCAAGGAGAGAAACTTCGCGCTATAGGAGCGGCTTGAGGAAAAAGGGGGTGGTCTTCAATCTTCAGCGTAGCGCCATGGGGCAGGCAGCTGGTCCTTCAAGGAGGTCTTGTAGTATCCGATGGGGTTCGGCGGCGAAGGCTGTGACTGGGTGGCGCTTGATAGAGAAGAGCGCTAGAGTCGGGCTAGAGCTCAAGCTCTCTTGGGAGAGGAAGGAAGTGAGACTAACACTGGAATGGCAAGGGAGGGTGCTATGAGGCTTGGAGCAAAATATGTGCATGCACCTCGGCACATGTAACATCCCAACTGTGTAAACAGGGTTATTCAAGTATAATTATATGTGTAGAAATTAAAACTTTTTCTCACATCTTGAAAACCCCTAATCTCTCATGTAATTTTGGTCCAAGAGTTGTGCAATCCAAAAACACAAAGCTCTTGTTGACCAAAAGTCAAATTCATTTGTCCAATTGTCTAAATCTGGTGCCAAACATTTGAAAATATTTTCCTTGGTCCTAAAGCTGATGTGGGACCCCTCTGAAAAATATCACAAGTTGTAAAACTAGTTTGATAAATTTTGGAGGTAAAACAATCCTTTAAACAACCTTAATGAATTTCCTGAGAAAAATGCATTGCATAATAACCTCTGAAAATTTTATGTCAGGTTAATATCATTGTCAACAAGCTCCTGTAAAAATTTCATGAATTTTGGAGTTGAATTGCTATCCCAAACAATTTTGCAAAGTCTCAGCTGTTAGAAATTAAACTTAAAACATGGCTCTGTTCCTTGGGCTAGCCATCAGCAAAGTGGTCCAAATTTCAACCCCATTTGACCTCCTTTCCTACCTCATCAGGTCATAGCCGTTGGATCAAAGATCCACGGTCATGACCTCCCCTGTGTGTTAAATCCCAAAGACCTCCTCACCTGGTCCAGGTCATAGCCCTTGGATTAAGATCCAACCGGCCCCGACCTCCCCTTGTTGTCAAACCCCAAAAACCACCTTCCACCTTGGCGAGGTCATAGCTGTTGGATTTACATCCAACCGCTCCTGACCTCCCCTCACTGTTAAACTAAACAAACCTCCCACCTAAACGAGGTCGTAGCCGTTGGATCAGATCCAACAGCCCACGACCTCCCCTCAAAATATCGAGCGCTTCGAGACCTCCCCTATCTCGTGTTGTGCACCGTTGGATTAAAAATCCACGGTCACGACCTCCCCTTCGCTTCGTGCGTATCAGACCTCCCCATCAGGTCAGTGCCCTTGGATTTTAATCCAAAGGCCATGACCTCCCCCTCATGCTTTTATGTTCGCGTGCGGTTAAGACCTCACAGGAGGTCCGCACCGTTGGATTGAAATCAACGCTTTGGACCTCTGTCCCATTTTCCCACGTGCGCTTACACATTAAGGAAATCGGAGGCCACGACCTCCCGTCCTCGATCGTGTGGCTGGGACCTCCTCCCGACCACTTAAAACATAACGGTTCAAAATTGTCATCCGATGGTTAGGACCTCCCCATGGTCCTATCCAGCGGTCATAAAGACTCCCTGTTCTTCTCCTTCCTTGGTCATGCTGCGAGCTTCGGCGGTGAATTAATGCATGTCCGTCCATGGGTGCGTTATAACGACTCTTGCTGACCGCATTTAATGCAGGTCGACTTTTAAGCCTCTCTGGTCGGCTCGGACACGCCATCGTGTCAACTTTACATCTTGTCCAATGCCCTAGACCGTGCCATGGGCCAAGCTCACCATGAGCTTAGCCAGGTGGTCCATGACCTCCTTGCCCTTAGGATAAAACCACCCCACGGTTTCCTGGCTTCCTTTACACGCCATTGTTCCTTGCTCGCTCTCCCTGTGCTTGTGAGCTCTAGACCACCAAAGTTTCCTTGGCGCCATTCTTTGGAGCTTGAAGCCCCTCGGTGGGCAAGGGTCCTTGGAGATTTCTTCTCCTCTCCTTGCTTCCATTTGTGCCTTCCCTCTGGGACCAAGACCTAACTTGTTTTGGTTTGGGCATTTACTGAGGTGGACAAAGTGGAATCTGGAGGCTGGAGCTTTGGCCGTGGAGCACCTTTCCTCCCGGCACGGTCCTTCCTTCCTCGACCTCCTCGGCACCTTAGGACCTCCGGTACTCCTCCTGTTAGTCCCTTAGCTGCTTTGCACCGCTTGAATGATGTCGCGGAGCTTTTCTTGCACACGCTTGAATGTCGCGCGAGCTTGATTATGCATTTCGGTTTTGGCCATCTTGGCTTTCATTTTGCCCTCTCCGGCTCACCGGCGTTCAAGGCCGTCGCCGCTGTTGAGAGGAGGTCCGTTGGAGTGCGCATGGTTATTGCGGACCGCGGTACCATTGGATGTCACCGGCGAGGTCTACATCGCCGCGAGAACCAAATCCTTGAGCTCGGTCTTTGTCGGACCGGCAGCACCGTTGTCGTTTTAGGACAGAGATCCGCCGTGTTTAATCGCGGTCATCAATTGCTCAATCTCGCAATCATTGGTTGTGTCTTGATGTCCTTAAATCCGCCCTTTATCGCGCGCAATTAAGGCCTCCAGCGCGGACCTCCACAGTGTCCGCGGCGCGTTAACTCTTGTTCGAAAGCGCGTGTGTGCGGCGCAAGCACGTGGTCGCGAGATCTAGGGCGTCCATGACCTCCTCCGAGGAGATCTGGGCGTCCAAGACCTCCCTTGCGCGATCGTGGCCGTCCGGACCTCCACGGAGGTGCAGGCGTTAGATCTCTGCGTGGGACCTCCTCGAGGTCATCTCACCTTTGAGGACCTCCCTTTAGATCTGGTCCGTCCGGACCTCCCCTCATCGTTGTGGTCCGTTGGATTCTCCATCTCGGCCACGACCTCCCTCACCTCGCGCATGTGCGTTGCTAGGAGGTCCAGGACCTCTGGACCTCGTGGCGCGTGTGCGTTGTTCTCTGGGAGGTCTGAGCCGTTAGATCTATGATCGTGGCTCACGTCCTCCCATGTCCTTGTGAGTTTTAGAAATTCTGTGAGCTCTAGTTATAAACTAAAAATGGTATGAACTTTAGAATTGCATATCTTTTTCATTCTAAACCCAAATAAGGTCATTCAAATTGTGTTAGCTCTGTCTTGAACTTGACTTTAATCCAAAAATGATTGTAAGTTGAGTTCAGCCCCAGAGCACAGTTTTGCCTTTAGGTTTTAAAACTAACTTTAAAAGTACACTCAAAATAATGCTTAACTTGTAAAATACATAACTAATGCTCTGTAGATTATTTTTGAGTGAGACCAACTTTGTTGGTTTCCTCCATTAATGATCTTACTGTGAACATTAGTTTTGAGCATGTTGCTGTTATGAAAATGAGGACTTGTGCATTATAATTTTGTTCAAGTTCTTGTTTTTGAAAATTTGTAGAGAGTGCATAATAGCTCCAAATGAGGTGAACTCAATTGTGTTATTCATCTCATGAGGTGCTGGTTTTACAGTAAAAATTTCAGCTTCACTTCTGTTCTAGAAAATGTTGCCTCATAATTAAATTAGTGAATAGTGCAGTTTGGTATTTTAGGGGCTGAGCAGAATTGATTTCATCATATCTTTTGCATTGAGAATCCAAATCAATTGGTTCTTGTTGCTAAATTCATGATAAATCATTGTCTTGCTGCTGTAGAAAATTCAGAGAGTTTGGAGTTCGTTTGTTGTGCTGTCTTTGTTGTTTTTCGTCGTTCTTATCGGTTCTTTATCGCTTTTCCGTTAGGCTTCGACATTTGTGGCGATCCCGAGAGTGACCCTCTGCCACAACTTGGCCAGCAACAGCAAGACAAGCAGTTTGATCATATCCCCTCTAACGCCCCATTACTTTAAAGGTTAATATGTTGTTTTACTTCTATGTATGCATGCTACCTTGTGTTAAATGTCGCTAGTAATCCTATAGTTGCATAATCTGTAGGAATTGTTTATCCTCTACTACCATGAGCCTAGGTTATTTGCTGTGGTGGGAGCTCGTTGGATGAGCTCTTATCACTTAGTAGTTTCGATTTAAATTGCTTAGACATGCTTAGTTTTCGGTAGAAATGGGCGATCATCGACTTAGTCGATGGTCTTGATCACTCAAAACTGATTATTCCTCCTATATGTCCAGCACTTGTGCTTTGATTAATTTGTAAAATCAAAAACTGAAAATAAAAGATTGATTTAGACTTGGGCATATTGGATGGATGGTGCGGTTTTTAGAATGTGGTGGTATGCATGGGTCCCTAAGGACCGAGTACTTGGGTCACTAAGCCAACGCTTTGCGTGCTAACCACACGAGGGGATATGGGACCTCTCTTGACTAAGTACTTTGGGAGGTGTTAATTATGAGCTGGTCGGTGGGTGTTTAAAAAGAAAATGTGTGTGTGTGGTGTGGGAGGGAGCATTAGCGAGACGGTTAGGGCATCTAATGTGTCCTTGTCCCCGTGGGATGCGGCTCGTAATTAGCATCGTCCATTGGAAATGTCTCGTAGGACTTAGCCGTGCGGCATACCAAAGGTAGTGTGCTTAAAGGAAAGGCGGTCGGCGTGTGGGTACATTGGTACACCCTACAGGATAAAACTATTGAATAGCCTCGTCCTAGGTTATGGACATGCTTGGTAAGGTCGTTCAAGACTAGACTACAACCTTTAATTAAAACTTGACATGGTTGGTATGAGCGGGAGTTCATGCTATTGTTGTGGTGACTTGGGTTAGTCACTTCCAGGTTGTTCTTGTTGTTGTTACTATGTTACTACCTCGTTGTATTTCAACAATTAAAATGCTTTGCCAAATTGCCTTCAATCTATTATGTTATTGCAAATGAAACTTGCTTTATGCTAAAATGAGTCCAAAGCCTCATCCACTTAAATAAAGCTTGCATGTAGCTATTTATAGTTCATTATCTCACACATAAGTCTTGCGGAGTACTTTATGTACTCATCGCCCGTTGTTGTGGCATTTTTGTGGCTTTTGTTGCGAGAGGAAGAAGGAGAGCTCCAAGAGCCTCTCTTTTGTGCTACGTGTTGCGGCTTCTTGACGACTAGCTTGGCGGTCGGTCGGATGCCTAGGGGTTAAGGCACACTTGATTGGCTTTGTGTTATAGCCATCTTTATGGCACTTTTGCTTCATTGTTATCTTGTAGTTCTTGTTGTTATTTGGCCAAAAGGCCCCTCTTTTGTATTAACCTATTCCTTATTAATATTAACTTCGGTTTGTTGCTTATGTACTATGTGTTGTATGGAATTGATACATTCTTTTGTTGTGAGGTATGTATCTTGCATTCAGGGAGTATACATCTCTCGAGACCTGGTTTATTTGGTTGATAATACTAGGGTCAATTGGATGACTAAGTATTATGAGCTTAATAAATCCGGTGCTCCTGAAAGACATTCAAGCGAGGAGGAGGGGTGAGGTCAGGTGGGCGGTAGAGGCGGTGAATGACATCCGAGGGGATGGCTATTAATGGCTGATGGACAACACTAGGCTGTGGTTTGACCCGGCGCACACAGCACACGAGTGAGAGGCACCGCTGCCCAGACTTGACCCTTCGCTGGTGGGAGGAACAGAAAGGGGTGCAGGAAAAGCAAGCGTGTCGATTGGACACTGGGCTGATCAATATTTTAACTAAAAGAGGTAGGGGGAAAAGAAGGAAAACTAGATAGACTTAAGAAAAGGCAAATTGACAGGATGGTAGATAAAGTCACAGGAATAGAAGAGATGCAAAATGTATTTAAGTAAAGCTAAAAAATGCAGGCAACCGAATGACAGTACACATTATACAAAAAGTTTTTAAAAATCCCTCATTTTTACAATTATGAGTTTTTGAGCTGTTACACCTAATTATACATCCGAATTAATTTGGCGATGGAATACTTCATCTAAAACGTAAATCCCTTTTTGGTGCCTTTCTTACCTCCAAGGAGCCACCTTTCTGAGTGATCGCTGGAGCCGAAGCAGTCAAAATGTCAATTAGATCAAAACTCCTAGTGAGCTCATTTATCTCCAACCCGACCGACTGCCCGTGAAAACAAAAGTTAAGACATATTGATCGGAAAAGTACATAAATGATGAAAGCAAGTGTTCTCACCTTGAGCCGCTCTATTCTCCCTGTTTGAGAATAGGATGCGAGCATAAAGGGAACCACGGCCTTGACACCAGGATCCTCGGGACAGATTATCTTGATCCATTCCTTGATTTCTTCAAAGGAAAACGCTGCCAAAAGAGAAGAGAGGCTATAAGGTTACAAAATAATTAAACAAAACTGGTCGGAATTTTTTAGGACTTATGATCTGTAGTATCGATGATCGTATCATCACGACCAAGGTACCATAGCGAGTTTATTCTGAGGACTTATCCAGTATATGGAGAAATATCTCACCACATGCCAAGAAGAAAGTCCCCTGATGCTAAGGAGTTGAATGGCTCAATCCAACTCCCTACTCTTCCCTCTTTCTTCGCAGAGGAACGCTAGTTTGGATTCTCGACCGCCTCCTTGCCAGCAAAGTAGAGGCTGCCTTCTTTGGTGACCGTCATGTAGAACCAGCTTTTCTTCCATAACGACCATGAGGACTTGGGGTACATATGGATGTACTCCTCAGCCTTCCCGTCGTGGAGACGCAGAGCGCACTCCCCAGGTGCAGCCGCTGACTTCCCCGACCTCGACATCTTGTAGAAGTACCTGAAAACTTCCAGATCTGGCAGAATCCCAAGTATACTTCACAAAGGAAGATGAAGATGTTGATGTAGGCGATAGAGTTTGGAGCAAGATTTGACGATCGAGTTTGGAGCAAGATTCACCAGCCCCACCTCGTAATACTCCAAAACCTTGGGAAGGAACGGGTGTACTAGTAATCTAAATCCGCACTCGACATACGCGAGGAAAACAGGAATTTCTCCCTATTCATGACTGGAAAAATGCTCCCCAACCGCTGATTTCCAGTGAATCAAAGTCCGGTCGGGAAGCACCCCGATCTTCTCTAGGCTCTTGAGCTTCTTCATGCTTGAATCAAAGACCGGCCAGTTGATGATTGAGTTAGACATTACTAGATCTTGGGTGAGAGGATGAAACAAATTTGGGGGAAGTTCTTGGCCAGAAGGTGAAAAGTGAAAGAACAATCTAAGAGCATAAAAGACCTAAAGCAATGCGCTACAGGGATTTTATAGCGATACTTTCACTAACTGCAATGGGGAGTTGTCTGAAGACCAATGGGCAGAAATCTCTTCGGTTTCCCAGACGGTTTCTCAACTTTAAAGTAGATCACCTCGTTTGTTACGTCATTAAATGAGGGCCTGCCCGATACGACTTCATCGGAGAAGGGTTTCACATTCATTTAAAGTTCGGGGGCTAGCTGACGAGGATTAAAATCTCTAAATATTACTTTAATATTTAGTTAAAGACCGCATGTCCTTCGTGGTTGTAACCCTTAAGGCTAACGACCCCTGGTCATGAGGATTCCAAAGTTTACTTTATGGGTACCCTGGTCAGAGAGGTCCTGTACCTGCTACCCAACCAGGTGACTACTCATAGGAACTTTGAACTAGCACTTGGACCTGGTTCCAAGTATATTCCTCCCGTGTGGTAAATGGTGCACATTCTTATTTACTCCAAACCACACAACATTTATAGCCCTAAGTCACTGACAATAACCACCATATGGTTATTCTCCCACTAGCATCAACCACTGGTCATTTAGTTTTCTACCAACTGCCACCATTCCTCCGACCGGACGCGACACTTCTAGAGGGCGCCTCTTCCAGTGATAACTGCCACCTCTTCATTAGTTATCTAAAGGAGAAGACAATCGGAGGACAAGGAATCAGATTCAATCAGGCAAACAAGCAAGCAAGATCTAGAGATGATCTACAATCACAATAGCGTAGTACTCAGTGTAACTAGGGCTAGTCCACTGACTGGTCAAAGGCATCCCCCGTAAAGGATCCAATTCATTGCAATAAAAAGCAATCCCATTCTCTCCCAAGAACTTTTTGCAATTTTCCTCTATTTATTTCGTAAGATCGGTGACTCGATCGTCGACAAGTACGATAGTCGGGCTTTGTTCGGGGTGGACAACTGCTGGTAGATTAGCCATGTTGAAGGTTGAGTTCCACCATTAGCTAGTGTTAGGGTGTGGTACTGTAAAGGAAGCATGTCCATTCTTGAAGCAGTATGGGTTGATCATATTGTGTGGGTAAAGTTGTACAACTTTTATAAGGTAAAACTATTCGAATAGCTGTGCCCCTAGTCATGGGCAATGCTCGGGGATTTCACATGAGGGTTAGATTTTTGAAAATAGCCTTGGTAGAGGTTTTTGTAAAATAAGCTATCACTGGGTGGTACCAATGGTTGGATGGGATCTTTGGATAGGCATAGGGTTATCCCTCGCCGGTTTATTCATTTCAGCTGTCATTTACTTATCAGTTATTTAATATATGTTTTAACTTACGCTTTATAATCTATTTATCGTATTTAAATGCAACGTTTGCTTTATGGAAAATCAATCATATCAGCTATCCTTTGTAGTAAGCCTTGCATTTGTTTGCACAATTTGTTGAGTACTCCATGTACTCATCCATACTATATACAATGCTTCTTAGTTGTTGGAGATCAAGGTTACGTCACCACTGATGAGTTGCTCCTAGAAGAGTACCTCTTAGATTGTGGATACTAGGTCGTGCTACCCTAGTCAATTGAATGCGGACATATGGATTGGCTATCTTCAGAGTTATCATTATTTTTTTTTCCGCTGCAGTTATTTCCTTAGTCAAGCCCTGCGAGGCTAATAAATGTAAACTCTGACCATAAGGTCTTATCGCTTTCTCTTAATAATATTTTCTGGTTTCTTAATTATTCGTGTGTATGGATGATATTTCATCGATACTGTAACTGTGTGTACTAGCTTGATTCTGGACTAGTGCAGAATAGACAGAGGGTTCGGATTTGTATATTTGGGCCCTGACAGTTCGGGAGAGGCATCGACGAGAATCGGGGAGGGCGGTGGCAAGTGGTTTTGTTAGGGGTTTGGAGAGTACCGAGGGAGAGAGGTAAGAGAAACTGACATGTGGGTTTGGTGATAGAAAAATATAAGATGTTGTGTTTATTGTGTGGGCTAGTGCGAAGAGCCAAGTTGTTAGGTAGCTGTTTTTAGTACTGTTGGGTGGTGTTTGGCTGAGTGAACTGAGTGGGATGAGTTTGGATCATCCTGGGACGAGGGCTCGTTCTTGTATTTGGTTAGCGGGACGAGGGGGGACGAAATTATTTGGCTGCTTCCATGTTGCTCACGGTTAGATTTTTAGGCTAGTGTTTTTCTTTTTTGATTGGATGTGCATACACGTGGTTTGGTTGGTAGCACACACAAGATCAAGCGTTTATGTGGCAGTGAAAATATAGGTTGGTTGTCACTTGTCTCCAAGGACCAAAATGGACCGCCCCAGCTAGCTAGGCTCTTTGTTTAAGGCCAGGCAACTAAACGAAACCTCCATCCTACAGTACAAAAGATGCTGCACGCATGGACTCGTCAGGATGAGACCCATGCAGGCATGCAGCCAATGAGGCGTCAGGGCCCATGTCCATGCGCGATAGAACTCCAGCAAACGGCGGACCGGATTTTAATTAACCTGCAGATCAAGAAACCCTAGAGATTAATTCCTGCCAGATATCCAAGATCTATTAATGATGTCGTCTTTACCTATCTACCCTGCATGTACTCCACCACCACCGGGGGTGTGCCGAGAGACGCATGCGCATGCAGCCCGATCATGGCCATGCCCCATGAGGCCCGGCGGGTAGTTATTGCAACCCCCACGGACTCTTAGAGTTTTTTTTCTTCTGATTTGGTACGTTTTTTGTTTATAATAACAAAAGTAGTCTCGCTTGTACCTAATTGCCAAAATCTATACTCCCTTCGGTCACAAAACAATGTTGCATTTTGCACGTTAACATTGTCTCCATAACATAACTTTGATCGTTAATTTCTATTGTAACATATCATTAAAATCTAATAAATTTGTAATGTTAAGAAAGTATTTTTCGAGTCAAACCTATGCATATCATTTTCACATATGTAATCTAAATATTCATTAAGATATCGATAGCTAAACTTTACAAAGTTTGATTGCATGCATATCTAAATATTACTCTTTTGTGATTGGAGGGAGTAGTTAGTGGGACTCTTTACTCCTAATTAATGATGTTAAAAAAATGACCAAGACTGAGGGAAGATGAATAATGATATATTCCCCTCTTATTATGGGTAGAGGAATTCGCCGCCTCCCCGCGTTTTGGCGGGGAATTTCTTCCAATCATGCGCGGCCACATGCACCTCAGATTTCTTTGCCGTCTTCGGCTCGCATGCGCATGCGCTGTTCGATCGCCAGTGCACCACTTCGCGTGCGCTTCTCTCTCCTCAGCGTAGCTCC
This sequence comes from Phyllostachys edulis, assembly GCA_036346405.1. NCBI lineage: Eukaryota > Viridiplantae > Streptophyta > Magnoliopsida > Poales > Poaceae > Phyllostachys > Phyllostachys edulis. The sequence continues at coordinate 45,225,633 of CM070550.1, read as the reverse complement.
ACTTCGCTACGACCCAGCATGAAATGCAGCTTCCATTTAATGCTATCAGGTGTGTGTGGCTTTTGTGCTGCACTCGGAGAGACGTCGATCGCCATTTAATGCTGCCAGGCTTGCGTGGCTGACACCCTACTCTCAGAGAGATGTCGCCGGTTAGGAAAACAGAACGCCTAAGCGTGAATCCCCGTAGGCAAATAGTACTTTGCTGAGCTGTGTGCTTTGCCTCGTTTTGTGTTCACGTGGGTCACGGTCGTCGCTGCATGGCTCCGCTTGCTAGTTCGCTATTTTGCTCGTCCCTCTGTCTCTGCTTTGCGCTGCCGGCTGGGCCTCGATGCATTTGTGCCATGCGGTGATTGGCATTGGATGCGTCGGGTGCGTTGTTCGGGCGCTACAAATCGCCGAGCAACTAGCTTGTCCACGTATGCGTTTTGAGATTTTTAGCCAATCACGTGCCAGTGTGTTGCTCACCATTTGATAGCGCTCGACAGCTCAGGTGCACAAGCGTTGCGAGAGCAGCTTCCTGTCCATCCGATCATGCTCGGTAGCGTTGCCGCGAGTCGCGGTGATGTGTTCGAGCCACTTATTACCCAGTTTTGTCCTGCCCGCTATGCAACGACTTTTGTTTGCGTGTGTGTAGCAACTTTGGTTCATGTGAGAGCCAGCCGTTGCTACGTTGTCGAAATGGATGTGCGTTGTTTGGTTTGGCCGAATTTCTTGCTCCCTGGCATCTCATGCTTCTGCTGCTTCGTGGGTGTCAGACCCCAAATTTGGAGCTTGGGATCTCCTGTGTATACTGTGTCATTCCCTGGATCAGTAGTTGACACATAGAGAATACCACGTTTGCTCAAGCATTTACCTACAGAAGCTCCACGTAGACACATGTGTTGGTTCGTAGACACGACCATATTTGATCAAAATAGCAATTTAGAAGAGTCTTAAGAGGTCCTAATACGGTTTTATAGTGATCCCATGGAGGTCTTGAGTGACCCTGAGAAGGTCCTATGGAGGTCCTACGAGGAGGTCGAGGGAGGTCCTGGGAGGTCTTAAGGTGATCGAGGGTGGTCCTAAGGAATATTGTAGAGTTGTATTGAGGAGGTCCCGAGGTGTACTGTGGAGACGTCCTAGGGAGGTCTTGATGAACTCAATAGAGATGTCTGGGGAGGTCTTGGGGATGCGACAAAAGGCATAGGAGGTCTTGAGGAGGTCCTAAAGATATGCCCAAAAAGGAGTACATGAGGTCCTAAGGATGTCCGGAGGAGGAGGTCCTGGGGTGCGACCAAGAAAGTACAGGATGTCTTGAGACATCTGGAAGTAATCTTTATGCCATATAGGGGTGGTCGTGAGACATCTGGTGGAGATCTTAGAGCATCTAGGAGTGGTCGTGAGGTATCGGATAGTGCTCTTAGACTATCTAGGGGTGGTCGTGAGACATCTATCTAGCGATTAGGCACAAACTAACCTTGAATCTTACTCAATATGTGCAATACTTGATACGAACAGTGCAAGCCCATAATATATTACATAATTATCCGGCCGTGTGGCCAATTGTTTACAAAAGCACCACTTAGGCGTGAGTTTTACAAAAGCCAGAGTGCGGAAGTAAAACAGGTATGGAAGCAAAATACAGCATAGTGGATCCATTCACTTTGCCCACAGGCAAGCGACTGGGTGTCCCGGCCTAAGCTTCATTATCTTCACCACCATCTGGTTCATCCTCCGTGAAGTACAAGTAGGAGTCCTGATCATTCGGGTCTGAAAAGAATACATTGGCAGAGCCTGAGTACACAACCGTACTCGCGAGCCAACCCACAATGCAGTTCTTATAGATGCAAGGCTATTCAAGGGAAGCTTTAGAGTTCTTTTATTTGCACAAAGCCAGGTTTGAAATAGAAGAGTAGTAGTAAATCCTATGACTTAGCAATTTAACAAATCTGTTTTCATAAATTAGTTTTCTTTTAAAAAGTACTAGTGGAGGTCCCACCTCCTATACTCGGGTTATCCCGAGTTTACCACTGGTCCCCGACCAGGCCTTTCTCAAATCCCTGGGGTCCCACCCCAACCTTCCCTTTTCATCACAAATGGTTTTGTAAACATGAAAACTATATCAAGCAAGTTCTCAGCACCGCTCTTGACCGTGAGCACGACTATCATGATAGTTTTCTTACTCTACAGAGTTCGCACACTTTACTCACAAGAGGTAATCGCCTTGATATATACACATGTTTCCTTGGACATGTGAATCAAGGGGAGATCACCACAAGGCCTTTACAATGCTCATTCCTTGTCGCAACCCCACCCGCTAAGGTTTCCACCGCCCGGTGCCAAGCACTTCCAATAGGCCCCCTCTTGCGCCATGTGGTTTCTCTGTGGCTCCCTTTCCCCTTTACCCACGCCACATTCCTCCAATGGTGAGGCCACGCCGAGGTGAGCAAATTAGTTGGCCAGGTCATACCCATATTAGACTTGTGGTTACACTATTTTTGCATGAGAAGCCATCACAAGATTCGGTCCTTACTTGACTAGGGTGGCACATCCACATACCAACCTCTTCTCGTGCCCCAGACACCAGCCACTCTTTCCAGCCACCCTAGTCAAAAGCAGTTTTTTAGGTTTTATTGTTTTGAAAATATCATTTACTTCAACATACCAGCCAGGCTCCCAACCTTGCTACCCAAATCAATTTCCAAAGTTTTTAAGGATTGTGGGTTGGGCAACTTAATGCCCACATGACATTGTATCTAAGCAAGGCTAAGCATGACACTTAGATACAGACTTGTTAACTAGCAGGTAATCCATTAAGTCTAGGGTGACAAAGGATAATGTCCAAGTTCAAGGGTTGGAAGTTTATACACAAGTATTTGTTAAGGCATTAACTATGATCTAGACCAATTTAGTTTGATAAAAGATAGCAATGCAGTCTCATAATTTAAAGCAGCATAATTTGCAAAAGGGTAGGTGCAACATGGTCAAAGGATTGATTCGCCTTGCTTAGGGTGCTACTGATCAGGATCTTGTTCAACGAACAGTTCTTCAGTCGCCTTGGCTTCTATAATCGCAAAACAATCGAAAAGGCAAATAAGTAGCTATTCCAACTCAAATTGCTTTCAAATGTGCAACGAATTCCAAATAATGCAAAAGCATAGATTTTAGAAATATGAGACCAACATATATGAAAACTCAGTGGTCATCGGATCTGTGGTGGTCGCAGCAACTACTTTATTTCAAGAAGGATACTACAAAGAGGTCATAGACGTACTATGATTTGGAGAGGTCTTGGAGGTACTGTGACTAGGAGAGGTCTTGGAGTTACTGTAGCCAGAGGAGGTCCTGGAATCACTGTACCAGGGGAGGTCCTGGAATTACTGTGCCACGGGAGGTCCTGGAATTACTGTTTCGTTGGAGGTCCTGGAATTACTGTTCTAGGGGAGGTCGTGCGAGTGCTAAGACTAAGAAAGGTCGTGGACCATGGGGGTGGTCTTTATAAAAAGTTCCAGAGGGTGGTTTTTTTGTAAAGAGACAAATAGAGAGATCTAACGAGAGGGAGGTCTGAACCCTCAGATCTAATCGAGGAGAGATTTGAACCATTAGATCAAAACGAGAAGAGGTTTGGACCCTTAGATCCAACGAGAGGAGGTCTGGACCCTTTGATCTAAATGAAAGGAGATCTGGAACCTTAGATCTAAAAGAGTAGAGATCTAGACCCTTAGATCCAAGCGAGGGGAGATCTGGATCGTTAGATCCAATCGAGGGGAGGTCTGGATTGTTAGATCAAATCAAGCGGAGGTCTGCATCGTTAGATCCACTCGAGGGAAGGTCTGGATCGTTAGATCCAATCGGGGGGAGGTCTGGATTGTTAGATCCAATCGGGGGAAGGTATGGATCGTTAGATCCAATCGAGGGGAGGTCTGGATCGTTAGATCCAATTGGGGGGGGGGGAGGTCTGGATCGTTAGATCCAATCAAGGGAAGGTCTGGATCGCTAGATCCATTCATGGGGAGGTCTGGACAGTTAGACCCAAACGAGGGGAGGTCTGAGCCTTTAGATCCAGGTGAGGGGAGGTCTAGGCCCTTAGATCTAAGCGGAGGAAGGTCCGGGCCGTTAGATCTAAATGAAGGGAGGTCTGGACCCTTAGATCTAAGCGAAGGGGAGGTCTGGGCCGTTGGATCTAAATGATGGGAGGTCTGTACCCTTAGACCTAAGCGAAGGGGAGGTCTGGGCTGTTAGATCTAAATGAAGGGAGGTATGAGCCGTTAGATCTAAATGAAGGGAGATCTGTACCCTTAAATCTAAGCGAAGGGGAGGTCTGGGCCGCTAGATCTAAATGAAGGGAGGTCTGTACCCTTAGATCTAAGCGAATGGGAGGTTTGGGCTGTTAGATCTAAATGAAGGGATGTCTATACCCTTAGATCTAATCGAAGGGGAGGTCTGGACCGTTAGATCTAAATGAAGGGAGGTCTGGACCGTCAGATCCAAACAAGCGGAGGTCTGGACCATCAGATCCTAGCGAAGGGAGGTCTAGGTGCTTAGATCTAAGCGAGGGGAGGTCCCGACGGTCATGATGGAACCAAGGGAGGTCCCGATGGTCAAGATGAATACAGGGGAGGTCCCGATGGTCAAGATGAACGCAAGGGGGATCTCGACGGTCAAGATGGAACCAAAGGAGGTTCCGTATAGAATTTACAAATAAGTTTTGAACTCTCATCAAAACCAAATGTTTCTGTTTACTTGAGAATTCAGGGATATAAGCATACCACTTATGGGAGGTCATGGAACCGCTACTTTTCAGTGTTCCTTTATTCTACGTTTTGGTTCATTTAGACGGCAGGTCTTCGTCTGGAACTCGCTTCGTGGAACATACGTGGCGCTTGAATTCATAAGGTAGACTGTTATAATTCCTTTTTTCCCCTCGTTTTGTCCGCTACGATTTACTATCTCCTTTTGTTTATTCCTTTATTCTTCGTTTGTTCGTTCGAACTGCAGGTTGTTGTGCCGACCTTCCTTCGCAGAACATACGCAGCTCGGCTTCTGTTCCTGGCAAGAGGTATGCAGGTTTTCGCTTTCATAGGTATTTGTTACAATGCTTTCCAAAGTGCTGGTCTTATTCTTTAGTGTTGTCGATCCAAAAGCGTCGTTATTATTCGTTGTTGCTGTTTCATATACTTGAAGAATACCTATATGTGTTTGGGTTTGTGGTTTTTTTTCTTGGGTCCTTACCAGATTTCCCAGAAAAAATGTTTGGGTATGCGATTTTTTTCTGTAGCGTTCCAAACCATTGCGATTCAATCTTTGGTCTTTGTTTTTCATCTTCCCTTCATTCTGGTTCCTTATTACGCAGGTTCCGTGTCGCATTCTGGTCAGAGCACACGCCTCGGATCAGCGATGCATGCGCTACTATTCCTCTCTGAAGGTTTGCCACAGTATTCATGTTCTTATCTCTTAAGTCTGATCTGTTTCAGCTCTTTAGCAATGTATTGCCCTATGGGTGTGGTGCTAGCTTACATATCATATCTTGCGTTTACATATGTAGTTTGATGTTTGTGCCATTCGTGGTGAATCTGTAGATAGACCTTCCTTTCGGTGGATATAATGATTGTGTGTCGCAAACAGAAAGGATTTAGCTAGCCTTTTCCATCAGTTTCTTGTCCTCTCAGTCCCGTTTTCTGAACCGGTTGTCTGTTACTTAATACATAAAAAGCCCTATGTATACGGCTGGAAATAGGGTAATGATTTGGCTAAAACGTCCAATGCAAACCGTAGCATCGGACGCTTCATTTAAAAAGCATCAGCTATAAATCCCTTCTCGCGTCATATCAACTTTACATGCATGTGTGGGAGAAGTGGATGGGGTCCGATGGGCTGCATGCATGTGGATGTAAAGACTTTGTGTAATTAGTGAAAGTTTAGTTGTTCGATCCTTACTTGTCTTAACTTAATAATTTAATCTAATTAGTGAATGTACCTTTGTTAGGTCAAAGCATCAGCTTTATAGATCGTAGCATTTGAGCTGGTTTTAGCTTAGTTGGTAGGTTTGTATGCATGCTAACAGGAATGCTTGATGTAACTCCAGCTAAAATTTGCAGTGATCATCAATCAAATCAAAATTATATAGAAGTTGATTCTCATGGTGAAATCTTCTGATTTCTGCTTTGCAACAGTTTTAGCCTTTACCACGTTGGATTAATCGAACGCATCCTAGCTCGCTGCATTTTCCTGTTCAACAAGGATGGAAAAAAATGTTGCATACGGTTCACGGCGATGTTGCAATTTTTTTCAACGCATTTTTTTCCAGTTGCTTTTTTTTATCTGTGATGTTGCAATCATTGTCTGAGGATGTTGCATTTATTGTCCGAGGATGTTGCAACAATTGTCCGGGGATGTTACAACCGTTGTCCGAAGATGTTGCAACTATTGTCTTAGGATGTTGCAACCATGTCCGGGGGATGTTACAACCGTTGTCCAGGGATATTGCAATAGTTGTCCGGAGATGTTGCAACCGTTGTCCGGGGATGTTGCAACCGTTGTCCGGGGATGTTGCAACTATTGTCTAATGATGTTGCAACCGTTGTCCTAGGATGTGTGAGGACGCCGGCTTATTCGGCTTGTAATGCTTAGTCATCCATTGACTCTAGCATCACAAACAAAACAACTCGTGTCTTCGAGATATGTATACTTCCCAGAAATGCAGTATACACACCCCTTTACAAAATCATGCATCAATTCCATACAAGACATAGAACCAAAGCACGAACTAGATTAAACAAAAGACATACATAATAGAGTTATTACAAAAGAGGCCGACCGGCCAAATAACAGCTAAGGGAAATAAATAAACAGCGGAAGCAAAAGCCATACAATGGCGATAAACAAGAGCCAATTAGTGTGCCTTTAACCCACAAGGCAACCAACCGGGCCGCCAACCTAGTCGTCAAATCCACCGCACATCTCACAAAAGTGGATCCCTAGGGGATCAACCTCCTCTGCAACAAATTAATTAAGCAAAGCAAATGAGTACAAAAATGTACTCGCAAGACTGACGTGTAGTGTAACAGGCCTATACACATGCTACATGCAAGCTTATTTAAGTGGAGACTGTAGGTTGTTTTCAGCATAAAGCAATTTTCATTTGCAATAATATAATAGATTTAAAGCAGTTTTGCAATCGGTTTTTAATTTGCAAATAACATTGAGACAACAACATAATAACAATAGATAGATGACAACAACAATCCTGGAAGTGACTAACCCAATAGTCACCACAACAATAGCATGAATTACCCATTCATACCACCAACATCAAGTTTTAATTAAAGGTTGTAGTCTAATTCTTGCGGGAAATAACCAAGCTTGTCTATAACCTAGGACGAGGCTATTCGAATAGATTTAACTCTGCAGGGGTGTACCAATGTACCCACATGTGAGACCACTTTTTCGCCAAGCTATTTAGCACACTTCCTTTGGTATGCCGGCATGGTTAGTCTTACATGACATTTTCCAATAGAATACATTAACTACGAGTCGCCCATATGGATAGACACCCATACGTTGATACGGAGTCATTGAACCTTTAGACAAAAGACCAATACTCATCACCCTTAGAAAAGGATGATGCTCCTTGCAGTGGATGACGCTCTACCACTATTCACCCAAAAACACACACAACACAAAGTTTAGTTTGCAACACAACACACACATCCACCATACGACCCGGAATTTTAACGCACACCAAAGTACTAAGTCAAGAGAGGTTCCATATCCCCCTTGTGTGGTTAGCATGCAAAAGTGCTTGGATCAATGGCGCAAGTAATTCGGTCCTTGTTGACTCGGGCATCATTCCAGTCACACCCAAAACAATCACACCAACATACCAATATGCCCAAGTCCAAAATATTTTATTTTCAGTTTTAGATTTACAAAGTAACAAAGCACAAAGTGCTGGACATATGGTAATAATTAGATTTGTGTGATCAAAGTTATCGACTAAGTTGATAACCGCCCAAATCTACCGTAAGCTAAGCATTTCTAAGCAATATCAACACATAATCTACTAAGTGACAAGAGCTCATCTAACGAACTCTAAATCACAGCAAGATATTCCTAGGCTTAGTAGTAGAGATTGAACATTTACCTACGGAGTATGCATGTAACATCCCAAACAATGGTGTGTGTTTCAAATATAATAAAATAAGGAGAATTTAAAACTTTTGAACATGCATTGGTTTTATGGAGTTTTTGCATAATTGTTGGATTTGATATTGTTGAAAACAAATAAAACATACAACTCGAATTAAAGTTCCAAAAGAAAACAAGAGCAAAAACTTGTGATAATCCTCTGAAAATAATTTATTCAAATACTAAGATAATTATCACGAATTAATATAATTTTTCCCAAATTTTTGGAACCTAATTTAACCCCTAGAAAATTCAAACACAAGTCAAAGACCTATTCTAAGTTTGAATTTAAATTACCCAAATTAAATCTTGAACAGTAGGTTTTCAAATTTTATTTGGAAACTAGGTTGTCCCAGGAAGATCCCTGAATTATTTCAGGATTTTTAGAAATTTATTTCTAATTTTAGAACCCTGGTCAAACCTTTTGCTAGTTCGTCAAATCTGATTTGAACTTCAGGCTCAGTACTGTTCCTCGGACTCGAACCTGACTCAGGTCCGGCCCGAGCCGACTTGGCTCGACCGAGTCATCTAAACCCGTGCATCGCATGCAGCCGTTCGATCGTGCATCAACGATCGCGAGCGCGTACCCTTTCGGCCAGGGTTAAGAATCCTCGAGCATTATCGACCGTTGGATCTCGATCCAACGGCCTGCCTCGTTTCGTCTCGCTCGAGCTCGCGCCCGTGGTTGTGTCGCTGCAACACGGGACCCTCCTGTCAGTCCCATCTCCTACCTCTGGCGCTCGCGGGCAGAAACCTGGCACCACGCGCCCGCGCCGCTCTACCGCGCCCTGCCGCTGCCGTCTTCACGCCGTGAAGCCACCGCCCAAGCTGACCTATCCAGGAGTGTCTCCTACTAACGCCGCCTCTATCTCCGCCAATCCTCGAGGATAATACCTCCCCGAGCCCTCCATTCTTGCTCATTCCTTCTCTCGGGGATGAGAAGGAAGAAGCTCAATTGAGTACCACGCCTGGGTAAGCTTCGACCGCGTGCTTCTCCTCCCCTCTACCTTCTTTGCCTTCTCCAATTTTGCTAATATGAGCTCTTACCTTGCCTTGTAGTTCCTGTTCCACCTTCACGCTCTGAGAACTGCTAGGGCGCGCTCCCGAGGGCATCCTCGTGTCAACTTCCATTCCGGTGAGCTAATTCTCATTCTTTGCATCACTTTGAACCTTTGAGATTGAGTAAGTGTTCCCCTCAATTGATTTCTTCAGTTCACCGCAGGAGAGCTCGAATTTGGAAGATTCCCCTTTGTCGGCCGCCGCGGCCATTATCGTCGTCGAGTCACCTCCGAGTTCCCCCTACCTCTCCAACTCTCGGGTGAGCTTCCTAGGACCTTCTAGTAGCTTAAGAACGTTTGATTTGTGCGATTTGCACATGGGGGCATCGTTTCCCCTTTTTGCCGTATCACGGCCTCGCCGCCCCCACTCCGGCTCGTTGGCAGCCTAGTGCTCCCCCGTCGCCGAAACCCCAACCGTTAGCTGCGCTAGGTTATTAGGGTCCCATCCCGGGCCTTGGTCGGCGCCGCCGTGCAAGTGGGCGGAGCGGAGCGCCGTTGTCGGTTTTCCCGGCAAAGCACTGTAGCGACTTTGATTAAGAGTTAATGACAATGATTAGACTTAATGGCGGATCTTTGTCGGAAAAGCAGCGTTTAACGGTGCTCATGATTGGTCATTTATTGGCTGTCTCTATTACACGTGGGCCTGAGGCCATTAGTGCTTGGTAAACCGGAGCCCATAGGTTGGTGCACTGTGTTGTGGACTTTGGTCCATACACTATTCTGTGAACTGTGTGTATGACTGTTGGGACCCACATGTCAGTGCTTAATTGAAATTGGAAATAAAATGAGAAACGTCACTGTTAGTAGACCCCACCTGTCATAGTATGTGGCTAGCTCTAGGCCGGTAAGAAAAGTCTCTAATGCATGTTTAATTTCCGAAATGAATTATTATGAACTGAATATTGGTTAAACTTCAAAATTACATAAGTAACTCATTTTAGCTCCAAAATTGATGATTCAAATTTTGTTAGTCTCATTTTTAAATTTACTTTAATATAAAAATGGGTTGAATCATCCTTCTGTTACAGAAAAAACTTTTGGCAAAATTACTTTAGGATTAGTATTATTGTTGCACTAAAAATTGCTTTAACTTTAAAAATACATATGTATTTCTCTGTAACTCCAAAAAGAGTAAACTCAATTTTGTTAGAATCCTCTGTTTGTATAGTTTATTTTAAAATAGGTTGTGAGCATGATACTATTACTGAAAATCTTATTTTGCATGTAACTTGTGTACTACTTTCATAACTTTGAAAAATCATAGAAAATTCATCTTAGCTCCAAATGAGGTGAATCAAATTCCATTGGTCATCTCATGTGGTGCTCTTCATACCATAAAAATTTCAATTACACCACTGTTCTGGAAATTTTCACCAAAGTAATTAATTAGGATGAACAGTAACCGATGACAATTAAATTGGATTTTCCAGAAAACCGACATTCAAACTGTTATAACTTTTGCATAGAACATCCAAATAAATTGATTCTTGTTGCTAAATTCACCTAAAATCATGCTCTACCTTATCTGAATTTTCAGGATTTTTGGATGAATTTGAATTTTTGGGTCTTTTCGGTATTATTCGTTCTTATTGTGCTTTTGAATTCTTTCGGTAAGTTCCGACGATCCTATTGTTTTCGAGAGTGCTCCTCTGCAGCAAGAGGGTAATCCACAGCAAGGCAAGCAGTTTGATCATAAATGTCCTATTACTTCCAAGTTTAATACTTTGTTTACAAATTGTATGTATGCATGCTTTTGTGTCAAATTAATTTTTCCGATTAGAGGTAGCTATTCCTATTGCATGGTTGTCCTTAAATTGTTATCCCCTGCCACAAAATATAAGTTATTAACATCGCTGGTGAATTAGAGCTCGGTGATTTAATTATGCACTTTTATTGTCTTTGCGGTGTCACGCTTAGAAATGCTTAACTACCAGTAGAATTGGGCGGTTATCGACTTAGTCGATAACCTTGATCAGACAAATCATTTTATTACTCTTTGATCAGCACCTTGTGCTAAATTGCTTCTAAAACTAAAAGTGCAAATGAAATGATTTAGACTTGGGCAAGTGGTTGGATGGTGTGATATTGGGTGTGTGAATGTCTTGCCCAGGTCAACAAGGACCGAACATCTTTTTTCACCAAAACCAAGCTTAATTGCGTGCTAACCACGCGAGAGGGATATGGGACCTCTCTTGACTAAGTACCTTGGGCGGTGTTAATTATGAACTGGTTGGTGGTTGAAAAAGGAAATGTTTGTGTTAGGAGGGGAACATTAGCAAATCGGCTTGAGCTGGCTAATGTATCTTTCTCTTTGTTGGGTTGTGGCTCTTAATTAGCATCATCCATGGGAAATGTCTCGTAGGACTTAGCCGTGCCGGCATACCAAAGGAAGTGTGCTAATCTAGTGGTGAAAGGCGGTCTGACGTGTGGGTACATTGGTACACCCCTGCAGGGTATAAACTATTCGAATAGCCTTGTCCTAGGTTATGGACACGCTTGGGATTGGATTTGCAGGAGTTAGACTCAACATTTTGGAATTCTTAATTAAAACTTGATGTGGGTGGTATGAATGGGGAATTCATGCTATTGTTGTGGTGGCTATTGGGTTAGCTACTTCCAGGATGTCTTGGTATTATTATTACTTGTTATCTCGCTGTTTTTATCAAATAAAATCAGATTGTAAAATTGCTTTAAATCTATTACATTATTGCAACTGAAAACTTGCTTTATGCTGAAATTGTGTCTAGAGCCTCCTCCACTTAAATAAGCTTGCATGTAGCTATTTATATAGGCCTGTTACCCTACACGTAAGTCTTGCGAATACGTTGTTGCAGAGGAAGAAGTTGAACCCCAAGGGTTACACTTTTTGCGAGATGTGCGGTAGTTTCGACGACTAGGTTGGTGGCCCGGTTGGTTGCCTTGTGGGTTGAAGGCACACTACTTGGCTTTTGTTTATCGCCATCTTATGGCACCTTGCTTCCGTTGTTATTTAAGACTCTTTAGTTGCTATTTGGCCGGTCGGCCCCTTTTGCAATAATTCTATATTGTATGTCTTTTGAATTGCTTAGTTGTACTTTGGATTCTATGTGGGGAATGGAATTGATGCATAGTTTTTGTATGGGGTATGTGTACTGCACTTCTAGGGAGTACATATACGTCGAGAGCTGTGATATTTGATTTGTAATGCTTGAATCATCTTAATGGTTAAGTATTACAAGTTAAATACCCCGGGTTCTCATAAAAGTTGGTATCAGAGCCATACTGACTATAGAAACCACTAGTTTGGTCGTCCTTAGGATATTTTGAAAAACTTAGTTTCAAAATGTCAAATGGTTTATGAAAACTTAAGTAAGTTCTCAGATTTTACTCCTTACCTATCTTAGATTGCTCATCTCACCTTATTCTTGATTAAGTTTTGAAAAGTTGTTTCCTTTCATCTTTATTTCGAAAGATAGTTGTTGCCGTTTAAATTCAGTTTTGGGGATTCAATGAGTGTTGTAAAATTGAAGTGTTGGCTGTCCTTTAATGAAGATTAGATGCTTTTGGAGTTGGAAATTTCAGCTTGCAGTTTAGATATAAAATCTAGACAACAAGTACAATTTTTGGACAGCAAGCACCTAGTTCTTCGATAGGGTTTAAAATGAGAGGATAATTCAACTAAAACTTGTGGAATTTAAAAAGGGTTAGATGTGATATTAGATAGCTAGTGTCTAACACACCCTAGATGGTTGTTACCATGATCCTTATGTGCAATAAGACTTGATTTGTGTTCTGAAATTTTCTTCTCAAACCGATTACTCGTTCATTCAATACGAGTTGGTCGTACTAAGAAGTTGCATCTTGTGTCTTATGAGCTTTGCATTGGATCTTATGCCTTTTTGCAATCGTTTGGAGTTCATATTCTTGCTGGTTATATGGTTGTAATGGGGTTAGGGTAATATATCATTCCCTAGTCAATAGCTTGTCTTTTGCTACCTTTCGTCTCTAGTTTTTGGGTTTTTGTTACTAACCCGCCTTGATGAAACAGGATGGTTGGAAGAACACGTAGCAGCCAGGGTCAGCCAGCTAGTTCGGATGAGGAGCTCCCGCCTCCTCCGACCATGGCTGAGGTTCTCGCTCAGATTGAGCGGAATCGCATGGATCAGACGAGGATCCTAGAGGCGATTGCACGGAACACCTCCAACATTTCCGGTGCCTCCGGATCAGGAGGGGGAGGTGGCCACCATCAGAGGGGGGACTCTCAGAGTTCCTTCGCACGTAGCCACCTACCTTCTCGCGGTCCGAGGATCCACTCGACGCAGATGATTGGTTGCGTCTTGTCGAGCGGAAGCTCGATGTCGCTCAGTGCCAGGAGCAGGAGAAGGCACTCTTTGCCTCCCATTAGCTGGAGGGGGCAGCACTCTTATGGTGGGAGAACTTCCTCGCCATGCAGCCCGAGGGCCGGGCTATCACTTGGGCAGAGTTTCGCACTGCTTTCTGTTGGGCTCATGCCCCACCGGCTTGATGAAGCTCAAGAAGAAGGAATTCTCGGCGCTCAAGCAATGGCGCAGATCTGTGACCGAGTACTTCCATGACTTCAACCACCTCTCTCGGTACACCCCTGAGGACATGCCCACTGATGAGGCTAAGTAGGAGAAGTTCATGGATGGCTTGTTTGAGGAGCTTCAGGACAAGCTGTCTATCGTTGACTTCCCCGACTTTCAGTCATTGGTCGACAAGGCTATTGTTGCTGAGCACAAGGCAAGAGCGCTTGGCGATTCTCGCAAGCGCAAGTGGGAGGCCCAAAAATCAGCAAGGGCCAGTTCTTCTCGTTCTCACAGCGGGCAAGCCCCGGTGCATCACTCTCAGACTCCACCACCACTGAGGGCACCGGCATTTGTACCTCGCCCACCGCAGGCCGTGTCTCAACCACGTGCACCAGCGGGACAGCAAGGAGGCCCTCGCAATCCAGCTGCCGATGTCACTTGTTTTTTCTACAACAACAAGGGGCATTATGCTAATCAATGTCCTAATAAGACTAGAGCGGCCCCTCGTCCTAATGGAGGACGCGGGCAAGGAAATGGTCAGGATCAGAAGATTCATCAGTAGGCCCAGAATGTGGGCAGCGGTCGAGTCAACCATATCTCGGCTGAGAAAGCTCAAAAGGCACCCGATGCCGTGTTGGGTACGCTTCTTGTCAACTCTCAGCCTGCTACAGTTTTATTTGATTCCGGAGCTTCGCATTCTTTTATATCAAAGTCTTTTGTTGCACTTAGTGATCTTTCAATTGTTCCTATGCATGTTCATTTGATTATTCATTCTCCGGGGTCGGTAATGAGAGCTGAATATGAATGTCGGGATGTTTCTATTGTGATTGGAGGAGTGGGATTTTTGGCAAACCTTATCCTCATCAATTCAGCCGGTTTGGATGTGATACTTGGCATGGATTGGCTGTCCCAACATTTGGGGCAAATTGATTGTGCCAGAAAATTCATCTCCCTCACAAGTCCATTCGGCGAGCAAGTTGGAATTTCTTCGAAGCTGCAAGAACCACATCTTTATGCACTTGAAGCAAAGCCAACTTTGGTGGTTCATGAAGTTCCTGTGGTATGCGACTTCGCTGATGTGTTTCCCGAAGAATTGCTGGGGATGCCTCCAGTCCGTGACATTGAGTTCGTCATCGAGTTGCTGCCCGGTACCGCCCCGATTTCAAAGAGGCCGTATCGGATGCCTCCGAATGAACTGGAGGATTTGAAGAAGCAACTTGGTGAGCTTCAAGAAAAGGGTTTCATTCACCCAAGCTCGTCACCGTGGGGCTGTCCTGTAATCTTTGTAAAGAAGAAAGACAAGACTCTGCGTATGTGTGTTGATTACCGTCCGCTGAATGCTGTGACGGTGAAGAACAAGTACCCGTTGCCCTGGATTAACGACCTTTTCGATCAATTGATCGGCGCTCGGGTATTCTCCAAGATTGATCTGAGGTTGGGCTACCATCAAGTCCGAATCAGACCTGAAGATATCCCGAAGACGACTTTCTCTACTCGCTATGGATTGTACGAATGTACAGTCATGTCTTTCGGCTTGACCAATGCTCCTGCTCTTTTCATGAATCTTATGAATATGGTATTCATGGAGTATTTGGACAAGTTTGTGGTGGTCTTTATCGATGATATTCTCATCTACTCGAAAAATGATGAAGAGCATGCTGAACATCTAAAGCTAGTGTTGGGAAAACTACGCGAACATCAGCTCTATGCGAAGTTCAGCAAGTGCGAATTTTGGTTGAAGGAAGTGGCATTTTTGGGCCATGTTCTTTCAGTGGAAGGCATCGCCGTTGATCCTGGCAAGGTCAGTGATGTGCTTTCATGGGGTCAGCCCAAGTCAGTGACTGATGTGAGCAGTTTTCTCGGTTTAGCGGGATACTATCGTCGCTTTATTGAGAATTTCTCCAAGATTGCGAAGCCAATGACAGAATTTCTCAAGAAGGACAAGAAATATGTGTGGTCCACTGATTGTGAGAAGAGTTTTCAAGAGCTCAAGAAGAGGTTGACCACAGCTCCAGTTCTTGTTCTTCCCGACGTCCACCGAAGCTTCGATATTTATTGCGATGCTTCTCGTCAAGGACTCGGTTGTGTTCTTATGCAAGAGGGCAAGATAGTGGCTTATGCATCAAGGCAATTGAGGCCTCATGAACTCAATTATCCAACCCATGACTTGGAATTAGTCGCAGTGGTTCATGCACTAAAGATTTGGCGACATTACCTCATCGGTAATCGTTGCGAAGTGTATTCGGATCACAAAAGTTTGAAGTACTTGTTCACCCTACCAGATCTGAACCTTAGGCAAAGAAGGTGGTTGGAATTGATCAAAGATTATGATATGGGTCTCCAACACCATCCGGGCAAGGCAAATGTTGTTGCCGATGCTCTCAGTCGCAAGATTTATTGCAATACCTTGATGCTCAAGGAGCAGCAGCCCGCCCTTCATGAAGACTTTCAGCGGCTCAACTTGGAAGTGGTTGAGCATGGTTTTCTCGCTGCTTTGGTTGTGCAACCAACCTTAAAAGATCAGGTTAGGATTGCTCAACAATCAGATAAAGGTGTGAGTCAAATCAAGCAAAATATCAAGAGCGAAAAAGCTAAGTGCTTTTCTAAAGATGACCATGGAGTCGTGTGGTTTGGATCACGTCTTGTTGTTCCGAAGGTTGTGGAATTGCGGGACTTAATCCTCCGCGAAGCCCATGACTCTCCTTTGTCCATTCATCCTGGGGCCACGAAGATGTATCAAGATCTCCAGCAGAGATTCTGGTGGACCCGAATGAAGAGAGAGATTGCAAAGTTCGTTGCCGAGTGCGACGTATGTCGCCGAGTGAAGGCCGAACATCAACGACCAGTGGGCATGTTGTAGCCTCTTCCCATTCCTGAGTGGAAGTGGGATTCCATCGGAATGGATTTCATCACCAGTCTACCCCGTACCTCCGCAGGAAAAGATGTCATCTGGTTTATCATTGATCGGTTGACAAAAGTAGCTCATTTTCTTCCTGTGTGTGCTGATCTCAGTGCGAGTCGTTTGGCGGACCTCTACATATCCCGCATCGTATGCTTGCATGGGGTACCGAAGACCATTATTTCAGATCGCGGTTCCCTCTTCACTGCCCGGTTTTGGAAACACTTGCATGAAGCTATGGGGACTCGCCTTTCTTTCAGCACTGCATACCACCCTCAAACTGATGGTCAAACTGAAAGAGTAAATCAACTTTTGGAAGATATGCTCTGCGCTTGTGTTATCTCCTATGGGAAGAATTGGGAGAAATATTTGCCTTTTGCCGAGTTCTCCTACAACAACAGCTTTCAAGCTAGCCTTGGCATGGCACCATTTGAGGCATTATATGGGAGGAAATGTAGAACCCCATTGAATTGGTCAGAAACTGGTGAAAGACCACTCTTTGGCCCGGACTCGATCCAAGAGGCCGAAGATCATGTTCGGTTGATACAAGACCGATTGCGCACGGCTCAATCACGACAAAAGAGCTATGCAGATCGTCGTCGTCGTGAGTTGAGCTTTGAACAAAATGATTTTGTATATCTCAAAGTCACTCCTTTGAAGGGCACTCGATGATTCGGCGTCAAAGGCAAGTTAACACCTCGATATGTCGGACCCTTCCGCATCATAGAAAAGAGAGGGGCTGTGGCCTACAAGTTGGACTTACCCACTGCACTTTCCAGGGTACACAATGTATTCCATGTGTCCCAGCTGAAGAAGTGCCTTCGTGTCCCAACTGAACAAGCCCCTTTGGAAGGTCTTGATGTACAAGAGGATCTAACCTACAGTGAGCGTCCTTTTCGCATCCTTGAAGAGGCTGAACGAAGGACAAGGAATCGTACCATTAAGTTCCTTAAAATTCAGTGGGCAAATCATTCCGAGGATGAAGCAACTTGGGAACGTGAAGACCTCATGCGAAAGGAATATCTAGATCTTTTTCCTTATGCTTAAAGTGCCTTCGAATCAAGAAAGGAAAGGTTAAGCAAAGCAATGGAAAGGAAAATGTATTAACCACTCCTTGTAACCTTGTTAAGGATATCCTAGCTCGATCTTTAAAGGAAATCAAAACAGCAGATGTTGTGTAATCTTTTAGAACTTCCTATCCAGCTTTCGACATACCCAGATCTCGGGGTCGAGATCTTTTATAAGGGGGGGGGGGAGATTTGTAACATCCCAAACAATGGTGTGTGTTTCAAATGTAATAAAATGAGGAGAATTTAAAACTTTTGAACATGCATTGGTTTTATGGAGTTTTTGCATAATTGTTGGATTTGATATTGTTGAAAACAAAGAAAACATACAACTCGAATTGAAGTTCCAAAAGAAAACAAGACCAAAAACTTGTGATAATCCTCTGGAAATAATTTATTCAAATACTAAGATAATTATCATGAATTAATATAATTTTTTTCCAAATTTTTGGAACCTAATTCAACCCCTAGAAAATTCAAACACAAGTCAAAGGCCTATTCTACGTTTGAATTTAAATTACACAAATTAAATCTTGAACAGTAGGTTTTCAAATTTTATTTGCAAACTAGGTTGTCCCAGGAAGGCCCCTGAATTATTTCAGGATTTTTAGAAAATTATTTCTAATTTTAGAACCCTGGTCAAACCTTTTGCTAGTTGGTCAAATCTGATTTGAACTTTGGGCTTGGTACTGTTCCTCGGACTCGAACCTAACTCAGGTTCGGCCTGAGCCGACTTGGCTCAACCGAGTCATCTAAACCCGCGCATCACATGCAGCCGTCCGATCGTGCATCAACGGTCGCGAGCGCGTACCCTTTCGGCTGGGGTTAATAATCCTCAAGCATTATCGACCGTTGGATCTCGATCCAACGGCCCGCCTCGTTTCCTCTTGCTCGAGCTCGCGCCCGCGGTTGTGTCACTGCAACGCGAGACCCTCCTGTCAGTCCCGTCTCCTACCTTTGGCACTCGCGGGCAGAAACCTGGTGCCACGCGCTCGCGCCGCTCTGCCGCGCCCTGCCGCTGCCGTCTTCACGCCGTGAAGCCACCGCCCAAGCTGACCTATCCTGGAGTGTCTCCTGCTAACGCCGCCTCCATCTCCACCAATCCTCGAGGATAATACCTCCCCGAGCCCTCCATTCTTGCTCATTCCTTCTCTCGGGGATGAGAAGGAAGAAGCTCAATTGAGCACCACGCCTGGGTAAGCTTCGACCGCATGGTTCTCCTCCCCTCTACCTTCTTTGCCTTCTCCAATTTTGCTAATACGAGCTCTTACCTTGCCTTGTAGTTCCTGTTCCACCTTCACGCTCTGAGAAGTGCTAGGGCGCGCTCCCAAGGGCATCCTCGTGTCAACTTCCATTCCGGTGAGCTAATTCTCATTCTTTGCACGTCACTTTGAACCTTTGAGATTGAGTAAGTGTTCCCCTCAATTGATCTCATCAGTTCACCGTAGGAGCGCTCGAATTTGGAAGATTCCCCTTTGTCGGCCGCCGCGGCCATTATCGTCGCCGAGTCACCTCCGAGTTCCCCCCGACCTCTCCAACTCTCGGGTGAGCTTCCTAGGACCTTCTAGTAGCTTAAGAACGTTTGATTTGTGCGATTTGCTCGTGGGGGCATCATTTCCCCTTTTTTCCATATCACGGCCTCGCCGCCCCACTCTGGCTCGCCGGTGGCCTAGTGCTCCCCCGTCGCCGAAACCCCAACCGTTAGTTGCACTAGGTTATTAGGGTCCCATCCCGGGCCTTGGTCGGTGCCGCCGTGGCGCGTAGCGCCGGCGCACCGCCGTGCAAGCGGGCAGAGCGAAGCGCTGTTGTCGGTTTTCCTGGCAATGCACTATAGCGACTTTGATTAAGAGTTAATGACAATGATTAGACTTAATGGCGGATCTTTGTTGGAAAAGCAGCGTTTAACGGTGCTAATCATTGGTCATTTATTGGCTGTCTCTATTACACGTGGGTCCGAGGCCATTAGTGCTTGGTAAACCGCAGCCCATTGGCCGGGGCACTGTGCTGTGGACTTTGGTCCATGCACTATTCTGTGAACCGTGTGTATGACTGTTGGGACCCACATGTCAGTGCTTAATTGAAATTGGAAATAAAATGAAAAATGTCACTGTTTAGTAGACCCCACCTGTCATAGTCTGTGGCTAGCTCTAGGCCGGTAAGAAAAGTCTCTAATGCATGTTTAATTTCCGAAATGAATTATTTATGAACTGAATATTGGTTAAACTTCAAAATTGCATAAGTAACTCATTTTAGCTCCAAAATTGATGATTCAAATTTTGTTAGTCTCATTTTTAAATGTACTTTAATATAAAAATGGGTTGAATCATGCTTCTATTACAGAAAATACTTTTGGCAAAATTACTTTAGGATTAGTATTATTGTTGCACTAAAAATTGCTTTAACTTCAAAAATACATATGTATTTCTATGTAACTCCAAAAAGAGTAAACTCAATTTTGTTAGAATCCTCTGTTAGTGTAGTTTATTGTAAAATAGGTTGTGAGCATGATACTATTACTTAAAATCTTATTTTGCATGTAACTTGTGTACTACTTTCATAACTTTGAAAAATCATAGAAAATTCATCTTAGCTCCAAATGAGGTGAATCAAATTCTATTGTTCATCTCATGTGGTGCTCTTCATACCATGAACATTTCAAGTACACCACTATTTTGGAAATTTTCACCAAAATAATTAATTAGGATGAACAGTAACCAGTGACAATTAAATTGGATTTTCCAGAAAACCGACATTCAAACTGTTATAACTTTTGCATAGAACATCCAAATAAATTGATTCTTATTGATAAATTCACCTAAAATCATGATCTACCTTCTGTGAATTTTTCATGATTTTTGGATGAATTAGAATTTTTGGGTCTTTTCGGTATTATTCGTTCTTATTGTGCTTTTGAATTCTCTCGGTAGGTTCCGACGATCCTATTGTTTTAGAGAGTGCTCCTCTGTAGCAAGAGGGTAATCCACAGCAAGGCAAGCAGTTTGATCATAAATGTCCTATTACTTCCAAGTCTAATACTTTGTTTACAAATTGTATGTATGCATGCTTTTGTGTCAAAGTAATTTTCCCGATTAGAGGTAGCTATTCCTATTGCATGGTTGTCCATAAATTGTTATCCCCTGCCACAAAACATAAGTTATTAATATCGCTGGTGAATTAGAGCCCGGTGATTTAATTATGCTCTTTTATTGTCTTTGTGGTGTCATGCTTAGAAATGCTTAGCTACCGGTAGAATTGGGCGGTTATCGACTTAGTCGATAACCTTGATCACACAAATCATTTTATTACTCTTTGATCAGCACCTTGTGCTAAATTGCTTCGAAAACTAAAAGTGCAAATGAAATGATTTAGACTTGGACAAGTGGTTGGATGGTGTGATATTGGGTGTGTGAATGTCTTGCCCAGGTCAACAAGGACCGAACATCTTGTTTCACCAAAACCAAGCATAATTGCGTGCTAACCACGCGAGAGGGATATGTGACCTCTCTTGACTAAGTACCTTGGGCGGTGTTAATTATGAGCTGGTTGGTGGTTGAAAAAGGAAATGTTTGTGTTAGGAGGGGAACATTAGCAAATCGGCTTGAGCTGGCTAATGTGTCTTTTTCTTTGTTGGGTTGCGGCTCTTAATTAGTATCATCCATGGGAAATGTCTCGTAGGACTTAGCCGTGCCGGCATACCAAAGGAAGTGTGCTAATCTAGTGGCGAAAAGGCGGTCTGGTGTGTGGGTACATTGGTACACCCCTGCAGGGTATAAACTATTCGAATAGCCTCATCCTAGGTTGTGGACACGCTTGGGATTGGATTTGCAGGAGTTAGACTCAACATTTTGGAATTCTTAATTAAAACTTGATGTGGGTGGTATGAATGGGGAATTCATGCTATTGTTGTGGTGGCTATTGGGTTAGCTACTTCCAGGATGTCTTGGTATTATTATTACTTATTATCTCGCTGTTTTTATCAAATAAAATCAGATTGTAAAATTGCTTTAAATCTATTACATTATTGCAACTGAAAACTTGCTTTATGCTGAAATTGTGTCTAGAGCCTCCTCCACTTAAATAAGCTTGCATGTAGCTATTTATATAGGCCTGTTACCCTACACGTAAGTCTTGCGAGTACGTTTTTGTACTCATTTGCTATACTCTAATTTAATTGTTGCAGAGGAAGAAGTTGAACCCCAAGGGTTACACTTTTGCGAGATGTGCGGTGGTTTCGACGACTAGGTTGGTGGTCCGGTTGGTTGCCTTGTGGGTTGAAGGCACACTACTTGGCTTTTGTTTATCGCCATCTTATGGCACCTTGCTTCCGCTGTTATTTAAGACTCTTTAGTTGCTAGTTGGCTGGTCGGCCCCTTTTGTAATAACTCTATATTGTATGTCTTTTGAATTGCTTAGTTGTACTTTAGATTCTATGTGGGGAATGGAATTGATGCATAATTTTTATATGGGGTATGTGTACTGCACTTCTGGGGGGTACATATACGCCGAGAGCCATGATATTTTATTTGTAATGCTTGAATCATCTTAATAGTTAAGTATTACAAGTTAAATACCCCGGGTTCTCACAATGCATCTGTAGGATCAACTAATCGACAATAATTTAACAACAAAATAGAGCATGCATACATACACTTTGCAAACAATATATTATACTTTGAAAGTAATGGGATTAAACATGGTGAAACTGTTTTCCATGCTGGATATGCTCACTATGCTGCAGAGGAACGCTCTCGAGATCAACGTACTCGTTGGCACATAACGAAAAAGCGAAAAAGAACCGATAAGAACGAAGAATACCGAAAAGACTCCACAGCCAACTTTCTCCAAATGCACTGAAATTTTTACAGCAGCAAGGGCATGATTTTTAAGTAATTTATCAACAAAAACCAATTGATTTGGGTTCTCAATGCAAAAGTTATGGCCAAAACAAATATGCTCAGCCAAGAAAATGCTGGAAAATTCAAATCGGTTACTGTTCATCCAAATTAAATTCTTTAGCACAATTTTACAAAGAGGTGTGGCACCTGGGATTTTTATGGTAAGCAAAGCACCTCATGAGATGAACAAAACAATTGGATTCACCTCATTTGGTGCTAGAATGCATTTTCTAGGATTTTGCAAAGACATGCGAAAGAGCACAAAACAAAATGCACTCACAAAGAATTTAAAAATAGTGGTATGCCTAAATCCTATTCTACCATTTAGTACACTAATAGAGGAAGCCAACAAAATTGGATTCACTCAAAAAGGGTCTATAGAGAATTACTTATGCAATTTACAAGTTAAATGCAATTTTTAGAGTAACAATTAAAGCCTTTTCCTAAACCGATTTACCAATCTATTTTCTGGAGCCAAACTAAGCTTCCAACTATTTTTAGATTAAAGCATAGTTCAAACCAGAGCTAACAAAATTTGAATCAACTCAAATGGAGCTAAAATGAATTAGTTGTGAAATTTTAAAGTTTATTACCTTTTCTAGTTCACAAATAAACCTCTTGGGATATTCTTAAAATCAAATTGACGTGGAAAAACCTGGGCCGTTGATCTTGCATCGCACGGCCCAAGACGAACAGAACGGTGCGTGTGCGCGCGGAAACCCTGGTCGTAGGCCGTTGGGATCAAATCCAACGGCCCAACTTGAATCGACCGCGGCCGCGTTTGGATCTCGCGCACGCGAACGCCCGCGCGAATCATAGCCGCAGATCTGGAGATGGACGGCTCACAGCAAATCAACCAAATGCACGCACACAGTGCGCGTTTTAGCGTGTGGGACCCACTGTCAGCGACTTGTTAGATCGCTTAAGACAGCCATTAGCAGTTAATGATGCGCTACAGTGCCGGTCGCGTCCGACAACGAACCCGACGGCATTCCATGGAGAATCGCCGGCGATTCAGGCCACGACGGCGCAAACCAAGAGTGGTCTGAGGTCGGCAATAGCCTTGAGCACACAATGGTACCACTCACTGCGGCTGAGCCGGCCTAGGAGCGGCGGTGCCATGCACGGCAACGACGACAACAGCAAAGGAGCTCCGCAGCGGTTCAGGTAAGCGGTGCCTGAGCATCTAGGGACTACAGTGAAGCTACCTGAAGGATGCGGAGGGCAGAGAGGGTCGGAGCAGCTTCGGTGACGTTGAGCCGCACCGGCGCTGGAGACGACAATGAGGAGACGACGGCCTGAGCAAAATGAGCAAGACCGAGTCATCACATTAGCTTCAATAGGGCTCAAGGATGGTCCATGAGCAAAGAATTGAAGAAAGAAGGAGCTTACTGGCGGCGAGGGTGATAAGAGCAAACTTCGACCGAAAAGGGGAAACTCCAAAATTAGTTTCTCCCTGTTGAGGCAAATCAAAATTGGATTAGGGGAAAGGTCCAAGGTGGAGAGGGGCGCGAAGTGATGCGAGAGGAATTGCAAATGAACCCCTGGAGCGCCGGCGACGATGAGGGAGCTCCACGGCCGACAATGGCGATTTGGGGATTTAGTGAATTGAGCTCAACCAAGCAACAAGGGTGCTCGGCAAAGCTCATGGGCGTTGAAAGGAAGGCAAGGGAGAGCTGGAGGGGCTTAAATAGCAGAGAGAGAGAGAAGGAGGGAGCGGGCGCATGCTCATGAGTGCTCTACGGTCCACCGCGGCGCACAGTCGCTCTGAGCCACTGGAGCAGGTGAGCATGGCGACTTTGAGGGCGGGGATCTGACCCGCATTTAATGCTCGCAGAAAGACCCGTTGGGAGGTGACAAGGCGCTACTGCCCACGCCCCGCGCATGCCATGGCGACCCGGCACTCATGCGGCGAGAGGAAGGGGACGAACAGATGCGGCGCGACGGCGACGGTTCGATTAAAATCCAACGGCTGACAGAGGTTGGTGCGAGTCCAACATCGCGCGAGTGGGTTGAGTCGAGCCAACAGGAGCGGAATGATTTCGACCGTTAGATAAAGATCAGGGTGGTCGTAGACCATTGGATCTTGATCGGGGCGTAGAGAAAAGGGGAGGTCGCGACCGTCAGATTTGCATCGGACGGGTCCGACAAGGAAAGGAGAGGTCGCAACCGTTAGATTTCAATCCGATGGTGCTGAAAGGAGATGGGAGGTCGTGGCCATTGGATTAAGATCTAACGGTGGATAGGGGCTGGCGGGATCGGGAGGTCCGATCGGGTTGCGCGCGACACGAGCGGTACGATCAAGATCGGACAGCTCAAAACTCACGCGCAATTGGAAGGGCTGGCTGAGCGCTAAGCGGTCCAACCAAGACCGGTGGCTCGAGCCAGGCTCCGGTCCGCGCCTGAGGAACAATGAAACCATGTTAGGGTTTACATTTGAAAGCTGAGTTTGGAAGAATTTTTAGAGGTAGCAAACTAACTTCAAAAATTCCGAAATTTTGACTAGAGGTTCCTTACTCCAGGATTAACCATACATAAAATTTTTAGAGATTCTTATGCACTGCATTTTTCTCAAAAAATTCCTCAAGGTTTGTTCTAGGGTTTGACCAAAGGTCAAACTGGTTTGACTTGCCTCCAAAATTATCAAATAATTTCTAGAAATTATGAAATTTTTCAGAGGGGTCACACATCATCCTTAGAACCAAGGAAAAATATTTCCAAAGGTTGAACACAAGATTCTTGACAAAGTTGAGAAAGGGTTTGACTTTAGTCAATTGGAGATTTGGGTTTTTGAATTCCACAATCCCTTTACAAGAATTATAGAAAAGTTCAAAGACTACAAGATGTAAGAAAAGTTTTAATTTCTTCTCATTTTCTTACATTTGAAACACACACCCATATTTTGTTACATTTGAAACACAAACCCTGGTTTGGTTACATTTGAAACACAACCTATATTTGGGATGTTACAGGATGTTGCAACCATTGTCCGGGTATGTTGCAACTATTTTTCTAGGATGTTGCAACCATTGTCCAGTGATGTTGCCACCATTGTCCAATGATGTTGCAACCATTGTGCGGGAATGTTGCAACCATTATCTAGACATGTTGCATTTTCGGACCGTACGGTGGGACCTATTCCTATAGGCCACGCCATCTTCTAATTAATCAAGTAACTGAGAGGTGTGGGGCCACTATTGAGGATATCAATTAACCAGATGGGAGTCAATAGTTTTGATCAACCTTCGTTACTTTAATCTAACGGTGGCCGAACGGTACGATGAAAATCTCAGTGTCGGATGTACGAGCCGTAGCAGCGTCCAACAAAAAAGTATTGCGACTGTCGAAAAAGGGTAATGATCCCGCACATACGTCCGATAGGGAAGCAAACCACTCGGATGCCTCATCACTCGGGGTTGCTAGTATCACCCGTATAAATAGGAGAGCATGCAGCATGATTGCTAGCTCTCGTACTAAGACATAAGCGAACTAATTAGCGCATGAAATAAATGGCACCGATGCTCATTAATATTTTTCGGACCGTACAGGTGGGACGCTCCACCCGTACGTCCGACTACTAATAGCGCTTAGGATGTTGCAACTGTGTTCGGGGGATGTTGCAACTGTTGTTCGGGGATGTTGCAACCGTCTTCGGGGGATGTTGCAACCATTGTCTCGGGATGTTGCAATCGTGTCCGATACCATATGTAAGGTCCACCTGATTTGTTCGTGCCCTTCGCATGTGAACCTAAATGTCCCGAAATTGCTGATGCACTTGGGCCTGGGCCTGGTGTGTTGGCACGAACATAATAGATTTATCTAGAATTTGTCGCCCTGTTTCCTCTCCTCTCAGTCTCATAATCGATCGAAAAAGATGCTTTCTTCATTTATCTATTTACATGATATTTGCGTTCCGCCTGCTTGACCTATGGTTTCTTTTTTAATAATTGGACGTGATTGTAACAGCGGTAAAAACATTTTCATGAAAAAAACCCTTCTTGCAGGCTTTACTAAGTCACGCCATTATATGAACATGAGTTCCCAATATGCCATGACTATTTACCATATGTATGGTCCACCTAATTTGTTCGTGACCTTCACATGCGAACTTAAATGTCCCGAAATTGCTGATGCACTTGGGCCTAGGCCTGGCCATCACCCACATGATAGATCTGACATGGTACATCGCATATTCATGATGAAACTAAATGAATTGGTTCACGTTATCAAAACCACCACTGTTTGCCACAACAGGCTGGTACGTGTATGCCTTTTAGTCTTTTGACTCATCATTTTTCCCCTATGTTTAGATTACCTTCTCTTGTACTTATTTTGTCATTTTACCTAGCTATGTACACGACTGAGTTTCAGAAGAGAGGTTTGTCACATGTGCATATTCTAGTTTGGCTCTCTTTGCCACAACAGGTAGAAAACCTCATCTCGAATATAACAGCGACGTTGCCTTCAATGGTATATACCATGCATGCCTGATAAAACTTTAAATTTTATTCATCTACTAATGCAATACATTTTCTTCTCTAATAATGTAGTCAACTCCCTCTCAAATGGAGACAAAGCTCATCTAGAAATGGATAACATTCCTCTGCAGCTTCCCTTTAAAAGGTACAACTCCAAGTTACGCTTTTCGTCCTTAGCAAAATAGATACAAAACCAAGCTCTTTTATGAAACATGGCTACCCATACGTACCATCAGATACATGGCTCTGACATTTTTAAAATAATGACAGGCGCATCACCTCTGCAGGAGCCTCAAAAACAACTAGGAAGCTGTTCAAGGATAACGGCGACAAACACATTAACGGTCCTTAGGTCAATTCAATTCATCTCATATTATGTTTTTCCATGCTATGCTCTTCGGTTAGATATGTACACACGACATCTTATCGCCTTTCTTAGGATGCAACCAGCCGATTTAGAAATTTGGTGCATATGATACCTTTTTCTAGAAAAATACCGTTTACACCTTCAGACATGCTACCTCGTAGTTAGTGGCCATATTCATATACTTCCAAAATAGCTACATGTTACAGACAGCATAGACTGACAGACATTTTCAATGCGCCTGCAAATTATACTTGCTATCATAATTTTGCAACATTTTTCCAAATACCTCTTTAATCCAGATCGTCCTATCAGTGCTCTTCAAGCGACATTCTTATTCCAATTGTACAGGTGCAAAATATTATTTGCATTTACAAAGAGACTGAATTGTTGTACATAAACATTTCTTTATTATTAGTCCTTTTTCAAACTGCTATAGTTTTGTCTTTACCATGTTGTCTCCACTCAATGTATTAATCAACTGTCGACATAACAAAAAAAACATTTACACTTTACAAATATTTCTCATAGCATAGGCCAGCTTCGAAACTATGAAAGGTAGTGGTGCATGTTACATTCATTGTATATGTGCATTGCATGCACCCAAAAAAAAGGAGATTTTTAACTGCAGACAAAAAATTGTACATATTTAGTATCGACTAAACAAAACCAATAGGTTACACCGAATTATCTTAGCACTGCTCAACGAAATACTTACTGTTGCTACATCTAAGACCTTCCTTATTTTGCAGGCCATTTAACATGTCTAACTCGTCGGTGCTACCGTTGTGATATAAGCCTTTTGCTCCAAGACCTCTCTTCAAGAAATGCTGCTCCACTTACGTTACTCTGTTTGCTTCACGCCCTTTTGATGTCTATAGATGTTCATGTCTTACTCGCAAAAACATGCTTATTTATATGACGAAACTCGGACTACTATCTGTGTAATAACTGCACTAGGCCAAAAAAAATGTTACCCATGTAATAACTATATATCTTCATCTTGCTTTTTAAGAGACCATGTTTCTATATACTGTGAATTGCCTAACCATTCAGTACATAATTAAGACTATGCTATGCCTGTATATAACATAACCATCGTGAAAGATCATGTTCAGCTTTTCATTAGGCAACCTCATCTTTCTAGATTTCATGCTGATACCATCCACTTTGTTTTGCACAACATTGGTGTTGGTGATATGCCCTAAAGGCAATCAAAGAGATGATTGTAGCATGTCTATGTTTATGAGTTATTGAATAAATGTTATTTTGTTCCTCGAATGAATCATTGGTTATGAAGATTAACAAGTATGTGACTTGTTGGTGAAACTCTTTTAACTTATATGATGTTGTTCTAAATGAATTCCGGGTCAGATGTCACTGGTCGGAACATTAGTGACTCTATCGACCAGCACATGTATTGATTGATGACCATGTTTCATCGGTCATGGATATAAGGATATTGAATTAATAATGTGAACACATGTCAGAGAACATGGGGTTGGATTGACCCACCTTGAGACACTGTTGAGATTGTTACGATTTTATGTGTCGTTAGTTGGTCTCAAGCAATGATGATGTATAATTCTTAGACCTAAGATCAGCATGGTTTTCTACATGTCTAATAGTATACTTAGGAGCTGCCAAACACTACTCCGTAACTGGGTAGTTATAAAGGTAGCTTTCGGGTATACTATGAAACACGTAGAGGAATGTGACTGGTCGGATATGGGATTTGCCACTCCTAACATAACAGGAGAGATATCTCTAGGCCGCTTGATATGGTCGAATAAACAAAATGCATGGCCATGCCACTAGTGGTTGAAGTGTTCGATCACGTCAAGTTATCTGACACTTGATTGAGAAAGTATTGAACAGTCTATGGATGACATAACATCTCACCTAGAGTTCAACCTGATATCGTGAGGCAAAGGAAGAATACATGAGCAGGTCTTTCAGTTCGATCAAATACAGACTAGTCGTATGAAGATATGGGCTGATCTTAGGTTGGTCGAACATGATCACTAACTAGTCGAAACCTTGTCATAAGGAGTTGCGAACTGGTTGAGACCAATTATGAGCTAGTCGTATACAGATACGAGTTGGTCATTAGTGATAATGACCTAGTCGCAGATCATATTGTATTAAGGTTCGTTCGATATAATTCGTGTGTATTCGAGAATCGCTATGTCCTGTTAGAACTGATAACGACTCATGGTTGGAAAGTATTTCCGAGTCACAACCGATTACGTATGAACCTATAGGGTCACACACTTAACGGGTTGGAACAAAACGTGTTCGGATATGATCCGTTATGGGCACTATATAAGGAGATGCATGAGGCTGATGGTTAAACAACGACAGAATGTGAGTTCCATCGAAACCCTAGCCACCATCTTCTCGAGAGAGCCCTACCGTGCGAGTTGGTGCTAGCACACCAGCGTATGGCGTTTCTTCCCTGGACGTGTGGATACCGTACAGCTGCTACTGCGGTTGCTGTTGCGCTTGAGGATGATCTGCGATCTTCACAAAGAACTGCAGCGACGTACTCGATGTAGGATGATCGACTACGACCACTACGTCGACGCGCTCTTCGTTGGATCTGCTGCACTGCGCGTTTGGTGGTAACGATCTGTGATCATCTACTTGCTTGGCATCCTGGTGTATGTAGTAGAATTTTTTGAATTACCAGCTATTGTAGCCTACCCGTATCTCTTCAATTGGACATAACAGATCCTATCGACAGGCCAAAAAAAACCAAAGACAACAACCATTATGTAAAATTCTGAACATACGATTGTAGTCGTTACGATCTATACTCACCGGCGCGGCAGTGCGCGTATTACCGCCTAGTGTAATGTTATCAGGTGATCGGACTCTAAATGATGAAGGATTAAAAAAAGAGAGAGAAAAGGCCATCAAATTTGCATTAACACCTTATATTTCGAAATAATATATATTTTGAAATGGATTGAGCCACAGAAAGTCCTTATGCATGGGTTAGCTAAAAGATTTGTTTAGTATATATAGAACGCCCTATATAAATAAAAAAAAAACGCGGCCTATATATTTAAACGGAGGGAGTATCAATTTTTTTTTCTCCCTGAGGACTGCATGCTAGCTAAAAGGGTACGCAGGGTAAAGCATGAATAGACCGGTGGGCATTACGCTAGCAGCTGTGTCACGTGTGTGCTCTCTGCATGCAGAGCTCCACCACCCACCACCGGCATGACAGTCGCCATTAACCCAACCACCACCTTTATCATGCGCCATGACCATGCATGCAGCCATTAACCCAACCACCACCCTTTATCGTGCTCATCATGCATGCACGGCACTCAATTCAATTCCTTGCCTGCCTTACCCTGACCTCTCTGCCCCCCTCGATTACCTGTTCTCGATCCATTCCTTTCTTAATTAGATTTTTATCCGACCAGATGGTTATGGAGAAGTGCCTGTAGCGATAACATATATCGAATGTACATCATGGTTAGTTAAGGCTCCGCGGTACTGTGTCCAGTGCTGCGTTTTGCATGTATTCAATGTAAGCACGGTCCATATGGTTTAGATATCAAAATATATGAGTGCTATGCTCACTCGCACAGTTAAAAAGTTCCGCATTAATACATATTAAGAACAGCGAAAATTGGGTGCATGACACTCTGAAAATGCCTAGTACCATTCCTACGTGACATTTCCATTTTTTTATCTTTTGCTATATGCCTTTATCTAAAACAACATCATAATTCTTTGGTTAAGTTGATGTACAACATTTCAACGTTTTTCCTCTTTAAAAATGAACTTTCTGATACACCTGAAAACCTGGCCCGACAATGCTGCAAATGCTCAGCAAGGCGAGTAAGTGGTAGGTAGCAGCACTTCTGCATGGATGCAAGTTTTTTGTTTTTTGTTTGAGAAGGTGGATGCAAGGGTATTTGGTCTTTGTCATGTATTATCTTTTCTCTCACTGAAAATTCACATTTTGTTTTAGAAAACTGAACAAATCCACCGAATTTACTTGTCATTTCCTCCAATCTGAACGACCACAAATATTGAGAGGGCCATTACAGGCTTTAATATTTGATTTAGCGACTTCTAGTATTCATGTACTTTTTTCCAATTTTTTTAGGGGAGTTATTTACGTTGACCAACTCTTGTCAATAAGAAAATAAAATAACTATGTAGTGCTTTCTGTTTTATTCGTCAAATGCATATATTTGCACGCTGTTTATACCTTCAGATTTTATTTGAGAAGTCCATTTCCAGTCAAGATTCATGTGAATGGACCTGAAATTTGAACTAAAACTCCGGTCCACCCATACGGATAAGTAGGGATTTGGTCCCAACCAAAGAAGACCTTAAGTGCTTTCCAGAAAAATACTTTCATGTACTTTTTGATAAGCCAACCAGCAGCTAATTACAGGCTTTAATATTTGATTTAGCGACTTCTAGTATTCATGTACTTTTTTCCAATTTTTTTAGGGGAGTTATTTACGTTGACCAACTCTTGTCAATAAGAAAATAAAATAACTATGTAGCGCTTTCTGTTTTATTCGTCAAATGCATATATATATTTGCACGTTGTTTATACCTTCAGGGTTTATTTGAGAAGTCCATTCCCGGCTAAGATCTATGTGAATGGATCGGAAATTTGAACTAAAACTCCGGTCCATTCATACGGATAAGCAGGGATTTAGTCCCAACCAAAGAAGACCTTAAGTGCTTTCCAGAAAAATACTTTTAAGTGCTTTATTGCTTCACCTGCTCTGGTAATGAGCTGGTGGCAGTTGACTAGAGACTTAGTCTTTAATAAAAGATGAAGACAATAATTTTAGATGATAATTTTCTTATAGGTTGTACAGAATAATAGGACTGCTAGAGTTGTAATTTGCTCTAAAAAGAAAACGTATTGTTTGTTTTATTAAAATAAAAACTTAACAAGAATTCTCCATGACCAAAATTCATCAACAAGTTCTTAATTTGATATCTCCAAATTTTTAAATCCTTCTCCCAGGAGGGTGTGAGAGATTGAGACCGTTTGTCCATTCTGAAACTTGGAGAACGGCAACTCCTTTTGGAGCAAAATCATGAGGCTGTAGCATTTCCAAACATCTCCCTCGATTGTATCCTGCTCTTCCTTTTCTGCCGCCTTTTAGGGGCCAAGTGAAAAAAAGTTGCATCATGAGAAAGACGAGTCCCCAGTCCCCACAGAGAAAGAAAGCTAGCCTTGGCTCTTGGCCATATAATCCCCAAAGATCGCTCTCAAGGAGACGGTAGCAGTATTAGGTGCCCATCCACCACCTATATATTTGTCCTCGATCTCTGTCTGTTTCTCTGTCCATGGATAGCTGGGTCATATCAGGCTCCATCATATATTCATATATAAGCCCATCTGCTGTTTATACATATCAGAAATCGATCCATCTGCCTGGTGTCTGCGTTCTTGTTTGCTTTTAGTCTTAGGTGGTAGATTCGAGAGGGACATCTTGCTGCGATGGGCCTGTTTGCATGGAAAATGATTAGCAAGAACGAACGAAACAAACAAAGAAATGCTTGTTTTGGTTTGTTGCTTGGATTAAGAGGTATTGGCGTGCCTCAATCCGAAGTCATGGCTGACTGGCGCGACAGCCATGTTCTTGGATTGAGCCGCGTCAATATCTCTCCTTGCTTGATTCCTGCCTAGCTAGCTGGCCTCATTCCTCTCAGGGTTCATTAATTTCCTAGGTATGTGTTTTGCTACTTGCTAGCACTATTTATGCTCTGTTCAAGGAAAATTTCAGGAGAGAGAGATGTCTTAGCTGTGGTCATGTTCTTGACTTCTCGCTGGGATATGCATGCTTCCACCAAGGGAATTAATGAATCTACACTTGTAGATCTCTGGTGCTTGTGTAAAGTTAAGAATAGTTGGCAACTCTACATATTCTTGTGTGATTAAAATACTTCTGAGAAGGCTATCTGTCTGAATTAATCTGTGTCATGCAATTCTGACATTTTCCATCTATGTTGTCATTCAAATGGCTCGTTTCAAAAGGGCTGGCAGTCGGCACTAGTAGGATGATTTCCTGTCATTACTTATTGTTTTTACAGGAGTTCCCTTATTACTACGAAGGACCTGTTCGGACCAACAAATTAGTACGTACTCACTTGCTGCCTTGCTGCAAACCAAAACAACAAGATAAGGCGAGTTCTCCAAAAATAGAGGGGGGTTTCATTGTTTCACCGAGGGTATACCGAGGATGAGAAGAAGTACGCCGGCGGTCTGGCCGGTCAGTTCTTCACCACCATTGTGAATTTTTGTGCTGTTTGATTCCTCGCGCGAGTTTGGAGCGCTCGACTTGGACCATCAAAATGTTTGGTTAGATTAATTCATGAGAATGCCTATTGGATCTTCCAGAAGACAAGGATATGGTTTTGTAAAATACAAGGCATCTACCAGCCTTCCTACTTTAGGCATATACTCCTTGGGGTCTAATATTTACACATACACACACACATATATATACATGATATATATATATATATATATATATATATATATATATATATATATATATAATATATATATATATATATATATATATATATGAAAAATACTTTCTACTCCTGGGTGTAGTTACTCCCACTTCTGATATACAACTAAAAGAACTTGACATACTCCTTTATCACTTTGGGTGTACTCATATACTAATTATAAGATACTCCAATGTGAACCACACGAAAAAATTGCAAGAGAGTCTATATATATATATAGACACATACGGTAACGCTATTCTATGCCCGAGTGTAGAATAGGACGCTCCGGCTAACCCTTACGCAACCGACCGTAAAACCATGACGCTCCACGCAACCAACCGTAAAACCACGCACATCCCAACCCGGTTGTGTCTTTTACTAAATCACTATAAGAGTTTTACTGCCATGCTGAGTGCAAAGGGGTGGGTAGAGAGAGAAGCAAGGGTTAATTGCAAACTTTGAACAATAATGTCTCCTAAACCATTTATCTTATTTACAATCAGTTTAAAGCGTTTTAGTGGAAAAAATGTACTTAACAAAAAGAGATCCATGATGAGTATGTTTTAACATTATAAAAAAAATTTATTGCACCAAAAGTTCGGATTTACTGTACCTAATCCAATCAATTATTGCATCGTATGAGCGCAGTGCAATCAATTACTGTACCTCAATCTACCACCCCACCCCGTCTTTTGACACCCCTTTGCTGTAGCACTACAAGAGATTTACCGCGATCTCATTATGCCTTTTACTGCAGCACTACAAAGACTTACTGCGACCTCATTGTGTCTTTTACTACAACCTCCTTGTGTTTTTACTACAGCACTATAAAAGTGATTTACTACGACCTTATTGTGCCTTTTACTGCAGCACTACAAGAGATTTTACTGCGATCTCGTTGTGCCTTTTGCTGCAGCACTACAAAGAGATTTACTATCACGCTAAATGTAGAGGCGTTGGATCGTGACCCGAGAAAAGAAGTTCGCTTAGGTGTGATGGGGCAGTAAAAAAGGGTATCACTATTACTTTTCTCACCATTGCAAGTTACTGTTAGGCGTGTGCGGATTATGTTGCCTAGCAGTAAAAATGGCATTAGAATTACTATGACATACACTACCTAATATTGTCGATATGCGTTGCTCATGGGGTGGAGGGGGTTCATGGCCCATAACCTTTTAGATTGGGCCACTCGAACTGGGTGGGCTGATTGGTGCGTAGAATAGCTATTCTACGCTTAGCTATATAATAGTGCGTATATATGTATGTACATACACACACACATACATATATGTACATGTGTGTGTGTATATATATACACACACACATAAATTTTACTATAAAAAGTGGATTTTAATGAATTTTTTCATCGAACTCACTTTGGGGTATCTTATAATCATTATTGGAGTGTGCCCAAGTAGATAAAGAGGTACGATCATACGATTTAAGTGGTATATGAGAAGTCGGAGTACCATACCATTTTCTTATATATTTGTGTGTGTGTGTGTAGGAAAATGGTATGGTACTCTTGGGAGTAGGTACTCCCATGTAATACTTTGAATTTATTCTAACAAAGATAGTATTCAACAAAGAAAATAGGAGTAAGAAAAGGGGGTTTCCGCTAATGTTCAAAAACTTGGGCCTCGAGCCTTGGCCCAAGAGGCCCAAGGGGGGCCGGCCATGTCACGAAAAAAGGGGGGGAGGGTTCGGTTGAACCCTAGAGCCTCCCCCCTCCTTGTGCCTCCCCTCCTCTCCCTAGAGGCACCACCCCCATCTCCCCTCCTGGCCGCAACCCACCCTCCTATCTAGCAACCTCTCCTAGCACCTCCTCCCCTTGGTGCTGCCTCCTCGCTACTGGCCAAAGCACAGGAAGGAGGGAGAAGTCCCGTAGGTGGTTGGCCAAAGGTGAAAGGAAGGGGGAGTGCAAGAAGGAGTTCTTCGTGGGGGATTTCCAGTGAGTTCATTCGTGTCTTCTAGGATAATATCTCTAATCCTTGCTGCTAGTTTAATTATTTTCTATGGGATGTGGTCGTTTAGTGAATTGTTGTTTCTGCTGAAATTAAGTCGGTAATCTGAAGTCTTCTTATTCGTTAGTTTTGGTCTATATCAGGGTGAAATTAGAGGTTTGGACCTCCTAGAGAATTGTGGGGAATATCATCAGGCTTCTGTAGGATCTGAGTTCACTTAATTTGGAGTTGTAGTTTGGAAGATACGTCAAATTCTTTACTGCTGTCCAGAAACCCTGTTAAAATACAGCAATCGTATTAATTAATAGATAAGAATTTGATAATGGCCAATTCAGGAAGGTCTCTCAACACGACTTTTGTAGGAAATTAGCTTAGCTTTCTAGATTGTTAAATAACATAAATTTTTGTTCAACCAATTGAAAGTTATAGCTATTATTTTGCTGCTATCCATTTTGTCTATCAGTTTCTGACAATAGGTTTTCATCTGTATGTTAGACTTAGTTAAAGGCAGAATTAGGAGATCTTGCCAACTAAATTTTTGTAGATGGTTGTGTACTCTTTCTAGAGCGACTGAGTATGCCATTTTATGATTAGCAGATGGATAGTTATGAATTTTAGAAGGGTCACTGTCCAGTTTAGGTTTTCTGCTAGTTCATCGCCATGTTTTATTAGAATAACTATTTGAACCATGGGTCTTGGGAATACGGTTAAGAGCGTTGCAAATACCGTTGTATTACCTAGTCAAGCTTGTTTTGATTAAAATGCTTGTTGTAGGAGGAGGGGCTTCGGGGTTTGTTGCACCTTTTCTACCTTCCAATGTGTTGCAACGCGAAAGGCAAATATATATTGAATTACATTGAATGAGTGTTTGGTTCAAATTGAGTGTATGAGTATGTCATGGTTGAATTCTATGGTTGATGAGTGATTATGTTCTTACATGATTATGTTCATTGTTGATATCAATTTGCTTATATGAGAGAATGCAATTGTTTTATTCAATTCATTCATGCCTTGCCCACAGGAGTGGGTAATGAAAGCCCTATCATTCCAATATGGGCAAATAAGTCTCATCATTCCAATATGGGCAAATGGATCTTCATATTAAATATTCTTCATACGGGCCTTGGATCCCCGTATTTCGATAATGCGGGCCTGAGTGAACACCGACGGGTGTTCACTGGCTATACCGGTATATGCAGAAGAGAAGTGAATGCAATGCATAGAATTTTCTAATGTATTCTAAACAATGAGAATGACCTGTCTTTGGTTCGTTGTTTCATATGTCATTCAATTATATTTGCTGAGTCGTGGACTCACTCTTGCAAGTCTTATTTTGTTCTAGGTGAACCTTGAGGACAACACACTTTGGGAAGGGGTTAGACCATATGAGAACCTTACTTTATCACTTGATTCACAATTTAGATAATAATTTTGTGACTATTCTTCATTTGAGAACTATGGATTGTAATAATTGGTTTCACGTTGTTTCCTATTGTTGTCCTTAAGCTTTACTTGCGACCGGATATATTCATGATTTTGTTTCCCTTGATTAATACATTATAATCTGAAATTTAGAGTTTAGTTGCTTGCTGAAATTTTTAGGTTATTTATTGTAGTAGTATCTTTGTGTGTTGAAGTTTAGGTAGCATCTTTGTGTGCGGGCATTAGGTCTGTGGTATTTTAAACGATTTAACCCACTTGCCAATCTAATTAAAAATTTGACACACTGGTGCACAGTAGGTTGGGATGGGTTTATGCAACGCATTAGTGTTTTTGATAGATTATCTATTCATCATGGATGATAAATTGTGATGATTATTTTCAATATGTTGTTGACTTTGTGCTTGATCTAAATGATCATTTTTCTTTGGGTGTCCAGTTATGCCAAGGGGTAGAGGCCGTGGTCATGGGCGTGGCCCGGTAGTGCCACCGCCTTCGGCTGAGGAGGTTGTGGGTGACATGGGAGAGGAAGTTGCTTCGCCTACTCAACCAACTGCTGGCGCTCAGGCAGCATTAGCCGTTCTATTGCAGGACCTTCAGCGAGAGGTCCAACAACTCCGTCAATAGGTGCAAGTGGCCCCTCCTACCGCATCCGCACCTACTGTCATCCCTGATGCTGTACTAGCTCCGCAGGAGGTTAGGATGAGCTTCCGTGAGTGGATGTCACTTCGTTTGGACACTTTTGACGGAGCGGGCACTCCGGTTTGGGCACTCCATTTCAGGCAGTGGATTGGCTCCGCTATATGGAAAGACAATTTGGAGCTCTAGAGATGTCTTCTCTTCAAAAGGCGCGCTTCGTGGCCTTTCAACTAAAAGGTCAAGTAGATATCTAGTGGGAGGGAGTGTTGTCAGCTATGACCCCCATTCAGGGACCGGTTACTTGGGAGCTCTTTGTGAGCAGTTCAGAGCTAAGTATTATCTAGAGTCATTCCTTTAGAGGATGGAGTATTCACTGATGACTTTTGTTCAAGGGAAATTGTCAATGGCAGATTATGAAGTTGGGTTCAACAATCTGGTACGCTTTATACCAGTAGTGGCTGGTGATGGCAGGTTCTGCAGGGGCCTCAACCAGGCGTATCTCCATGTTCTGAGGCGACTGGTCTGCGTGACTTCAGCTCCGTGGTCGAGCAGGCGAGGGGAATGGAGTTGGAGAGGGAGCTTACTTCGTAGAGACAAGCTTCAAGTGGCTTTGTTTCTGCTGGTGGTTCTGGCGGTGGCCAGAAGCGGAGTTTTGGTGGAGGAGGTGGGTCATCTCAACAGCCCGTCCCCAACAGGTTTCATGGAGGTCAACAGAGGCAGTCTACTATTTCAGCGCCATGTCCTTCCTCAGTTACACTGCCAATGCATCCTGTTCTAGGCTAGGGCATGATTTGTTTCAGGTGTGGTGCTAAACATCACGCTTCAGAGTGTTTGTTCACAGGGGTTTGTCGTCAGTGTGGTGTAGAAGGCCACAAGGTGTATGTTTGCAAGCAAAACCCTTCTAGTATCATCAAGTGGCAACCGGTTCATGCAGCGTCTTCAGCTGCATCGTCTCGAGGCTCAGTTCACATGCTTGTGGCCGCTCCAATGCCGCAACATCCTCCAGCTTGGACTCTTTCTACGGTGTTTCATTCGACGCCCCCTGTCGTGTATTATTGGAACCAGGGAGCTTCTGTACCGCCTCGATTCGCTACTCCACTGGCAGTCCCTGCACTTCCTTCGCCTAGTGTTGGGGCATCCTCCGCCTCGGCACCAGCTAGGGTTTGTGCCATGCCTACACCTGAGACAGTAGGCCGTCCTAACATGGTGACATGTACCTTACTCGTTGATTCCTTTGAGGCTTTTGATCTTTTCCATTTAGGGGCTACCTATTCGTTCGTATCATTTGAGTTCTTTAGGAAGGTGGGTTTGAGTTTGCAGCATATTTCCCAGTCTGTTGTAGTTAGTTCTCCTAGGGTTCTCATTTCCAGTTCTACAGTTTGTTCAGGCTATTCTATTACCATCGATGACGAGGATTTCATAGCTAACTTAATGGTGATTCAATTATCTTGTTTTGATGTTATTCTTGGCATGGACTGATTGTTCAGTTATCATGCTAGGATCTGTTGTTACTGGAAGACCGTGACCTTGCAAGCTCCGTTTGGTAAAGAGTTGGTCTTTCAAGGAAGTGCTCCGTTTGATTCTTTGTTTGTGTTGGCCAGCTTGTTTCCTAGCTGACAAGCATCAGGAATTGCATTACTTTGGTCTCTTGACGCAAAGTCTAATTCTTCCTTGGATATCGAGGAGATTCCCATGGTGAGCGAATACCCTGATGTTTTCCCTGCAAAGCTTCTAAGGATGCCACCAGAACAGAATGTGGAATTCTGGATTGACCTCATTCCTAGTACCGTCCCTATTTCTTTGTCTCCGTATCATTTGGCTCGACCCTTTCAGGATGAGTTGAAGAAGTAGTTGGACGATTTGTTGTGTAAAGAAATGATCGGTGTAGTGTGTCACCATGGGGAGCACCTTTCTTTTCACAAAGAAGAAAGATGGAAGTTGGCGTATGTGCATGGATTATCGTGCCCTCAATCAGGCAACGATTAAGAATAAATACCCTTTGACTCGTATTGAGGATCTATTTGATCAAATGAAGTGAGCTAGGGTATTCTCTAAGATTGACCTTCAGTCGAGATACAATCAAATTCATGTACGAGAGCAAGATATTGAGAAGACAGCTTTCTCCACGAGGTATGGGCATTATGAGTACAAGGTTATGTCTTTTGGACTAACTAATGCTCCTACTGTTTTTATGGAAGCAACGAACAATATGCTGCATCAATACCTTGATGATTTTGTAATAGTATTTATTGATGATATTCTGATCTATTCCAGGTTTGAGGAGGATCATGACCAGCATTTGAGGCTAGTTCTTGAAACTTTGAGGAAGAATCAATTCTATGCCAAACTGAAGAAATGTGAGTTCTGGATTTCAGAAGTTAGGTTTTTGGGTCATGCGATTAATCACGAAGGCATTTCTGTTGATCCTAGCAAGATGTCAACAGTAGTGGAATGGAAAAGACCAACTAATGTCAAAGAAGTAAGGAGTTTTTTGGGTTTAGCAGGTTATTATCGACGATTTGTAGAGGTTTTTTTTTTCTATCATTGCCAAACCTATGTCTCGGCTAATGCAGAAAGATGTCAAATTCCAGTGGTTAGAAGATTGTGAGCGCAGTTTCTGTACATTAAAGGATAAATTGGTGACTACTCCTATTCTTACTCTTCCCGAGCCTGGGAGGCGTTTCACCATTTATTCTGATGCTTCTCGAGTTGGCCTTGGTTGCGTGCTTATGCAGGATGGCAAGGTGATTGCCTATGCATCAAGACATCTGAAGAAACATGAGCAGAACTATCCTACTCATGATTTAGAACTTGCTGTAGTGGTTCCTGCTTTAAAGATTTAGTGCCATTATCTGTATGGTGAATCTTATGATATTTTCACAGATCACAAGAGCCTTAAGTATATTTTCACCTAGAAAGATCTGAACCTGAGGCAGAGAAGGTGGTTAGAATTAATCAAAGATTATGACCTCACGATCCAGCACCACCCGGGCAAGGTAAATTTAGTGGCAGATGCTCTCAGTCGCAAGGCGACACCTCCTACTCTTAGCTGTCTGATTGCTGATTTTGAGTGTATGGATATTACTTTCTGTTTTGCGGGCACTGTTCAGGCTGAGACACGCATGCTTCTTGAATCCGCTATTCCAGAGCGTGTGCGGGAGGCACAACAGCAGGATCGGATGCTTCAGTGGGCAAGTAAGTGGTTGGCGAGGGCACAGAAGGAAATTTTAGCATAGATGAGTTTGGTGCATTATAGTTCAAAGGCCGCCTTTGTGTGCCACAAAAGTCTTAGGTCGAGGATGATATTCCAAAGGAAGCTCATCGGACTCTATATACCGTACATCCTGGTGAGACCAAGATGTATCAAGATTTGAAAAAGAGTTTCTGGTGGAAAAGGAAGAGAGTTGATATTGCTCTTTATGTGGTGTCCTGTAGTGTTTGCCTGCGAGTCAAGGCCGAACATAAGCGTCCAGCAGGATTGTTGCAGCCTTTGGAGGTTCCAATATGGCCATGGGATGATATCTCCATGGATTTCGTGGTGGGTTTACCTTGCACTCAGCAAGGGAAAGATGCTATTTGGGTAATAGTGGACCGTTTCAACAAGTCTGCGCATTTCATTCCTATCCGTACAACGAATACGGCGAGCGATTTGGCTCCTATCTATGTATGTGAGATAGTGTGGTTAAACGGTGTGCCAAAGACCATTATTTTTGACCGTGACGCCAAGTTTGTCTCCAAGTTTTGGGAGAGCTTGTAGAGTGCCTTGGGCACGCAGCTTGCTTAGCATCAGATTTCATCCTCGCATTTAATGGACATTGAAGCGCATTTATTCAGACACTTGAGGACATGCTTAGGTCATGTCTCATGTCATGGAAAGGAAGTTGGGAGGATCATCTGGCACTAGCAGAGTTCGCCTACAATA
Organism: Phyllostachys edulis; assembly: GCA_036346405.1. Taxonomy (NCBI): domain Eukaryota; kingdom Viridiplantae; phylum Streptophyta; class Magnoliopsida; order Poales; family Poaceae; genus Phyllostachys; species Phyllostachys edulis. The sequence goes on along the minus strand of CM070550.1, from coordinate 45,183,702 downwards.
ATAGCTATCATGCCAGTATCCGAGCTGCACCATTTGAAGTCTTGTATGGGCGAAAGTGTTGGTCCCCATTGTGTTGGGACGCAGTTGGTGAACAGGCAGTTTCGGGTCTCGGTTAGGTACAACAGACTGTTGATAGAGTGGCAGAGATTAGGCAAAATTTGTTAGCCGCTCAAAGCCGATAGAAAAGTTATGCTGATGTGAGGAGGCGGAAATTGGAGTTTGAAGTGGGGGACCAAGTGCTTTTGAGAGTATCGCCCACTAGAGGCATTGTGCATTTTGGTACCAAAGATAAGCTTAGCCCGAGGTATGTTGGACCTTTCCTGATCACAGGGCGAATTGGGAAATTGGCTTATCGCTTGGACCTTCCAGAGTCCATGCGCAGCATGGACGATGTATTCCATGTCTCCATGGTGAGAAAGTATTTGAGAGATCCAGAGAATGTGATTCCGCTAGAGCCCTTGGTAATTGAGCAAGACCTTACCTTCGAATCCCGACTAGTGCAAATTCTGGAAGAGTTAGAGCGAGTTCTGAGAAACAAGACGCTAAAGTATGTCCAGGTGCTTTGGTCTCATCAGTCCGAGAGAGAGGCCACTTGGGAGCTGGAGTCTCACATGCGCGAGTAGTATCCAGATCTGTTCACAGTGGGTACGTGTTACAGTTAGTAATTTTCAGTTACAGCTGATCTTTCGCGTAGATCCGTGTGAGGATTCGGGATCGAATCCTGTTTAAGGGAGGTAGAATGTAATACTTCGAATTTATTCTAACAAAGATAGTATTCAACAAAGAAAATAGAAGTAAGAAAAGGGGGTTTCTGCTAATGTTCGAGAACCTGGGCCTTGGCCTAGGAGGCCTAAGGGAGGCCGGCCATGTGGGGGAAAAAGGGGGAGGGTTCGGCTGAACCCTAGAGCCTCCCCCTCCTTGCGCCTCCCCTCCTTTCCCTAGAGCCGCCAACCCCATCTCCCCTCCTGGCTGCCACCCTCCCTCCTGTCCAGCAGCCCCTCCCAGCACCTCCTCCCCTTGGTGCTGCCACCTCATTGCTGGCCAAAGCAAAGGAAGGAGGGAGAAGTCCCGTAGGTGGTTGGCCAAAGGTGAAGAGAAGGGGGAGTGGAAGAAGGAATTCTTCGTGGGGGATTTCCAGTGAGTTCATTCATGTCTTCTAGGGTAATATCTCTAATCCTCGCTGTTGGTTTAATTATTTTATATGGGATGTGGTCGTTTAGTGAAATGTTGTTCCTACTGAAATTAAGTTGGTAATCTGCAGTCTTCTTGTTCGTCAGTTTTGGTCTAGATCAGGGCAAAATTAGAGTTTTGGGCCTCCTATAGAATTGTGGGGAATATCATCAGGTTTTTGTAGGATCTGATTTTTCTTAATTCAGAGTTGTAGTTTGGAAGATATGTTAAATTCTTTACTGCTGTCCAGAAACCTTGTCAAAATACAACAGTCGTACTAATTAATAGATAAGAATTTGATAATGGCCGATTTAGGAAGGTTTCCCAACACGACTTTTGTAGGAATTCACTTAGATTTACATATTGTTAAATAACATAAATTTTGGTTCAGCCAATTGAAAATTATAGCTATTCTTTTGCTGCTGTCCATTTTGTCTGTCAGTTTCTGACAGTAGATTTTCATCTATATGTTAGACTTAGTTAAATGCAAAATTAGGAGATCTTGCCAACTAAGTTTTTGTAGATGGTTGCATGCACTTTCCAGAGATACTGAGTATGCCATTTTATGACTAGCATATGGATAGTTATGAATTTTAGAATGGTCGCTGTCCAGTTTAGGTTTTCTGCTAGTTCATCGTCCTGTTTGATTAGAATAAATATTTGAACCATGGGTCTGGGGAATGCGGTTAAGAGCGTTGCAAATAGCATTGTATTACCTTGTCAATCTTGTTTTGAGTAAAATGCTTGTTGTAGGAGGAGAGGCTTCGGGGTTTATTGCACCTTCTCTACCTTCCAACATGTTGCAACACGAAAGGCAAGTATAGATTGAATTACATTGAATGAATGTTTGGTTCAAATCGAGTGTATGAGTATGTCATGGTTGAATTCTATGGTTAATGAGTGATTCTGTTCTTACATGATTATGTTCATTGTTGATATCAATTTTGTTCCATGAGATAATGCAATTGTTTTATTCAATTCATTTCATTCATTCATGCCTCGCCCACGGGAGTAGGTAATGAAAGCCCCATCATTCTAATATGGGCAAATAAGTCTCATCATTCCAATATAGGCAAATGGATCCCCGTATGAAAGTTTGATCATACGGGACTTGGATCCCCGTATTTTGATAATGCGGGCTTGAGTGAACACCGATTGGTGTTCACTGGCTATACCGGTATATGCAGAAGAGAAGTGAATGCATTTTCATACTTGCATCAAATGCATAGATTTTTCTTACGTATTCGAAACATTGAGAATGATCTATCTTTGGTTCGTTGTTTCATATGTCATACAATTATATTTGCTGAGTCGTGGACTCACACTTGCAAGTCTTATTTTGTTCAACCTTGAGGATGACACACTTTGGGAAGGGGTTAGACGACATGAAGAACCTCACTTTATCACTTGATTCACAATTTAGATAATAATTTTGTGACTATTCTTCATTTGAGAACTATGGATTATAATAATGTATTATCCCGTTTAAACATAAAATAAATTAGTGATTAGTACTAAAATTAAATAGAATTAGAAAGGAAAGATTTAGAACTTTGGAGGATATTTTTAGAACTCGGGCTTTCGGCCCATAGCTCTTTGGGCCTATGTGGGGGAAACCAAACCCTAGCACCCCATGTACTGTAGCACGCCTAGGGGGTACTGTAGCGCCATCGGCACTGTAGCTCGCTGCTACTGTAGCACACCCCTCTCCTCCATGGTGGTGCCCCCTCTCCTCCAGTGTTTCTCCATTGTTGCCGGCCAAGGAAAAAGAAGGAGGGTACCTCCTTCGTGTGCTACTGGCTAAGGGAGAGAGGGAAGAGGAAGTGCTCACGGGGGATTTTCTTCAAGTTTCAGTGGGTTTTCAAGGGTGATCTTCAATTCTTTGTTGATTTGTTTAGTCCTTTTCAATGTGATTGTTGTCGAATAGCGTATTGTGTTCTTGTTGGAATTGACCCATAGATCTGTAGACTTTTTGTTCAGTAGGTTTGCGCTAGATCAGGGCGCAATCAGAGGTTAGGGCCTCCTACAGAATTGCGGGGAACGTCATTAGGTTTCTGTAGGATCTGAGTTCACTTCATTTGGAGTTCTAGGTTGGGAGATATGATAATTTCTTTACTACTATCCAGAAACCCTATCAAATTACAACAGTTGTAGTAATTGATAAATAAGAATTTTATAATGGCCGAATCAGGGACTCCCAACATGACTTTTGTAGAAAATTTGCTTAGCTTTCTAGATTGTTAAAGGACACAATTTTTGGTTTTTGCCAATTGAAAGTTATAGCTATTCTTTTGATGCTGTCCATTTTGTCCGTTAGTTTCTGACAGTAAGTTTTCATCTATATGTTAGGTTCAGTTAAATGCAGAATTAGGAGATCTCGCCAACTGAGTTTTTGTAGATGATTCCGTACTCTTTCCAGAGAGACTGAGTATGCCTTTTTATGATTAGCAGATGGAGAGTTATGAATTTTAGAAGGGTTGCTATCTAGTTTAGGTTTGCAGCTAGTTCGTCGTCATATTTGATTAGATTAAATAATTGAACCATGGGTTTTGGGAATGCGGTTGAGAGCATTGCAATTAGCATTGTATTACCTTGTCAATCTTGTTTTGAGTAGAAATGCAGGAGTGGCTTCGAGATTAATTGCACCTTCTCTACCTTTCAACGTGTTGAAATGCAAAAGGCAAGTTCAGATTGAAATAACTTGAATATTTGTTTGGTTCAAATCATTTGTATGGGTATGTCATGGTTGAATTCTATGAATGATGAGTAATTCTGTTCTTACATGATTATGTTCATTGTTGATATCAATTCGTTTCTACGAGAGAATGCAATTATTTTATTCATTTCATTTCATTCATTCATGCCTCACCCACGGGAGTGGGTAATCAAAGTCCCATGATTCCAATATGGGCAAATAAGTCCCATCATTCCAATATAGGCAAATGGATCCTTGTATGAAAGATTCTTCATACGGGCCTTGGATCCCCGTATTTTGATAATGCGGGCCTAAGTGAACACCGACAGGTGTTCACTAGCTATACCGGTATATGTAGAAGAGAAGTGGTTGTCATTTTCATACTTGCATCCAATGCATCGCATTTTCTCATGTATTCGAAATAATGTGAATGACCTGTCTTGATTCGTTGTTTCATATGTTATTCAATTGCATTTGCTGAGTCATGGACTCACTCTTGCAAATGTTGTTTTGTTCTAGGTGATTCTTGAGGACAACACACTTTGGGGAAGGGAATAGTCCACATGAAGAAACTCACTATATCACTTATTTCACAATTTAGAGAATAATTCTGTGACTATCTTTCATTTGAGAACTATGGATTGTAATAATTGATTTCATGATGTTTTCTATTGCTCGTCCTTGAGCTTTACTTACGCTAGTTGATGGTTTAAGTTTTTTCCGGATATATTCATGATTTTGTTCCTCTTGAATGAAACATTATAATCTGAAATTTAGACTTTACATGCTTGCTGAAACTTAGGTTATTTAATGTAACAGTACCTTTGTGTGTTGAAGTTTAGCTGTTAGTAGATGTTAAAATGTTGGAATCAATTCTTATTGTTGATTTGTGTTAGAAGTATAGGTAGCATCTTGGCTTTCGCATAACTAGGGTGTTACAAATAATTGGTTTCATGTTGTTTCCTATTGTTGTCCTTAAGCTTTACATGCATCCGGATATATTTATGATTTTGTTTCCCTTGATTAATACATTATAATCTGAAATTTAGAGTTTACCTGCTTGCTGAAATTTTTAGGTTATTTATATTAGTAGTATCTTTGTGTGTTGAAGTTTTGGTAGCATCTTGGCTTTCGCTTAGCTAGGGTGTTACATCCCACTTCTCATATACCATTTAAATCGTATGATGATACCTCTTTATCCATTTAAGTATACTCCAATAATGATTATAAGATACTCCAAAGTGAGTTCCATGAAAAAAAAATCTTTAAAGTCTACTTTTTATAGCAAAAATTTTGTATATACTTCTTTTATATATGAAAAAGGGTATATAGCAAAATAAAAGGCTCCAATGGAAAATTTTCAATCAAGTCGCATTGGAGTATCTTATAATTGATATTTAAGTATAGTAAAAATGATAAAGAAGTATAATATATTCGTTAAAGTGATATATTCAAGTGGGAGTATGTACTCCGAGAGTACTAAACGAAAGCCATATATGTATATATGTATGTATGTATGTATATATATATTGTAACATCCCAAACTTCATTACCAAAATAAAAATAAATAAAGTTATTATTTTATTGGATTTTTTGGATGTCAAAGTTCTTTCTTGATTTTCTATACTTTAAAAGAGTTTTCTTTGTTTAAATAAAAAATCAATTATTTAATTTTGTGGTTTTAAAGTTAAAAAGAAAATTTATTGAGTTTTTGGGATTTTATTGGATTTAAAATGAAAAATAAAATTTTACTTAATTTCTAGAATTTTCTCATATTAAAAAATTCCTATTTTCCGAAAATAAAATAATTACTGTACAAAAATAAAAGCCAACTCTAAGTTGGAATTAGTTTTATTAAGTTCAAAATAATTCAAGGAATTTTTATGAATTTTTCTAGAATTTTTGAACTCTATTTGCTATTTTCTAAAAGTTTATTTGATTTATTGCTTTTATGAAATTCGAAAATCCAAAAATCTGAATCTCAAATCAAAATCCAAATTGTGAGTCTCAATTCAAATCCTAGCTGAATTTGAAAATTCAAATTTATATTTGAATTTTCTGTGAAATGAAAACTTTAGAATCTCATTAGAATTTCTGGCCAAAATTTATTTTCTGTCCTTTTTCTTCTTTCCTTTCTCCCCCTTTTCCTTTTTCTTCTTTCCCTTTTCTTTCTTTCTTTCCTTCTTTTTCCGTATTTCTTTTTCTTGTCTTTCTTTGTCCCTATGTTCTGCTCCTGTCCAGAACATCTAGCATGTACGCCATTAACACCCAAATCAAGCTACTCAATCCCCTCCATCCCTTCCTTTTTGACTTTTCACGCAATTAAAGGCATTCAATTCCCCGCGTCATGACACCTCCATTTCAGCTGAAAATACAATTATTAGTTGCTAACATCATCGTGATGCAGTAATCCAGTTTTCCTATAGAAAAATAATTGCAAAAATTCTGAAAATCCATTTTCATCATTTATGTCAATTTGTTTCGAATTTTTGAACTCTATTTGCTATTTTCCAAAATTCCCTTTTAATTTCTTGTAATTTCTAGCAATTAAAAATGAATTTCTGTTCACAAATAAAAATGAAATTTATGTTGAAAATATTTTATTTAAGCTCAAAATACCCTATTTAACTGCTCTGAAAATTTATAGAATTTTGAGATCTATATTACTATTTTTCAAGTTTAGAAAGTTTTTTAGCATTATAAAAATAATTACCGTGCAATAATAAAATTATTATTTTTAAAATTAATATTTTATTTGAACTGAGAATGTTGTGTTTAGTTTCTGCGATTTTTTCGGATTTTTGGAATTTATTTGCTATTTTTCCGAATTAAGTAGCGTCTTTCCAAATTTTCAAAAGATTCCTCGGAATATTCTGGCTGCTACAGTACCTGCCGTGAACAGTAACCACGCCCAAAAATACGCTGATACCTTTGGCGAGCAATTCCCGCCAAACCGTTACTCCTTTGCACCTATAAATTGAACCGTAACCCCTCCACCCCACATCCCTCTCGCTCAGATTTGTCAAAAGCCTCCCGAAGCTCCCTCTGCTAGCCCTTCTCCTCCAATTTCAGCGAGCCCGATCTCCTCATTCGTAGCTCTGTTGGTCACCAAATTTTACCGGTGAGTTCCTCTTGACATTCTCTATATTTCTTTTCAAGCCGAATTTTGATTTATCTATTGGTTCACCTCGGCCATAAAAGCACCAATTGTCTTCTTCTCCAACTCCGGCGAGAACTCCAGCGAGCCCGATCTTCTCATCTGTTGCTCTGTTGTGCACCAAATTTGACCAGTGAGTTCCTATTGCAATTCTCCACATTTCTATTGAAGTAGAATTTTGATTTACTTAATTTTTCACCACCGGCCACATCTTCTTCCTCAAGTCTGGCGAGAACTCCGTCGAGCCCGATCTCTTCATCCGTTGGGTAATTGCTCAAGCCCTTTTACCTACATATTCCTTTCAATATTATCTACCTTTCTATTCAACCAAAATTTTAAATTTTGCAACAATTCGCCACTACCATGTCATGGCCACCTTACCGCCCAAGCCCACGTGGCACCCCACGTGTGCGCTTACGTGTCATGCTTGTATGGTTGGCACTATTCCATGGGCCGGTCCATCATGAACCAAACCCATTTTCACGGACCCGGTCCACAAAACCCAGGCCTACATGTCTTTAAGTCCCACCCTTTTCCTTTACAAAATAACGTAGGCCAAAAATTCATTTTCCCACCTGCGGACATCATGCTAACACAATAAAGGGGTTTCCTTTAGAAAAATAATTCCTTAAATTCTAAAATTCGGAATTTCACCTTTTCATGTGATAATCAACCTTCTGGATGTTCATTCTCCTTCATACGAACTCCGATGCCACCGATTCTTGTTCCTAAATTCATATAAAGTCAAATTATAGCTATCTAAACTGAAATGATTTAATTTGGAGTATATTTGAATTTTGTTTGAATTTGGCTCATTTATGTGTATAGATTTCGACGATTTCGGACAACCGGATTTCGACGCCGTATAAGAACAATGACTAATTAAGCAAGGCAAATTACATCTTTGATCATATTTGACCCTATTATTTTAAATTAATTAAATTCTGTTTTAAATTATTATTGCATGCATATTTCTATTCAATGTAATTTAAATACCTGCTTTTAAATTATAGTTATACCTAGATCCTTTGTACTGCCAATCTTGACATTTAAATAAACCTACCTTGAAACCTTAGATCAAAACCTAGTTTATGCAATAGTATGAACTAGAACATTTTAGAAAAAAAAAATGCTTAGCCATGCTTAGACCAAAAATCAAATGTTGTTTAAAAGTCTGTGACATTGGTTTGTCATGGAAGATTTTGCAAATGTTTTCAAAAACAAAAAGGAAACATTGGTTTGTACTTGGGCGAAATGGATGGTTGGTGGGTTCAGGTTTATGCACGGGCTCAATCTGGGTAGGGTTGAGGCCCAGGGGTTATTTCGGAAGTCACCCAAGTTAGTTAAGGACCGGTCTTCGAGCGTATTTTGCCACGCCCTACCGTACTACCATAAGTCTGGAATGGGACAGACTAGGCTAAATAATTTGCAACGTTCCATTGTTAGTTATGCCATTTTGATATGTGGGTGTCGGGTAGACAGTATTCCCAATTGGCGCAAGAGGGGGCTTGAATCTGGCGGATGGTTAGTCCAAAGGAAGCGAAACCTTAGCGAGGCATAACTACTTTGGAATGATGCATTGTAAAGGCCTTGTGATAATCTCTTAGTTGCACCCCTTCGGAAGTGTGGGCGGACAAGACAAGTTGATTATCTCTTGTGGGTAAAGCTGTACAACCTCTACAGAGTGTAAAACTATTCGAATAGCCATGTCCACGGTCATGGACATGCTGAGCAAAGCTACTCAAAGTTAGACTTTGATTTTCTTTTCAAATGATTTTAGCAAATGATTTGAGGATGGTTAATCCTTGTGAAAAAAATTGGGCGGTTAGCCATGTGATAGGAGTGTATCCATCATCATATTTCATATGGAGGTTAGCCTACTATAAAACTTGAGGATTTATAAAATAAATTTTAGTTATAGAATAACTGCTTTGGAACTTAGTACAAGTATTTAAAGAAAACATTGCTTTATGCAAAATTAATCAATAAGCCTTCCCTTGATATATCCTTGCATGCATTATAATATATTATTTGGGTGTAACTTGCGAGCACGGAAGTTGTGCTCATCCTTGCTTAATGCAAATAAATTTCAGAGGAGAAGAACTTCACTACCGATGTGGATCTCGACGACTAGACCACTACCCCAGTCGATTGCCTATGGCAGATCAGCTGGACTCTACTACGTCTTCTTTATCTTCCGCTGTGTTTGTTTATTGTTGGCTTGTAGGCCTTTCTTGTAATAAACTCCATTGATTATTAATAAAGTTGTGCGATTTATGAATGTTACCATATCTGTTTACTATGTGAACTAGCTACTGATCATGGGACTAGTTCAAAAATGCACAAAGGATTTGGGGTGTTACTCCCGGATCTGACATATATATATATATATATATATATATGAAAAGGGTATCGTGCTCCTCGAAGTACGTACTCCCACTTCTCATATACCACTTAGGGCTTGTTTGAGAAACCTTTTTCCGACCGGGGTCCATGTGGATGGACTTGGAATTTGAACTAAAATCCTGGCCCATCTATATGGATGAGCCGGAGTTTTAGCCCAACCAAACAAAGCCTTAAATCGTATGATGATACCTCTTTATCTATTTGAGCATACTCCAATAATGATTATATGATACCCCAAAGTGAGTTCCATAAAGAATTTCATTACAGGCCACTTTGTATAGCAAAATTTGTGTATATACTTCTATTATATATGAAAAAGGTGTATAGTAAAAATAAAAGGCTCTGATGGAAATTTTTCAATGAAGTCACATTGGAGTATCTTACAATTGGTATTAAGTATACTGAAAGTGATAATGAAATATAATATGTCCGTTTATGTGGTATATTGGAAGTGGGAGTTTGTACTCGTAGGAGTACAGAAAAGGCTTATATATATATATATGTGTGTGTGTGTGTGTGTGTGTGTGTGTGTGTGTATATGTTTCGTACTCTTGGGAGTATGTACTCCCACTTCCAATATACCATTTAAACGCACATATTATACTTCTTCATCATTTTCAGTATACTTAAATACTAATTATAAGATACTCCAATGCGACTTAATTGAAAAAATTTCATTGGAACCCTTTGTTTTTTGCTATATACCCTTTTTTATATATAAAAGAAGTATATATACAAATTTTGCTATAAAAAGTGAAATTTAATGAAATTTTTCATAGAACTCACTTTGGGGTATCTTATAATCATTATTGGAGTATGCTGAAATAGATAAAGAGGTATCGTCATACGATTTAAGTGGTATATGAGAGGTGGGAGTACGTACTCCCAAGAGTACCATACCATTTTCCTATATATATATATATATATATATATGAACTTATCTAGTGCTAATGGGAAATTGAGTGGTAAGGTGCTAATGCCAATCTTGATCGTTGGATCATGTAGGGTGTTTAATGTAGGGCATTGGAGGTGGAAGCATGCAGGTGCTTAATGAAGGCACATTGGAGGTGGGAGCCCGCAATAATCTTGGCTATTCAATCCAGATCCAACAGTCAAGCTTGGCATTAGCACTGACGAGAATGAAAATCTCTATGTATTACTTTTGTACATAATAAAAGATCATATGTCTCCGTAGTCGTAAACCCAACCTCTGTGGTTGTAAGAATTCCAAAGGTTACATAATGGGTACCCTAGTCGGATAAGGTCCTATACCCAATCCCCGACCAGATGACTGCTCGTAGAAGCGATGAACTAGCATCTGGATTTAACTCCAAGTATATTCCTTACCGTGTGATGAATGGAACACATGTTATATTTGCTCTATACCACGTGACGTTTCATGGTCCTAAGACATTGACAACAACCACCATATGGTTAAGTATCTCATAGACATCAACCAACAATCAGTTACTATTTTACTAACTATAACCAACCATCCGACCAGACACGTCACTTCCAACAGGCACCTTCTCCAGGAAAAACTGCCACCTCTTCAATGGTTATTTAAAGATGGAGCACGGAGGAACAAGAGCATCAGATTGAAGCACATCAATCGGCATTAGATTCATGTTTCAAGCCTGATTCAATAGCATAGCAAGCCTTACACTCAGTTTAATTATGATTAGTCCACTGCCTTGTCGAGGGCACCCCCTATAAAGAATCCAGCTCATAGCAATAAAGAGCAGCCCCATTCTCTCCCAAGAACTCTTTTCCATTTTCCTCTATTTATTTCATAAGATCAGTGACTCGATCGTTGATAGTTGGCACCATCCATGGGGAAGAAGGCGTTGAATTCTTGAAGATTACTTCGCTCAAGTATTCCTTGTCCACTTCCTTCACCCCATCATCGCTCATGCGAACATGGTAGGGACTTGGGATGAGGAAAACTATTTCGACTTGGCAGACTACTCCAACTTCGACATGGATGCATGCATCGGCGCTGTGGAAGAAAACGGGATGTCATCCTCATCGTCCTCCACTAGCTCACCATTCACTGAGATTAGCGAGATCGACTAGATGGATGACGATTCACTGCCACCATCAATGATGCTCCTAGAGGAACCGCTTGTTCCAACTAGTTCAGAACGTACGAACACCTCTATGAGCCCCGTTAGTCTGACCGGCAAGAACGACAATGGGAGCCCGACGCTACGACTAGAGAGTCCATGTACTCTCAATATTGTCATGGGCAACCATTATTCGCCAACGGCTCCTACGTATTCTGGGAGCCAACCGACATCTAGTAAAGGTATCAATGAAGTTTTCAACGATCGTAGGCCAAGTGGGCATGGTGAAACTCAGCATATGGTCGGCAATCCGCTGGATCAGGCTGAGTCCATCGCAGAGCCCACTAGAGGTGGTGATCTCCGACTGCTCCCCATCATGAAGGCTCCTTGCAGAAGCACTAGAAGGCTCTCCCTTAGCTACGACTGGAGCTCATCAAAAGATCACTATTGGAGCCACGAAGTTAACGCAATCGGAGATACCAATCCGGATGCCATGCACGATCATCCACGGGTTAACTCGCCACCAATTGCTGGTGGAAATGGTAAAGGCGCTCAAGCACCAACTGTCGGAGGCAACCGAGCTGATGGATATGCATGAGTTAATTCACCTGTTCCTATCCCACCACGAGTAAGGGGTCAGATAGGGCCAACAGAAAGGTTAAGGGAAAACGCAACTCAACGAACGCCCATTGCAAGCAAAAATCTTCCACGACCTTCGATAATAATACAAAACCTGCAACGAGTCTGAGATATTCTGAATAATCCAGATCCTGCTTTAGTAGGAACTCCAGGTTATGCTCAGCTTGCAAGTTAGGTGTCCGAGATCCTCCAACAAACCATGTAGCGTACATAAATGTACTAGGAGCAAAGGAACTTGCAAAGTCACACGATGACTTCGTCCTAGTGCTTCTCTCTCAGTAGGAGACAACATGGTCAAACAGAAAAACGATCGACACCAAGACCCCCCTCGTAGGTTCCGACCAGAGAATCACGAGGGAAGACAACTCTTCACAGTAGTCACTCCTCCTCGTCAAGAGGAACGACAACTTGATTCAGGCGATCTCAGACATCATTTGAATCAAACAGGTGGTCAAAGACGTTATCATAATATCCACGACCGGATTGGGACACCAGATCCTAGGTACGCAAGTCTGAGGAACCGATCCCCAACCGACTATAATCTGGCTCCTTTTCTGAGAAGGCTCCACGATTCCATTATGGGTCATCAGCGCTTTTAGCGATGTTCAGTCGCTCGTTGATCGGATAGTTTCTAACCAGCCAACATAGAGAAGTTCAATGCAACTCAGAACCCATTAGAATTTCTTCAAATATATACTACCGCCATCAAAGCTGTTGGTGGTAATGACAACGTGATGACAAATTACTTGCCGATGGTCCTTGAAGGATCTACCCAGTAGTGGTTGCTTGACCTACCAGTCGGATCTATATACACTTGGGAATAGCTCTGTGATACTCTGATCACCAAATTTCAAGGGACATACGACCGTTCTGGGAAGGAGAATGATCTTCATCGGATAAAGTAGAAAACCAATGAAACTCTTTGACAATATATCAAGAGATTCAGTTAGGTTCAAAATTCTATCCCAGAGATTGCAGAGTCTCCTATCATCCAGTCTTTTAAAGTAGGGCTGAGGAATCGTCGGTTGACTGAGGATATTGCAATAAATCCTCCACGAATGACCATCAAACTTTTCGACAAGACAGACAAGTATGCAACCGCTAGTGAACCGGTCGAATGGTGTGAAGCTATTGATCAAAAAGATAAAAATACTCAACCTGGCTTGGAGAAACAAGACAAGAAAAGCAAGAAGTCTCTCAAGGGTAAAAAGAATCGCAAGCCCGACAACAAGGAAGTTCGTGCGATTCCCAAAAAATTTACCATGGGCAAGAAAGACTTCGCTGGTCGGAACAAAGCTAAGGCTCGGACCAGCGACCACAAGAAATATAAGAAGTGCTGTCCGCTTCACTAGGCAGCAGGGCATGATCTGCGCACCTGCCGAGCCTAGCAAAAGAAACTAGAGGATTACTATTCGGGTAAGAGTCCCTTCCTGTCCATAAGAGAACTCGGAGAATCGAGCTCTAAGAAGGATAAAGATGGTGAGAAAGAAATGGAGTACCAGGAGCCTCAACACACTATTAACATGATCTTCGGTGGATCCTCCTCGTACGAGTCAAGATGACATTTGAAGGCCATGGAGCAGGAGGTCAACCATGCCGAGTCCCCGATCACCGTCAGCTCGTCCAGGTGGTCGGAAATGGTAATCTCCTTCAGCAAAGAAGACTGCCCCATCCCGTCAACTTGACCAGGTAAGTTCCCTATCGTAGTTGAACCTACTATTAACAATTGCAAAGTTAATCGAGACTTAATAGATGGACTTAGTTCTTTAAACATTTTATTTATGGGAGCATTGAAAGAAATGCAAATTTTCAGGTCAAAGGTAAAACCTATAAAATATGCCTTCCATGGTAGAGTTCTTGGTTCTACCACCAAACTGATAGGACATCTGTCTCTGCCGGTTACGTTCGAAAGGCCTGACAACTTTTGAACATAAATATAATACCCCAAATATCGATTGAAGAAAATATTATTCGGGAGAGGGAAATTTATTCAATATCAATTGTAACAAAGTTTAGAGATGGAATTAAGTTCAAAATTCAGAATTTTAGGAAAGGAATGGGCCGCCAACCCATATTCAAGAGGAGAGGAGCCGGCCATAGTAGCCCAAGGCCCATGAGTGGGCTGGCAGCCCATTAGAAGGCAAGGGAGGGGAGGGGACCAAACCCTAGCCACTCCTTGCTACAGTAGCCGCCGCGCATTCCACATTCCATGACTGTGGGGACCTCTACTCAATGCCCACATTCCACGAATGTGAGGACCACAAGCCCGTCATTTACATGACGGGGACCTCAACTATATATACTTGGTCACCACGTGACCAAGTCTCAAATATGCTCTCAATATGCGTATGTAGTAGAACTCTGTCTTTCAACAACATGTGGATCGACAAGTATATACCAAAATCTTAGACCCCAAATAACATGTAGGGCATTAACAACATACATAAGTAATCTTTAGCCATAATCATGCATTCACCAAGTTTTATTCATACTCATCATGCTATCATCCATGCATAACTAATATGAATAAAACGCAAGCAATCACATTCAAACAATCGTAATTATACTACAATCAGGATACTTGCCTCAACTGTGCGGGAATAGGGGACGCGCGGAGGGTGCTGCCCCTGGGACCAATCCCCCACCTGAATATAATTATAAACCATGCTAAGACAATCATACTGGACCAAAGGCATATTTAATAGCACACACGAACTCGCTAAACTATCAAGCGCCTTCCCAATTTCCAACTCCTACAGATCGATCTGTCCCCTCTGTGGACAGCACGCTAACTCCTCTCTCTCTCCTTTAATATCTCAGATAAACACATAAATACGAAGCGTGCAGCGCTGACTAGCTAGTGTCTCACCTTTACTATTTAAACATGCATGCATGCATAGAATGCTACGACCAACCTAGTTAACTACTAAATAGCATTAACTAATTAATCTCTCTCTTAACTATCCCAATTAAAATAATCCTAATCCTAGCAGTGCATGTAGCCCCAATTAAATAATCAGCCATCATCCCTATTCATCCCAATTAAACAATACCAAGTGGTGAAACGTGCAACAGCCATCTAAACTCTATGCCAACTAATCCAATTAAATACTCAAAGCATAGTGCATCTCCAATTAAATACTCAAAGCATAGTGCATCTCCAATAAAGTAATCAAAGCACTGCATGCATACAAAAAAAATAAAGTCTTGAACTACTAACTGATGACCAGCACTATAGAATGCAACGTGTGTATGCAAGGCAATAAATGCGCATCAACCAGTCAATGATACATTGCTAGATAGAAGAATCTACACACATCCGACGGTAGCAACAAATCGGTTGGAAGCACCTGTAGGTGGCGATGGCAAACGACGGGCAGACGGCTACACGCCCACGCGGCAGCAGGTAGGAGGTGGCCGACGTTCCTTGTGCACAGGCAGATGCCGAAGCGGGCAGCAACAGGAGGCGGCTGGCGTGCGGCAGGGCGCTGTCCGGAGGAAAGTGCACGTAGAGAAAAGAAACCAAAGCTGATGAGGGTGGCGGCGCACGGGAGAAATAGGAAGAACTGTTAGGGTTTGGGAAGGGGGAGAAAAGGGGAGCCTCCCCCCTTGGCCGGCCAACAAAAGGTCTCATGGGCCAAAGCCTAGGCCCAAGCTGCTCAACACTTTCTGCTAACCCCTTCTCCAACTGCTTAATTATTATTTTTTCATTAGATCCTTCTCCTGGATCAATTTCTAAATAATCATTTTCTTTAACTAATTGTTTTTTTCTGAATTCTAATATGGAGTATTACAATGGTAGTGGTGAGATTTTTCTACCAAGCTATTAGAGGAGTAGTAGAAGATGAATGGGTTTTGACATGTACCTCTTGGAGGAAAGTTGATTCAAATGGAATGTTTGGCTTCGAAGTAAATCTGAACAGTGTTACGACTGAGTAGAACCTATAGTATAGCGAAATTCCAGAACATCAGTTCTTGTTGAAAGGTTGGGGATTATCGAAGGTATGGAAACATTGATCAATTTTATTGAGTAACGCAATTGGAAAGTATTGCGATAATGTGTGGGTGATTCCTGATGATGTCAATGAGTGAGTATATTAGATTTGTGGGGATGTTAGAGATTTAATCTGATGATTTCACTATCTGTTATAAGAGAAATTCGTTGTAGAGGTCTTGGAGGTTAAATTTGGGCTTTGCATTTTTATGCTAGACTTTTGGTCACCCAAAGATTGTGTGTAGAGGAGATAGAAAACTGGAGTATTCGGAGCAGTGGAATGATTGTTGATAGAACCCTTCCAATGTAGTTCATGAGCGGGCGTACTAAGAATTCTGAGTTGTTATTCTGGAAAATTGGAGGTAATGTGATTACGTGGGACCTATTTTTGTGAAGCTTTGGATGCCTTCTATCAAGTTAATTTCACAAGAGAATGAGTTGCCTAGAGTATTCGGTGGATTCGATAGGATCTCTCCACCATGGTGTGGATGATATATTTCAGTTTAAGCATAATTTGAGGATGTTTAAATTGAGAGGTTTAAGCTCGTGTGGTAAGCGATGAATTCGAATTCCAAGGTTCGAGAGAGGTTTATTTCCTAAAAGAGAGACTGAGAAAAATGATGTTTCCTCGGGTGGTGAAGCGTTTTCTTGTCTTTTGTTTGAGTTTTGTGTTGTTGGCTGGTGTCTTCTGCACTTTGAGTTGGCGCATTGTTGGCATGTTTGATTCTTTCCAATTCAGGCAAACCAAAAGAAGTATTTGGTTTGGGCATTCGAGTGATTTCTCTTTTGGCTTTCGTGGTATTCAATCGTAAACTGCCTTTTTAGAAAGTGGGATTGTTGTCGTGATGAATTGTCAGATTTGAGGTTTTACCCTTTTGGTGGAGAGTTAGTATTGCGTGGATACGACGAGAACTCTCTATTTTCAGCTGGATTCTCTTTGTGAATCAGTGCTTTAAGAACCAGATCTATTGTGCATTCTTGTTTAAAGGAGGTGACCCTTGTTAGATGAAGAGTTGGTTGATTTTGAGCATCAACCTTCGCTGCTCGAGCGCATGCGGCACAGGGGCGTGGGCATATGGCTCGAGGCGCGTGTGGTCCCGGAGTGGACATACGGCATGGCATATGTGCCGGCACTGGACGCACGGACGTGTACCGAGGGGTGGTTCTGGGCATTTGTTGTGTGTTTTTGTACCAAAGGGGAGTTTGGTCCAGGTACTTTGGTTCATTTTTGACAGTTGCATGGATTATGAAGTTGGCATATCGCTTTGACCGTCTTGGATCCATACGCGATGAACGCAATGTCTGGTATGTTCTGGTGTTAAGTGAGAACTTCAAAAATTTGGGATTTGAGGTTTCATTAGAGCCGTTGACCTTTGAGTAAGACCCTACGTCTGAGTCTCGTCCGGTACATATACTGGAGGGGTCGGGACGAGCATTGGGGCATAAGACGTTGATATCCGTTGAGGTGCCATGGGTGCATCCATGTGAGCGTGAAGCGACCTGGGAGCTGGAGTCTCGTATGCGCGAGCCATATCCAGATGTGTTCATGTTCGTAGCGTGTTAATTGTTGTTTCGTTTCAGAGGAAGTTGTTCTTTTGTTATTTTGGTGTTTAGATTAGGGGTCGCATCCTGTTAAGCGGGGTAGAATGTAATACCCCAAATATCAATTGGAGAAAATATTATTCGGAGAGGGAAATTTATTCAATATCGATTGTAACAAAGTTTAGAGATGGAATTAAATTCAAAATTCAGAATTTTAGGAAAGGAATGGGCCGCCAACCCATATTCGAGAGGAGAGGAGCCGGCCATAGTGGCCCAAGCCCATGAGTGGGCTAGCAGCCTATTAGAAGGCAAGGGAGGGGAGGGGACCAAACCATAGCCACTCCTTGCTACAGTATCTGCCATGCTACAGTATCTGTGCTACAGTAACAGCATGCTACAGTGCTCCGCCTCCTGCTGCTCCTCCTCTCCCAGGCGCCACCCTCCCTGCTGCCAGCCATCGGGAGGAAGAAAGGAGAAGGGACTAGGAGAGGAGCTTCTTAGAGGATAGATCATCGTCTTCCCACGGATCTTCAAGGGTAACGAAGTACTTTCCCCACTGTTTGTTGATTATTAGAGGCGAATTCGATTAATTGGGTTGGATCGTTTTGCTACCGGTAGATGTTCAATTCTGTCCAGTACCTTGCAGGGTCGATTTTGGATTCTTATAGGCCGAATTGGGGATGCCCATCTCCTAGAGATATCTAGATAATGTTTTTATCTTTCCGTGGCGGCCAAGAACACCTAATTCCGACATACAGATCAAAAGTTATGATAGTTTCATTCCTGCTGTCTAGAATTCTGACGTGATTGATCTGTTAATTTGTCTTTTAAGATATGTTTATGTTAAATAAAAATTCAGGGTTTCCACCCAACTAGGTTATTTTAAAAATTTTCATAACCTTTCCAGAATGATAAAGAACTCCCTAATCGGAGTTGTAGATCAAAAGTTGTGATCTGTTCTTTACTACTGTCTGTTTCGTCTGGGCAGAATCTGTCTTTTAAGTTCATCTGCCTGTAGTATATTGATTTTGGCCGAATTGTGTTATCTCACCAACTAGGTTTTCGTAGATATGTTTGTTAAGTTTCCATAGGATCTGGGCTCACCTTGTTATGAGTCCCAGATCGTTAGATATGAGTGATTCCGTGCTGCTGTCCAGAATCAGTTCCATGATTGTGTCGTCTGTTTTCATATTAGATCTAATTAGTTAATTGTGGGTTGTCGGGAAGGCGTTGTAGAACGTTAATGGAAGTGTCCTGTTATATGTTGTTCTTATTTCGAGTATATATTATGTAGGCAGAGAGGCTTCAGGTTTAGGAGCACCGCCATTGCCTACTAACGCGTCGCATCGCGGAAGGCAAGTACTTTGATGTTCTGATAATTAGAAAATGTTGAATGCTTGATGTTGATATTGTGTTTTTCTAAGATCCATGATAATATTTAATGTTCATGTTCCTTCCATATGTGTTATCTCCATGATTAGAGAGAATGTCTTTTCAATATACATATTGCATTCCATGCATCCATTATTCATATTTCATCCACGGGAGTGGATTAAAAAGACCCATCAATTCCAGTATGGGCACGTAAGACCCACCATTCCAATGTGGGCAGATTGAGACACCCGTATGAAACGTTCTTCATACAGGACTTGGATCCCCGCATTTTGTTAAATGCGGGCTTAGGTGAACACCGACGGGTATGTTACTAGCAATACCGATATATGCATGTGTGTAGTCCCTTCATTTCATTCAATCCATTCATTCAAATATTCGTTCTGGGATTTATTCATATTCTTCAATGATGTTGGCTTGATCATGTTTGTTGTATGTCCCATTTATTCATCAGATTTGCCGAGTCTCGGACTCATTCTTGCGTTGTTTGTTTATTTTAGGTGATTATTGATGTTGGCTCTATTGGGAGGGAGTAGACACGCACTACTCATTCACTTCACCCTATTCAAGTCCAGGATTATGATTTAGTTTTATCTTTCATTCGTTATTGATGAACTATAATAAATAAATTTAGATGATGAATGATACCTATTGCTATGTTATGGTTAATTCAGTAGTACTTGTGATCTTTGATTATTCCTTCGATAGTTATTGCTTAGATTCGGACTATATTCATGACATGGTCCTATTGAATATTGATCTCTTTTTGTCATTAGATGACTTTTTGTCATTAGATGAGAAGGTGTTCTAATTCTTTCACATTATGGTTGTATGTTAGATTATTTAGGTGACATCTTGGCTTCCGAATAGCCAGGGTGTTACAATAAACAGTTCCATTCAATGTGGTAGATTTTGAAATTGCATAAAATGGAATCCTTGGTCGTCCGGTTTTAACAAAATCCCTAATAGCCACGTATTACGGTTATTAGAGTTTAAAAATACCAGGACCGAATGGAGTCATCACGGTTCAAGGAGATCAAAAAATGGCTTATGCATGTGATTGGAAGTCCTTAGAACTGGTCCATGAGCTTCCAACCAGGGAATCTAATCCACCTAACATGTAGGTCAAGCACTCGAGGTCAAAGATGGAGCCAAAGCCTTCTGACCAGACCAAGGAGGTACCACTCAGCAACAACGCTCCTCTAGAAAGCGCCAACACACTGTCTGGGTCAGGAAACACTAATGCATCTACCCAAAAGGTACTAGTTGGGGCAGGACTCGACCTCAAATAAGAAGAGTCGCTCGTCTCCTTCCTTCGAGCGAACTAGGACGTTGTCGGACCCAGAATTAACATCCCAAATCCTCTGTGCATTTCTGAACTAGTCCCATGATTAGTAGCTAGTTCACACAGTAAACAGAGATGGTAATATCCATAAATCGCACAACTTTATTAATAATCAACAGAGTTTATTACAAAAGAGGCTTACAAGCCAGCAGTAAAGAACACAGTGGAAGACGAACAAGTAATGGAGTCTAGTTGATCTACCACAGGCAATCGACTGCGGTAGTGGCCTAGTCGTCATGATCCACACCGGTAGCGAAGTCCTTCTCCTCCGAATTTTTTTTGCATAAAGCAAGTATGAGGACAACTACCGTGCTCGCAAGTTACACCCATCAAATAACAGAATGATATGCATACATGGATATCTCAAAGGAAGGCTTAATATGGTTGATTTGCGCAAAAGCAATATTTGACAATTTAAATACAATACTAAGTTCAAAGGCTCAATTTTTACAAAAATTAAAATTGAGTTTTAAATGAATTGATAAAGCTAGTGTAGGCACCAACCTAACACCAACGTAAACACGGGAACCAACCCCGAGGATTCAACCCATAACTTTTCTCATTGACACACATCCATGTCAAAGCTGTTTTACAAAATCATTTTGAAATCAAAACAAAATTCTAATCCGCAAAAGGCTTTTCTCAGCATGTCCATGACTGTAGAGGTTGTATAGCTTTACCCACATGACATGAATTCTCTAGCTTGTCTGGCATCCGTCGATGCCATCGCTCACTGCATTAGGTAAGCAGTCTAGAGCACGTGTCAAGGCCTTTACAAAGTGCTATTCCACCACAGTCTCCCCTCGCTAAGGTTTCGCTCCCTTTGGGCTACAACCCGCAGGATCTGAGCCTCCTCTTGTGCTAGGTGGGACCAACGTAGGTCATAACATGACTACCCACCGCATCTGAAGGGAACGACCACGGTGAAACATTGCAAATTAGTTGGCCAGGTCCTGCCCATACAAGACATGTGGTAGTACGATTTTGGCTTAACAATCCATAGCTCGCAGACCGGTCCTTAATTGACTGGGCGACTTCCAAAACAAACCCTGAGCCTCAACCATTCAAGAGAAGAGCCCGTGCATAAACTTGCACCCACCAAATATCCGTTTCGGCCAAGTCCAAACTAGTTTTTGATTTTATTTTATTTTCCAAAATTATTTGCAAACTTCCATGACACACCAATGCCAAGGATGTAGTTTAAACAACAATTGATTTTTGGCTGAAATTCCCTAAATCAAACATTTTTGGTCTAAGCATGGCTAAGCATCAATTTTTCCAAAGTGTTCTAGTTCATACTATTGCATGAACTAGATTTTCATCTAAGGTGACAAGGTAGATTAATTTCAATATCAAGATTGGCAATACAAAGGATTTAGGCATAACTACAATTTAAAACAGGTATTTAAATTACATTGAATATAAATAAGCATGCAATAATTTAAAACAGAAATTAAATAATTTTAAATAATGGGATCAAATATGATCAAAGGTATAACTTGCCTTGCTTGATCAATTGCACTCAAACGGCGTCGAATTCTGACTTTTCAAAGTCGTCAAAATCGGGGTTAAAAGAATGCGCGGTGGAAAGGTCGTCGGCGACGAGGTTGAGTGGCGACGAGATTGGGTCGTCGGTGAAGAAGATGTTGCGGTGGTCCTCAGGGCGAAAGAAGGTGCGCACAGGCTTTGCGAAGATGCGGCGATGCCAATGGTGGCGGAGATGGGGCCAGAGAGGGCTTGACAGCTATGAATTGAAGGTCAAGCTTCCTCGCCGCCGTAAAGAACTCAAAATTAGGGCACTAGGGGAGAGGAGGAGAGCAATTGGTGGTGGCGCTGAGATGGGATGAGGGAGGCGATCCTGGAGCACCTATTTATAGGGTGCAGGCGAGCTCGAGATGGCATGGAGAGCACGAAGGCCTCCGCCGGGTCCGAGGCGGAATCAACGTGATTCGGGCCGGAGATGGAAGGGAGAGGCCGTGATGGACATGATTTGACGCGGTGCATTCAATGAATCGGGAAGGATCCGAGCGGATTTGGACGAGTTTGGAAAGCTCTAAGATGGCAGCAATGGTGGACTCGCGAATGAGAAAGCAAAGTTGCGGGGGAGAAGAAGGAAAGGAAGGGGACGACGGTGTAGCACGGCCCCGCCTGTCTGCGACAGAAAAGAAAGGAAAGAAGCGAGCGCGATTGCTAGCCGCTTGATCACGATCCAATAGTCCGCGATGAATGGGATGTTCGGACCGTTCCAATCGGTAAACATGATCGGGTCGTTGATTCGGAATCCAACGGTTAAGAGTGTGAGAGGTGAGGAGATGAAATCGGCGCGCTGGATCTTGATCCAACAAATGATCGCATGGCGGTGAGGCGAAATCGGCCAACTCGGTGGAGCAGCCGAAACGAAATAAGGCGTGAAGAGAAGTGGGCCGGACAAGCTTTCGGCACAAAAAGGGTTTTAGGTTTTTAAATTGATTTAGCTTTTTAAATAAATCTGTTAAATCAAAATAGCTTTAGAAAATAGCAAATAGGGTCCAACAATTGGGGAAAAATTCACAGAAATTCCATGATTTATTTTGGACTTCATTAAAATAATTCCAACCTAAAAGTTGGCTTTTAATTTTGCAAATAAATTATTTTGGCTTTAAGATAATTAGGGAAAAGCTTTTAAAATCCCAGAAAACTCTAGAAATTAATTAAGTTTTTATTTTTCGACTTAAACTCAAATAAAACTTCAAAAACTTTAATAAATTTTATTTTTGACTTTTAAAACTTCAGAAATTCAAATAAAGCAATAAAACTCTTTCAAATTTTAGAAAATCCAATAAAATAATAACTTTATTTATTTTTATTTTGGTAACAAAACTTTGGAATGTTACAAACTACCCCCCTTAAAAGGAATCTCGTCCCTGAGATTCGGAGAGGCTAGAAAGAAAGAAGATGCACATAGGATAAATGAATTGAGAGATAGAAAGAGTCTATCTTCAAGCTAACTTCACGTCCAAGGGTGTTGGGTTGTTCAAGGTTGTGAAGTATCAATCCGTCCTTCAAGTCCCAGGTACATCGCTAGGTTAGAAGTCCAATGGATTGTTTAGAGAAGAGCGAAAAGCAAATGATGAGAAAGAAAGCTATGAGGAGAGAAGTCTACCCATTTAAAGAAAATGTTGTACACAAGATCAAAAGATCTACGTACGACGTACCAAAAGAAGATATACTATACAAGTAAAGAAACAATAAAACGTTCCACTCGATCAATATTCGTAAATTGGTGAAATGACTCAATACATAGAATGAGCCTTGGAAAACTTAAGCTATATGGTTGGGCTGACAAAACGATCTTCTGTATATCTTGTCCGTTGTCCTTGGATGGGGAAGATGACTTGATGTCTTTACGATGCTTTCCTGACAGCTTCATGCCTTGTGGTCTTGAACACAAGGGTTAAGAACGTGTTGACCAACTATAGAAATTTTCGAGGAAAAGAGGATCCATTTAACTTTATAAAATGGTGAAGAGAGAATTAGGTGAGAAAGAATTGCTATGAAGAAGCTAAAGATAGATGACCAAGATGAGGAGAGAACAAATTATTTTTCTTGTTATATAAAATAAGTTTTGAAGTTTTCCAACTAACGGCCATTCTAACTAGGTCACGACCTACAGTTGATATGGCTGATACCACTTTTGTCGGACCCGAGATTAACACGCCAAATCCTCTGTGCATTTCTGAACTAGTCCAATGATCAGTAGCTAGTTCACACAGTAAACAGATATGGTAACATCCATAAATCGCACAACTTTATTAATAATCAACAGAGTTTATTACAAAAGAGGCTTACAAGCCAACAATAAAGAACACAACGGAAGACGAAGAAGTAGTGGAGTCCAAATTGATCGCCACAGTAATCGATCGGGTAGCGCCTAGTCATCAAGATCCACACCGGTAGCGAAGTCCTTCTCCTCTGAAATTTGTTTGCATAAAGTAAGTATGAGCACAACTACCGTGCTCGCAAGTTACATCTGTCAAATAACAGAATGACATGCATACATGGATATCTCAAAGGAAGGCTTAATATGGTTGATTTGCGCAAAAGCAATATTTGACAATTTAAATACAATACTAAGTTCAAAGGCTCAATTTTTACAATAATTAAAATTGAGTTTTAAATGAATTGATAAAGCAAGTGTAGGCACCAACGTAAACACGGGCACCAACCCGGGGCTTCAACTCATAACTTTTCTCATGGACACCCATCCATGTCAAAACTATTTTACAAAATCATTTTAAAATCAAAACAAAAGTCAAATCCACAAAAGGCTTTGCTCAGCATGTCCATGACCGTGGACACGGCTATTCGAATAGCTCTTAATACTCTGTAGAGGTTGTACAGCTTTACCCACATGACATGAATTCTCTAGTTTGTCCGGCATTTGTCGATGCCACCGCTCACTACCTAAGGTAAGCAGTCTAGAGTATGTGTCAAGGCCTTTACAAAGCACTATTCCACCGCAGTCTCCCCTCGCTAAGGTTTCACTCCCTTTGGGCTACAACCCGCAGGATCTGAGCCCCCTCTTGCGCCAGGTGGGACTAACGTAGGTCATAACATTACTACCCACTGCATCTGAATGGAACGACCATGGTGAAATATTGCAAATTAGCTGGCCAGGTTCTGCCCAAACAGGACATGTGGTAGTACAATTTTGGCTTAACAATTCACAGCTCGCAGACCGGTCCTTAATTGACTAGGCGACTTCCAAAACAAACCCTAGGCCTCAACCATTCCAGAGAAGAGCCCGTGCATAAACTTGCACCCACCAACTATCCGTTTCACCCAAGTCCAAACCAGTTTTTGATTTTATTTTATTTTCCAAAATCATTTGCAAACTTCCATGACACACCAATGCCAAGGATGCAGTTTAAACAACAATTGATTTTTGGCTGAAATTACCCAAATCAAACATTTGTGGTCTAAGCGTCAATTTTTCCAAAGTGTTCTAGTTCATACTATTGCATGAACTAGATTTTCATCTAAGGTGACAAGGTAGATTTATTTTAATATCAAGATTGGCAATACAAAGGATTTTGGCATAACTACAATTTAAAACAGGTATTTAAATTACATTGAATATAAATAAGCATGCAATAATTTAAAACAGAAATTAAATAATTTTAAATAATGGGATCAAATATAATCAAAGGTATCACTTGCCTTGCTTGATCAATTGCTCTCAAATGGCGTCGAATTTTGACTTTTCGAAGTCGTCGAAATCGCGGTTGCAAGAATGCGCGGCGGAAAGGTCGTCGGTGACAATGTTGAGTGGCGGCGAGATTGGGTCGTCGGTGAAGAAGACATTGCGGTGGTCCTCGGGGCGAACGAAGGTGCGCACGGGCTTAGCGAAGATGCGGCCATGCTGATGGTGGCAGAGACAGGGCCAGAGAGGGCTTGACGGTGGCGGAATTGAAGGTCGAAGCTTCCTCAGTCGCTGGCGAAAGAACTCGAAATTAGGGCGCTAGGGGAGAGGAGGAGAGCAATTGGTGGTGGCGCCGAGATGGGATGAGGGAGGCAATCCCTGAGCACCTATTTATAGGGCGCGGGCGAGCTCGAGATGGCGTGGAGAGCATAAAGGCCTCTGCTAGGTCCAAGGCAGAATCAACGCGATTCGGCCCGGAGATGGATGGGAGAGGCCATGATGGACGCGATTTGACGCGGTGCATTCAATGCGCGTGAAATCAGGAAGGATCTGAGTGGATTTGGACGAGTTTGGAAAGCTCCGAGATGGCGGCAATGGCACACTCGCGACTGAGAAAGGAAAGTTGCGGGGGAGAAGAAGAAAAGGAAGGGGACAACGGTGTAGCGCGGCCCCACCTGTCTACGACAGAAAAGGAAGAAAAGAAGCGAGCACGATTGCTAGCCGCTTGATCGCGATCCAATGGTCTGCGATGAATGGGATGTTCGGACCGCTCCGATCGGTAAACATGATCGGGCCATTGATTCAGAATCCAGCGGTTAAGAGTGAGAGAGGGTGAGGGAGATGGGCTGGCGCGTTGGATCTTGATCCAACGGCCAGGATCGCGGGCGCGGTGGCGAGCAGGAAAGCGGGCCGGCTCGGGTGGAGCAGGCCGAAACGGGCCAAGGCGTGGTGAAGGGAAGTGGGCCGGACAAGCTTTCAGCCCAAAAAGGGTTTTTGGTTTTTAAATTGATTTAGCTTTTTAAAAAAAATCTGTTAAATCAAAATAGCTTTTGAAAATAGCAAATATGGTCCAAAAATTGGGGAAAAATCCACAGAAATTCCCTGATTTATTTTGGACTTAACTAAAATAATTCCAACCTAAACGTTGGCTTTTAATTTTGCAAATAAATTATTTTATCTTTAAAATAACTAGTCATGTGCCCGCACGTTGCAACGGAAAATCAATTTTTGCATATAATATGTTGTTGCAGCTCATAAATATCCGTATTACCATTCATAAGTTAAAACTTTCATGTCTTGCAGTAAAGCTAAGAAGGTTTTCTTACTACTGGTTTGACTAAACAATGCAAAATAAATTTAGTACGTCAAACATATTCAAATGGCGAAAACAAGCAATTAGTCACAAAAGAACATGAAGATGTATTGATTCTTTCGGTCATCATCAATCATGACATAATTAAAAAAAATGTTGTGTTAACAACGTACATTTGTTATTTACACAGTTTATTATCACAAAACATCAAAATATATATTGCTTAGGGCAACATGCGCCTGATTAATGCTGTTTGTATGTTTTCTAACTGATTGCCTCCGCTAAGTAAAAAATGAAGAAAAGGAAAAGGCCAATGAGACCATTAAAGGAAAATTTCGACAAACTGGAACATATCGTCATCAGAAGGACAAAAAGGTATCCAAGACAGGAACACCTTATTTAATAATCTGTGCACATATATCGAACACCATATTAACCTAATCCTTGTTCTAAAAAAATTAACTGGCCCATTCAACTACAACAAAATTATCCATTCAACTACAACAAATCCAAGGAGCTAGTACATGCTATAAAACTTTATACAATCCATTACAACCAAGTTTTGTACATCGGTTAATTGCAACGTTTACAAACTTTTACATCTTGTGCAACTTTAAATCCCTTTACCATGCACTCACTCACGTCAACATCACAAGCAAACAACCAACAGCTAGCTGCAGTTGGCAATCAAGTGTTCCATTCAAATGCTCAGATTGTTCCAAGTGCAGTTTGGTATGGTGGAAACACTACTACAGGAACCGACATCACAAACGGTTCGAATCGTTATCACGCATTTGCTTCCAACCGCCTATGTTTGTTGGTCTGTGATAACAGATATTATCATAGACGGTACAAAACCGCTCGTGATAAGAATATCACTGCACGGTTTTATTAAAAACCGCTCGGAAGGCAGTATCACAGACGGTTTCGATCGCAAACCGCTCGTGATAGAGAATATCACGCACGGTTCTAAAGAAAAACCGTCTGTGATAGGAGAATATCACAGACGGTTCTAAATAAAAACCGTCTGTGATTTGTGAATATCACAGACGGCTTTTGTATAGAACCGTCTGTGATATTCTCCTATCACAGACGGTTTGCAGTCGAAACCGTCTGTGATACTTGCCTTCACAGACGGTTTTAACAAAAAACCGTCTGTGATAGCTCATACCCCCTCCCACAATTTGTTGTTTTCCTGGCTAGCCTCAGAATTGCTAGCCATGCCCTCTCGAAACAAGCATTCACGTAAATGATTCAAGCATTCACAAAAACAGATTCAAGCAGCCATGACAACTCAAAGTGATCATTACTCAAAATAAATTACAAAAGATCGCATTTGTTCAAGTATTGTCGCTATAGTAGTTACAACTAGATTACAATTGTTTGCGTTGAGAGGTTTTAGTGGGGTGATGCTCTGGGTTGGCGACGGAGTGAAACTCTCCGTTGTCGTTAATGATTTCTGAGTTGATAAAGGCGCAGAGCTTCCCTCAAATGTCCTTGATCTCTTCCGCAACGAGTGAATCACATTGTAAATCCAAGACCTGTCGCTACCAATTAAGAGTAAAGTGGTAAGCTATATATATTTAAATTTATAATTAGGAAATAATTATTTCGATATTGACAAACCTCGTGATCCTTCTTCCTAGTCAGAAGGATTAGTCGATATGATAGCGCACGAGATTGCACATAACTCATCATCTTTTTGTCAAGCAATCGCAAAAATAGAATTACATATATAGGTATAGTCACCGAGAGGCTGTTATTATGAAGTATGATATAGGATTATTGTGTTGTAGCCAGCATCGAAAAATCCATCCTGTGTTAGTTGGGTGCTCTTTCCATCGATATTCCTTTGTTGGCAACATAATTGATGAACGACCTACATGATTCAAAAAATTATCCTCGCCATTTCAAACTAATGAAGACTACAATAGAGTTATGTAAGGAGGAAATGAGCATACCTCTCAGTATTCCTCTTAGAGTGTCAAGTCGTGCTTGTTGCGTTTAGGGAATCAAGGTATATCACATGGTTCCTCTTGGGTATAATAACTAAAAGAATCCAATGGTACCTAAGTATGTCGCTATAGTCATTAAACCTAAGTTCGTGGTCATGATAAAGTACAAATGAAATTTGTATAGCAAGTAGTGACACTTACCCTCGGTTGTAGGGCACCACTATGTACTTCATGTTCCTCTCAGAGAAGCAATGACCTCGTTATGTATTTCTCGACGAAGATCTAGTCTTCTTGGATGGTTTGCAACGATACCACGTGTGGGTCGAGGAAACCCACCGGTTCTTTCCATTCCTGGACATTTTGCAGCATGTATCTATACATAAGCAATGAGTTGTGATATTTATCGGCATTAGATGAATGTAGAACTTGATTGTACGCACTTACAGTGTCCAACATCATAGAAGCGAGACATCGAGGCCAACGAGGTTGAATAGTTCAAATAAATCATTGAAGCCCACGACGAAGTACCTCGTCCCGTTGAAGAAATGCTTGTCCTCGTATCTGACGGTGATTCTAGTATCGCACCCCTTCTTTTGGGTCTTGTCCAAGTACCAGGTATGCAAAGCCTGACAAGCATATCCAGCGTGCATTAATACTGCGCCGGAGCACAACGGTTTTCCAATGATGTATTTCCCGGGTATCGCGGACTTCCCGGGTATCGCGGACTTCCCGGACTTCTCGGACTTCCCGGACTTGGGAGGTGCCTTAACGTTCGTTGATTTTGATTTGGCCTTAGTGATTGGCGTTTTTTGTGAGACGACTTCGGGAACCGATACGCCGGCACACTTTTCCTGTTCCTTCGCGCCTTCTCCACGGGAATCAAGAGGTGGCCTTTTGAGGCTAAACATGAGGTGGAGTCATCGAGGGTCCCGCTGGAGAGGAATAGTCGTGTCCAGATCGCAAGCACCGCTGGGCTCAGTATGATGTTCTTCTTGGGCCATCGGATAAAAGAGAGGACGGCATCCCCTAGTGTTGTGATCTCTTCGTCGGGCAAATGTCCAATGGATGGCTCGAAATTGACATGTACCATATCCACTGACCTTGGCGTAACTGCACCACCGGGCACCGTCTTCAGACCGCCTTCCTCGTATGGATACACCACCCCTGCAAGAATTCAATACAAAGGGACCCATCCATCCTCACTTGGAGCTTACAGGCGCTTGGCTCCTACAAAACGACACGCAATTAGCTAAGGCGCCGTTAGGGTCTATCTTTGGTGCATTCCATAGATGTACGCTACCTTGATGTCGCTTATCGTAATCGGACGTCGCCATGTTCACAATTATGCGCGACGCGACGCCATTCGATGTCGAGGAGGACCGCCTCCCAAATTAGCGGGCGGCTTGCATCACCGCTCATGAGTATATCCATTTGACTCGCAATGTCGCCATCTCTACTTGAAATTGGTTAGTAATTATCTGCACTAACAGTTGTCGTGCTCGCCTTGGATCTCTTCCTAGTCCTATACGTGTAGTAGTCGTCCGCGAATCCATGACTCCAAGGCACGTTAACCCCAAAGCCTCGCGTGCGACCCGGGTGCTCCTTGTTTCCCAAGGCCGTAGATAGTATATCCTTCTCCCTCGCTCGCACGGAAGGAGCCTTGGGAAGCTTGGGCACCAAGTCACGCCGCAAGAGGTCATCACATTATTATAGGCACTATGAAGTTATGGACTTATTAACAACTTAGTAGTTCGATATATTTACCACACGCTGGGACACTTCCCGTCCGCTCGGGTTTGTGAAGGAGATGCTGCCTCAAGACGAGACTTGTGCCCTCGCTTAACCATTTTAGGGAACGCAGGTCTGTGACATCGAAACGGTTCTCCTTCTCCGCCGCCCATTCCTCAGATTTACCCGCTGCACTCCAGCCGTGCCGAGTCTGTGGGTGAGTGTTTCGTGTCTAGAGAGCTTTGTGCGCCGTGACTTTGCTCCTTAAATTCGCCGATGTTTTCATAGCCACAAAGGTGTCCCATGCTTCCCACGCCAAGAATCTATACTACGCGAAGGGCGCCGACCCGTTCACGCATTTCGTGACAAGAATGCTCTTGAAGGTCCTCCACGATTTACCCATCGTGAGCATCGCCGTCCGTCGACGCTGCGTGCCACATGTGCTTCGAATAGTGAACTTCTCCGAAAGTTCTCGCCCACAGCCGCCTTTCGCTTGTTTCGTCAGTCCTTCCACCTGGTGTGGTGATGAGGACCTGCTCTTCCAAGTATCCCGCAGATGGTCCGGAATCTCGCCGTGATCTCTTGGGACTCAGAGGGACCCCAAAGTCACCGACCGACCGTGATGACCAAATTACCGTAGGCATTTTCGATTGTCCTCTCGCCATCTCGCCTGCGACATTATTGTCGACGGTGACGGCGACCTCGCCGGCGCCTCTTCCATCTCGCGGGTTGGTGTTGGCGGCCTCGCTCGGCGCTTCTTCCATCTGCGGGGTCGGTGTTGGCGGCCTCGCTTGCGCTTCTTCCATCTCGCGACGCCGGTGACGGGCGAAGACGGTGTTTCTACCATCTCGCTTACTTGCTCTCGTGAAGAAGTACAAAGGTTGACTATAGAGATCAAGATGGCAAATGAAAAGTTGAATGAGCTCATATCGACTACTAACATTCCAAAGATAAATATGAAACAATTAATCTCAGGAAGAAGTACAGAGGTTGACTATAGAGATCAAGACGGCAAATGAAAAGTTGAATGAGCTCATACAGACTACTAACATTCCTAACACTCCTTAATCCACGAGCTTCTATTCTAACACTCCTTAATCCACTAGCTTCTCTTGTGATCTTTGCATAGATAGAAACTAGTGATACAAATCTTTTGTTCGAGCCTATCTTTGCTCGAAGTTTACTTCATCGAGCCCGACACCTTTCGAGTGTACCATCTCGCTTCGGCGCCATGGAGGATTGGCATGAAGCAGAGGTACACTCAAGTGTATCAGATCGATTTAAGAAAATGCTAAGCAAAGGTTTAATGCTTCATGTACGTAAGACTAGCCTTTAATGAAGACATAGAACTAGAATCAAGTAAAATGATCGATTTAAGGAAATGCTAAGCAAAGGTTTAATCCCAACATAGAAACAAAATAGAATCAAGTAAAACTTTCTTTTTGGATTGTTGTAAAAATGCAGCTTTAGAAAAATTTCAGAATTAATCCCAACAAAATTAATTAGCATTAAAGCATAATTCCTAAAGAATTTAACACTCCTTAATCCACCAAATTTTCTAAGGAAATGCGATTGATGATATTATGTGCTCTCGTATGAGAGTAGCTAAAGAACAAGTCTTTGCCATCTCAATCCTATTGTCTATACTCTTCATGAAATGAATATGATAATATAAATTCAAACTATGAGCTCTAAACAATACTTTGCTTAACTCACAAATGATCTCAACTGCTAATCTAAAATAGATTAAACTTCCATCAAACAGAGGTTGACTACAGAGATCAAGATGGCAAATGAAAAGTTGAATGAGCTCATACATACTACTAGAAGAATCACAAACTAGTCAATACAATCGATCAATTTGCAATAGAACTATGAGTCAACCGAAAGTAACCAATTAACAAGACAACATATTGACAAGAGTAAGTAATACAATAGAGCTCAAGTATGAACTAACTATCACATTCAATCTTAGTATAAGACAGAGTTCATCACAGAGCATGTCAACAAAGCCCATCGATCAATTTGCAATATCTTCAAGATTAGACTCAAAAATCGTAACTAATACGTATGAAGGTATCAACTAGCACTATATATATATATATATATATATATATATATATATATATATATATATATATATATATATATATGTATATATATGCAAAGATCAACCGAATCGCCACAGAGGAGCAATACTACACGAGAGGATGCCGACAAGAACTCACGATGCATGACACTATTCCAACATATTAATTGATGATATTATGTGCTCTTAGAAGGAGAGTAGCTAAAGAACAAGTCTTTGCCATCTCAATCCTATTGTCTATACTCTTCATGAAATGAATATGATAATATAAATTCAAACTATGAGCTTTAAACAATACTTTGCTTAACTCACAAATGATCTCAACTGTAATCTAAAAATGATTAAACTTCCAACAAACAGAGGTTGACTACAGAGATCAAGATGGCAAATGAAAAGTTGAATGAGCTCATACATACTACTAGAAGAATCACAAACTAGTCAATACAACTGATCAATTTGCAATAGAACTATGAGCTGAACCGAAGTAACCAATTAACAAAGATAACATATTGACAAGAGTAAGTAATACAATAGAGCTCAAGTATGAACTAACTATCACATTCAATCTCAAGATAAGACAGTAGTTCATCACAGAGCATGTCAACAAAGCCCACTAATCAATTTGCAACTAGCATCAAATATATATATATATATATATATATATATATATATATATATATATATATATATATATATATATATATATATATGCAAAGATCAACCGAATCGCCACAAAGGAGCAATACTACAGAGAGGATGCCGCACAAGAACTCACGGTGCAAGGAGGAGGCCAGTGCAGGGGAGGAGGCCGATGCGGGGAGGAGGGAGCTGGGGGAGGAGGTCGACACGGGGAGGAGGACGGCACGGGGAGAAGGCCGGTGCAGAGGGAGAAGGCCGGTGTAGAGGGAGGAGGCCGACACGGGGAGGAGGACGGCGGCCGAGGTCGGCGCCAATGTCGGGGCGGCGGCACCGAGGTCGGGCGGCGACGCCGGGCTTACGGCTCGAGGTGAACGGGCGCCGAGGTCGGGGCGGCGGCACCGAGGTCGGCGCGCCGAGGTCGGGCGGCGGCGCAAAGGTCGGGGCACCAATGTCGGGACGGCGGCACCGAGGTCGTGAGTCGGCAAGAAGGTGAGCCCTAAACCCTAGAGGAGGCGAACGAGCGCGAGAGCGTAAGGGCGCGGGAGAGGAAGTGAGAAGTGAGAGGAAAACCCTAGCGCTTCGCTTTATAAAAATAATATCACAGACGGTTCGAATGAGAACCGCTCGGATATATAATATCACAGACGGTTCCATAATAGAACCGCTCGTGATATTTTATATCACGCGACGGTTCTATTATGGAACCATCTGATATATATCACACGCACGGTTCTCATTACGAACCGTCTGTGATATATTACCACGACGGTTGTATAATAAAACCGCTCATCATAGCCAATACCGAGGCCAATTTATGATATCCCGACAAAACATAATCAACTCCGTGAGACATAAATATCCCGATAAAACATAGTGAACTCCACGAGACAAGTATGATGACAATTATGACAAGTCCATATGAATTCTAACCCGGTGACAAGTATGATGACAAGTTCATAACACATTTGACTTCAAAATTTCATATCTAATTCAACTCAACTCCAAATCAAGTATGATGACAATTTTGATACTCCACATTACAATGTACGCCCACATTGACATCAATATCAAATATGACAAGTCCATAACACATCAACACATGACAATTTCACGCTGACATCAAAATATATGAGAGATTACAAGTCCATAACACATGATGTTATGGAATAAATTAATTACATTGGAGTAAATTTTAATTAAGATATAGGCCTTCATGATGATCGACGCGATATAGCTAGCTTCCTCACCGGGTTCTTCCTCGAGCCTAATGCCGCTTTTTTCGAAAGGAGGCAACTCGTCAAATTGATTGTATTCTTCCTCGCCCACTACATTCTCAACTCCGACAATCCTCCTTTTTCCATGAAGAACTACGTGGCGCTTCTTATTTGCCGGTCGGTTACATAAAAGACTTGAACAACTTGGTTAGCCAAGACGTAATGGTTCGCTTTTATATCCGACACGCTCGAGGTCCACGGTAGTGACACCGCATTTGTCGACCTTCACCGCGGCGAGATGGACCCAACGGCACCAAATAGGGGATCTTGAAAAGCACGAGTCGAGCTCCCATATCTCGCCTATTTGCCCATAGTAGGAGCTCCTCATCCCATCGGTATCGAATGCATCTATGCGACACCGCTGTTCGCGACAAAGCTCTTCCTATCCCGAAGCAGCCAGATAAAATGTGTACCCATTGATGTCGATCTTGCTATGTGACAATTGTAAATTGTGGCCTCGTACAACCATAGCAGCCAGATCATCACTTGATGACCTCCCATGATTCGCACCTTTAACCATTCGCTCAACCGATGATTGTGTTTCTCGTGATCCAAACCTCCGACCGGTCTCGATTCTGCTGGCGCACCATGTCTTTGTGCTCGCCGATATACGGGACACTTGGGTCATGTGTTGCAAGACCATGAAATGGGCTTGAGCGTATGTATCCAGATCGGGAGTTATTGATTTCCTTCCGATGGTCCCGATACCATCCATCTCCCCTCATGGCGAGATAGAGGCACACCTATCGGTTCCACCCGAGCCATGTAGTCGACGCAGAACTCAATGACCTCTTCGGTTGCATAACCTTCGATGATGTCGCCTCCTACGAGATCGATTCCGTCACGAGGACTTGAGAATTCCCATGTACCTCTCGAACGGGTACATATGACGAAGAACACAGGTCAAGATATCTTTATCTCTCTCACAAGGTGAACAATGAGATGGACCATGATATCGAAAAATGACGGAGGGAAATACATCTCAAGATGACATAGAGTGGTCACCACGCCGGCTGCAGAGCATCTAGTCCTTGGGGATCAATGATCTTCCGAGCAATTGAGTTGAAAAATAACACACCTTAAGATTGCCACTCGGACCTTGTTCGCAAGATACTTCTAATTGCAACAGAAGCATTTGTGTCATCAAGACATGACAATCATGAGACTTCATACCAATTAATTTCAAATCTTGCATAGAAACAAGGTTCTTAATGTTAGCGGAGTAACCAGATGGGACTTTCACTCCATGCAAGCTCGCACGCTTCATTTCTCTCGCCTTGGATAGAGTGTAGCAAGTCGGGGAAGGTACGTCGTCTCAGATCGGTCTCTACCGTGCTAACTCATCCTTATGTTCATATCAACCAAGTCACGCCGCATTAACACCATCCTTTGTTTTGCCACTAATGTTCAAAGAAGAGACCAATCAAGCTATCACATACATTCTTCTCACGCATGACGCCGATGCAAGGGCGAACTTCTAAGTGCTCCCAATAAGGCAAGTCCCAAAAATTGACCGCTTCTTCCAGATGTTCTTCTCACAGTTCTTAATTTACGCCCTTCCCAAGCACAACATCGATATCCTTAACCATATCATAGACCTCTTTCCCTCTAAAAGCCCTTGAGTCAATCGCTCTCCTTATTTCCGCCGAATTGTTTTTTTCATCTTGCGGTATGGGTGACTCTGAGGAAGAACCTACGGTGACGATATACACGCTTTTTGCGAAGTTGTTCACCATACACTCTCAGAGCATCTAAGCAAAGTCGATGCACTTTGGCTCCTTTTGTAATCAAGTCTGACAAAGTTACCAAGGGCGTGAAAATCATTGATGGTGCGTAACAACATGGCGCGTAAAGTGAAGTTCTCTCGCTTTGTACGCATCCCATACCTGCACCCTTCGCTCCACAAAGGTCACAAGATCTTCCAAAGAATGGTGCTAGGTACACGCCAATATCATTCCCGTGTTGCTTCGCCCTTGGATAAGTAGTGACATCAAAATGGACTTCCACTTCATACACAGCCAAGGAGGAAGGTTGTACATACATAGATTCACGGGCCAGGTGCTATGTCGGCTCGCTCATGTTACCGAAAGGATTCATTCCATCCGTACTCAACCCTAACCTTATGTTCCTCGGTTCCGCACCGAACTCTTCGAAGCTCCGATCGAAGTTTCTCCACTTGGCAGAATCAGCAGGGTGTCTTAGCTTTCCATCTCTCTACGCCCTCTATGCCAATGCAGCAATCTTATATCCTTTATGCTCGCAAATAAATGCTTCAAACGTGGGATTAAAGGCAGATACCACAACATCTTAGCAGGAGGTCCTTGCTTCACCTTAGCAAGATTCTCGACGCTTGTATCGGATGCTTTGCACACGGACATGCATGCATGTCTCAGATACTCTTTACTAGAGAGGATACAATCACTCTGACATGCATGTATTCTTTCTACTTCCATTCCCAATGGACAAATAACCTTCTTTGCTTGATAGGTGGTGCTAGGCAACACGCTTTCTCCTAAGGATGTCCGCTAGAGACCTAACAACGCCGTTGTCGAAGGTTGAAAGACTAGACAAGAAATAAAGGGGACCTCTCCTAGACCCGAGGGGTCCTCGTGGATAAGGGACTCGGTGTAAACCAAAGGACTTGTATTGCAGACCTTTCCTTTCTTTGTTTCCAAAAGCCCCCCCCCCTATGGGGGGGAGAGTGGCTATTTATAGCCTTTTTACAAGTACACCTGGGATTACAAGCCCGCCCCTCACAGGGCCTATCGCCGGTAGGGGCCGCAGGACTTTTTCTAGACCTAGACCTAGCTCCCGACGTGGTGTGTAGACCACTGGCCCGGTCCACCTTGTCGGTGCATCCGTCCAGGGCACAAGATGTTCTCCGGTTCCTGTCTCTGGCTCCTCCAGGTTCTTCGGCACCCTTCGAGCCCTCCGAAGTCTCCGGCGCCCGGTTGCTTGGACCGCCTAGATGTTCGCCTTCGGAGCCTCCGGTAGCCTTTGGAGTCCTTCGTAGCCTTTGAGTCCTTCGTAGCCTTGAGTCCTCCGTAACCTTCGAGTCCTTCGTAACCTTCGAAGCCTTCGGTAGCCTTGGTCCGCGGGCGCCAGCCTTCGTCAGTCGAGGGGCGCCAGCGCCTTTACGACAAACCCCTTCGCGTCGAGGTCCCGTCGCCATGGTCAAACCGCGTTCACTCCGGCGATACAGTACACCGCCCCTTCGCCTGGCGGCGCTATTATGGTGGCACGCGTTGTGGGGTTACGCTACCATAAATGTCGTGCACCGTTTGGTTGATTTGGTGCGTGCTTCGAGGCCGGTGTTAACGTCACGGCGGCCCGGTGGCGGGTTTTCCGGCGAGACGCCTCGTTTTTGGGGAGCCTTAATGGCCTTGAGCGCCACGTGCCCTGTTTGGTGTGGTGTGCGGCTCCTCGTTATCTGTGCCACACGGTTACTGTTCCGACTATCGGCCTATAAATAGGCCCCCCTGGGTTGCTTTCCCAGGATGTGCTTTTGCTGGCTGCTTCTTGTCCTTGCGCCCCGTTGCTTCGCTTCCTTGTTTACATCGCCTCCTCGTGTCCGGAGAGGCGCTTGTTTAATGCCGACATGACCAAGCGGTGAAGGACGGAGGTGGCACCGCAGTCGCATAAATGACGAAAGCCGGGTCGCCGCCGTGATTTTACTCAGTCCGCGCACCTCAAACACGAGGGAAGATAGGGACGCGTTGAGGACGCCCGCACGCCGATCGGGCTACTCCCCCGAGGAGGAGGAGACGATCGTGTTCGTGGCGATCTTGATGCGAGGCTTACCGCCTTTGTGTTGACATGCTCCACGGGTGCTCCAACCAGACGGGTGGATTTAGGCGCACCGACGCCTAACTCGACCGCTGCTTGGCGCTGAGTGGGTGCTTTGCGCTCGGGGTGAGCAAAGAACGGGCGCGGTTGTTCGCAGATCTTCATGATGGGCGTGCCAACCCAAAAAGAAAAGGACACGGGAGACCTTGAACTTCTAGAGCGTGAACTTCCAACCGAAGGCTCGGCTTCTCCACTATTTTCCCACACCGCAATTTTAATAGGTGGGACACCGATTGACCCTGCGCTAGTTTTACCACAAGTGCTCGTGACGCGGGGCTTCGCCAGATGGGGGCCGATTCAACTTATCGCGACGCCCGCCATCGAACTATCCGCCGAGAGGAGGGCCTTCTCAGAAAGGTCTTTGAGCAGCTACCGCAGTATGTCTACGAGGGACTTCGTGGAGGAGTTCTGCTGCGGGTCCGCCATCGCTCGGGATTGGAAAGTGGACTCGGCGCCCATGATGGGATGCCCGCTCGAGTTTGGGGAGCACCCAGGTGCTTACTCGAGTGGATACATGTTCTTTCTTTTTCGCTATGCTTTTTTTGTAACTATTTTAGCCGCCTCGCCGCTTTGCGTAGTGTTGCCATTGGCCGAGGCGAGCGATCGCGAGCAGACTTCGCCCCTTACACGGGAGGAGCACTCGGCGGGCGAACGCGTGCACGATCGATGGTTGAACCGCTGCATCGATCCTACCTTCGCTTGTCGGAGCGCCCGACCTCGGCGACGGAAAAAAAGCGGCGCCGAGGATCCGAAGAGCCGGAGGGCTCGGGCCCGATTAGCGCTTATACCGCCGCGGGCTTTTGAAGGCGTCGGTTGGGGGCGGGCTTTGCCGGTGGAAGTCTTGCTGGGCCGCTCAAGAGGGCTTGCGGAGCCCGTGCCCCGAGACAAACGGCAAGGCGGCCGCCGTCCATTGGTCCCCGCCGCTTCAAGGTGGTTGTAGGCGCGAGGCCGAAGCGAGCCTCGTTTGGGATTGCAAGTATGGCCTCGACGAGGTGATCCGTGGAACCCCTCGCAGTTTATGGTGATGGCACGGAGGACACCGTAGTGGAAGATCGCGACGATGTTCCCGACGCGACGGGTGAGTTTGCTCTCCTCGCATTGTTTGTGGGCTCTGGCCGACTTGGTTTTGCCTCAGGGCGGACGTTGAGGGCCCTGCTGGTGGCTCTCTTTGTCTCACACAAGGCCATGGAGGGTCCCCGAGGTGGGGACAATCTTTGGGCGCGGCCGTGGTGGCTCGACCGTGAGGGGGAGGGTTGGTGCTTTGCGGCCTTGCCGCCATGCTTGGCGACTGGGGCCGCCGCGTCCTCCGATTTCAAGGTCAGTGTGGGGGCGGCTGCCGTGTGTGAGGAGGTGTCTAACTTTACGGCCCCACCCTGCATGTCCGAGTTATTCAAAAGGTGGAGCACGCAGGCGATGTTTCGGAGCATGGAGGCGAACGCCGTGAAGGTTGGTCCGTAGGCATGCTCCGCCAGGCAAAGTTCTCGATGGTTTTATTATTTTGCGCACCATCATTCTGGCCCCGCCGCTCGAGAGGACATCCAACGGCTACGCGAGATCCAGAGCGGTGAACTCAGAGTTCGCCGAGCACCGAACTTGCCGAGAAGGCGGGCGGCTTGAAGGCGTGGTTGCCGAGCTAGAGGCAGAGTCGCCGCACGCCGCAGAGGAAGTGGAGTCACTCATGGAGCCGCACTGCTCGGCGGAGCTTCGACGGAGCGATCTGTTCTGTCCGCCAAGCTAATGCTAGCCGAGGAGGCACCGGATCACATGGAGGGGCTATGTTCGAGCTTGGCGCCGCCCTCCGCTAAAGCACGCCTCGATCACCGGCACCACTTCGAACGCTCGCGCCAGGCGGGGAAGTGTTCTTACCGCCGCTGTGTTTATGGCAACCATCGCGCAAAGGCGGCGTGGACGGCGCCCTCGTGTCTCGCAACGCGCGGGTGTGGCCATGTGGATGTGCTCGAGGGGTACATCGCCTGCTGCGCCCGCCGGATGTGGCGCCGGGCCGAGCATGTGCGGCGGGCCAGAATGCCCTTGCCAAGGAGTTCTGGGCTCGTCCGTAGGGGATGCCACCATGGAGTCGCCCGACATCCTCGCTCGTTGAAGCTAAAACCTCCTGCGATGCTACGCGCGGTGGATCAAGGGTCGGCGCCGAGACAAGGTGTGACCTCCGCACTATCCCTAGGGTCGATTTTGTGGTTTTTTTTTTCATGAGCCTGCCGCCGCTGGCTGGTCTGCGGAGCATCGGTCGTGGCTCAGAACCGTTATTTTGGTAATTAATAGAAAACGAACAGGCCTTGTGTGTTGGTATGTGTTTGTTTCATGGTGGTGTTTACATTGGTCAGGGGAGAGTCCTGTTTCGTCGTACCGCCGGGCGGGGAGCGGTTCCTCCGTGGTGGCGCACGAAGTCTTATGCTCCTTTTCGTGGTACGAAAGACGAGCGACTCTTGGTTTGCAAGTGGCCTCGGGCATTCATATCATGCAGATGGTATGCTACGCGCGAAATGGAAACGGTGGAAGAAAGCCAACCCGGAGGGTTCTATGAGGCGTTCTTTACCGGGCGCGAACAACGGGCTTTGGACGCGGGAGGAGATAATGATCTTTCCGGCCTGGTCGAGGTGTGGAATGTGGCGGGTTGCGACAAGCTGCTCCCACGATATCCTCGAGTTTCTTGACGGCTTGACGATCAGACGGAGGAGGAATATATGATGCTCATGGCTACCTACCCATCCGACGAGGAGGTGCTCGAGCGGTGTGCCGCGAGTAACGAGAGCGCCTGGCCGACGATTTCGCCTCCACCTCGGTCCTCGCAGGTGTGCCGTGGCGCCGAAGTTGCCTGTTGTACTTAATGAAGGGTTGTTGTTAGGCTTTTTTTTTAAACGCTTCGTGGGTCGCCGCTTCAGGCGATTCCTCGGTGTAATTCATAATAAAGTAGCAGGATTCTGTCGTTCCGTGGAGGCTCAACTTTGTCTCTTTTTTTTTTGTTTCTCTTTTTAGGTAGGGCTCCGGGGAGCCCTAACTCGAAATGCTTGCGAGGGGGAGGCGGAGCCTCGCGCCGTCCCCCATACTTTTTAGGTAGGGCTCCGGGAGCCCTAACTCGAAATGTTTATGGGGGAGGCGAGCCTCGCGCTGCCCCCATACTTTTTAGGTAGGGCTCGGGAGCCCTAACTCGAATGTTTATGAGGGGAGGCCTAAGCCTGGCTCACGCCCCCATACTTTTTAGGTAGGGCCCGGGAGCCCTAACTCGAATGTTTATGAGGGGAGGCGAGCCTCGCCATCCCCCCATCCTTTTTAGATAGGGCTCCGGGAGCCCTAACTTGATTTTTTATGGGGAGGCGGAGCCTCGCATGCCCCCATCCTTTTTAGATAGGGCTCGGGGAGCCCTAACTCAAATGTTTATAGGGGAGGCGAGCCTCAAGCTGTCCCCCATCCTTTTTAGATAGGGCCCGGGAGCCCTAACTTGATTTTTATGAGGGGGAGGCGGAGCCTCAAGGCCGCCCCCCATACTTTTTAGGTAGGGCTCCGGGAGCCCTAACTCGAAGTTTATAGGGGAGGCGGAGCCTCGCTGCCGCCCCCATACTTTTTAGGTAGGGCTCCGGGAGCCCTAACTCAAACGCTTATAGGGGGGAGGCGAGCCTCGCCCTTCCCCCATCCTTTTTTTAGATAGGGCTCCGGGAGCCCTAACTTGATTTTTATGAGGGGAGGCGGAGCCTCGCTACCGCCCCCATACTTTTTTTAGGTAGGGCTCGGGAGCCCTAACTCAAATGTTTATGGGGGAGGCGAGCCTCGCCGCCCCCATCCTTTTTTTTTTATAGGGCTCCGGGAGCCCTAACTTGACTTTTTATGGGGAGGCGAGCCTCGACCGCCCCCCATACTTTTTTAGGTAGGGCTCCGGGGAGCCCTAACTCGAAATGTTTGCGAGGGGGAGGCGGAGCCTCGCGCCGTCCCCCATACTTTTTTAGGTAGGGCTCCGGGGAGCCCTAACTCGAAATGTTTATGAGGGGAGGCGAGCCTCGCCACCGCCCCCATCCTTTTTTTTAGATAGGGCTCCGGGGAGCCCTAACTAGATTTTTGCGAGGGGGAGGCGGAGCCTCGCTGCCGCCCCCATACTTTTTAGGTAGGGCTCGGGAGCCCTAACTCGAAATGTTTATGGGGAGGCGAGCCTCGTGCCGCCCCCCATCCTTTTTAGATAGGGCTCTGGGAGCCCCGACTTGATTTTTTATGGGATGGGTGTGCACCGGGCCATGGGCCTCAAGCGGTGACTTGTTTTAGACACTCTCGGCCGCATGGGGCCTCGGTGCACCGGCCATGGGCCCCGTAACGCCCCCGCTTTCTTTCAAGTCCTTGCTGTGTTTTCAAAATAAAAGTAACCATTTGGCTTTATTGAGAATCCAAAGCTTAACCTGAGATTTTTGAACTGAGAGTTCAATTGGAATTAATCAAACCTTAACTAAGTCGTTGTTGGTGTTCCTTGCTGGTTGTGGCTCTCTGGTGTCTTTGCCGCCTCGGGTTGTGGTGCTCAAGCCTTC
Source organism: Phyllostachys edulis (assembly GCA_036346405.1). NCBI lineage: Eukaryota > Viridiplantae > Streptophyta > Magnoliopsida > Poales > Poaceae > Phyllostachys > Phyllostachys edulis. The sequence goes on along the minus strand of CM070550.1, from coordinate 45,140,745 downwards.
TCAGGTGCCCCCGGGTTCGCCTCTTCTCTCTCCCTTAACTTCCCTTGTTGGTTTGAATCTCTTTGAGATCCGCACCTCTCTCACATCTCCCTCCGCTCAAACCTCTCCCTTGCTTGGGGTTTTCTGTCAAGGACCCAGCTGGTTTGTGTTTCAAAACCTCTTTGTCTCCCCAAGCCACGCTTGGTTTTGTTTCTCTCTGACCTCCCCTTGTTGAGATGTAGCCGCTCAGAGCTCCCTTGTTGAGATCTAGCCAGAGCTCCCCTTGTTGAGATCTAGCCGCTCAGAGACCTCCCTTGTTGAGATCTAGCCTCACCTCCCTTGTTGAGATCTAGCCGCTCGGACCTCCCTTGTTGAGATCTAGCCAGACCTCCCCTTGTTGAGATCTAGCCTCAGACCTCCCCTTGTTGAGATCTAGCCGCCGCATCTCCCCTTGTTGAGATCTAGCCGCTAGACCTCCCCTTGTTGAGATCTAGCCGCTCAGAGCTCCCCTTGTTGAGATCTAGCCGCTCAGACCTCCCCTTGTTGAGATCTAGCCGCTCGACCTCCCTTGTTGAGATCTAGCCTCGAGACCTCCCTTGTTGAGATCTAGCCGCTGCAGACCTCCCTTGTTGAGATCTAGCCACTCGCACCTCCCCTTGTTGAGATCTAGCCGCTCAGACCTCCCCTTGTTAGATCTCGCCTTTAGGACCTCCTCTCTCGAGATCTTAGCCATCCGTGTTCTCCTTTAGTGGGATCCAAAGGTTCCGACCTCCTTAGGTCCAAGACCTCCTCCTCGGCCCTTGGCCGGTCTTTTGTAAAGACCACCTCCTAACCTTGAATATTCTCGCTGGTCGACCTCCTCGCGCTTCTTTGATCTGGACCGCTGAGGTCCTCCGCTTGAGATCTTGACCGCTAGATCTCCCTTTGGAGATCTACTGTCAGACGCCCTGCGCCTTTGATCTGGACTGCTGAGGTCCTCCTTGAAATCTTGACCCTTAGACCTCCCTTGTGCAGTCCGAGTGTCGTGGCCTCCTCGTTGAGAGCTTTGAGGACCTCTTGTCCAGACCTCTTCTGAGTCCTTGACCTCCTGTCCCAGACCACCCCTTTTGAGTGTCTTGGACCTCTTGCCCAGACCTCAAGGTGGTCTTTGGCGGGAATGACCTTTTTCGGTGGGGCCACCTCTTTGACCAAGTGGTGCACCCTTTTGACTAGCCCCACTTGCCACCTCTTCACCTTGTAATTATTGCTTTGCTCAGAACTCAGGCGCATTTAATAGGTGTCGGGTCACATTAAATGCAACACATCCGAGGTACTTTATTTCAATTTTTTGGGCAAGCCCCGCCTAGTTATCCCGATTGCCTACACGCCATTGAACCTTTTTCTTGGTACACTCCACCAACTCCGGCTATATATAGCCCGGAGGGCGTGCCTTTGTAATCTTTTTGCTCATTTCTTCCTTCCTCGCTTCCTCTTCTCTCGCTTCTTCCTTGCAAGACCCTCCCGAGAGCTCTTTGAGGCGGTGTTAAGCCTCTTGGTTTCCTTTTGGCTGAGTTGGTTTGAGTTCCTTTTGGTTCTTTTGTTGTTCTCTCGCTTAGTGTGGTTTTGCTTATTTGGTTCTCTTGCGAACGTAGATCACGAGTTCAAGGAGATCTTGGACCCGGCTCTTCTCAGCAGAAGGCTCTCCACCGCTGACCAAGGCAAGCCACGACCTCCTTTTGATCATCTTGAACCAAGTTTTGCAAATGTATTTCGGTTTAAATTATCATGCATGGCTATGTTTATAAGAAAATGGTTTGGGCTGTAGTTACTTGCCTACTTGTCGTTATGCCTCCTTTATACCTTTGTCTCCATCATGTTGTCATGTTCACCTTGTGAGCCTTAGGGTGGATAATTTAGTTGGTGTTCTTTGTTATTTGCCAACATGGGGGCCGAGGGTCTTATATAGCCTCGCTTAGAAAACGTGGTTTGAGCGTATCATGCTTCATCTCTAATAATCTTGACTAATAAGTTATGAAATGTGTGGTTGGTGCTATTGTTGAGCAGCTATGGCAGGGATGCCTAAGTCGTGTCGATCGTGGTGTGAGACCACTTGGTTAAAAATTTGTGTGCCAGACTGGGTGGTCTTTTGGCATGGGCTAATACAATTATTTTGCTAAGGCAAGAAGGCAGGAGTGAGTAGTGGTGCTTGTGCACACCGGTTTGTGGAAGTCTTGCCTTAGCACAATTAAGGACTTCACTTTGTGTCTGTTTAATGGGCCAATTAGTGCAACCACAAGATCATTTTATGGGAATGGTCTGGCTGAATAATTAGCAATGAGATGGCTTGGGGCTGTTTTGGTTGAGCGCAGTGATTCACATGCAAGAGGGGCACCCCATAACCCCGTGGATTTCTAGACCACCGGGGATTATGAAACCTTAGCGGGCAGCCCTAGTCGGGCTCAAAGCTTTGTAAAGGCCTTGCCGCTTTCTAGACTGCCACCTTAGGAAGTGAGCAAGGGTGACCGAACCCATCCCGCTAGAGAGATCGTGGATTGTGGGTAAAGTTGTACACCTCTGCAGAGTAAAAGATCTATTCAATAGCCACGCCCTTGGTCATGGACATGCTCAGGAAATGGTGCAAGGGGTAGATGTTTCAAAAGCTTGTGCCATCGACACTTCCGCGAGATGCTTTGGCTTTGCCTCAAGAGACCTTGGCCTCTCCAGAGGGGTCAAGGTTGGCTCTGTAGTGGTCCAGGTTGGTTCGACCTCGAACGGGTGTTCTCGAGGGTTTTGGGTGAGGACTCGCCACCGTGTGATCGACCTCCCCAATTTTTGGTTGTGGCCGTGAGTTGGTGCTCACACCACCTTTTATTAAAACATCAAAAGTATTATGTATTATGGTTTTACCTTGCTGCCTTTCAATCTATTATTGCTATTATTGTCAAATTTGGCTTTATGCAAACTAACCATACAGCTCTCCATTGGTAAGTCCTTGCATGAATATTATTGCATCTTTGCTCTCTCGTGACTTGGCCGAGTACATTCCAAGTACTCATGGCTTAAGCCCCGTGTCAAAGCAGATTATGAGGATGACCAAGTGCAGGCGGTCTGCAGACTCTTCGAGGAGGAGTTCTTCGACGACTAAGATGCCTAGGACGCCCTCCACCCGACAAAACTGTGGTGCTTGTTGGATGGCTTCTGCGTGTTTTGGTGTTTGAGCCCTAGAGCTCCTTGTCGCCAGCTTGTAAGTCCTCGTTGGTTTTGTAAGCCCTCAAGGCGACACTTTGTTAACAAGCTTGACCATAAGGTCCTATTATATAAAGTTTAATTTGTCTCGCTTCATCTTTGTTTGACCTCGTGGTTGTGGTATTGGCTTGTGTTCTTGTGCGAGCTAGCTCGATTGTCCCGGGACTAGCTCAGATGCACAGGCGGTGACCACCAGGAGGTCCCACGATTTAGCTCGGGAGGTCCCGCCGACCTCTCTTGGTGATGTGCCCGGAGGTGCTACTGAAAGCAGTGGCGCCACGACCTCCAGAGGTCCTCAAGACCTCCCGGGAGGTCAGATGCGGGCCAAGACCTCCAGAGGTCCGCAAGACCTCCCGGGAGGTCCCGCGCACCTCCTCGGTAAGCTCCACGCGGTGCTACCACATCCTTCCGTGGTGACTTCAGCAAGAAAAAAAATGGTCCTCCTGACCTCTTGCAAGACATCACGGGTGGGTCGCCTCGGCTGGTATCGAGCCTAGGTCACCAGAGGACGGGCCATAGGCGTAAAGGTCGATTTAGTTTTTATCCAAAAGTTATTTTCTAAAGCAAGTCAACTTAAAATTTGTTTAGTAGTTCTTTCCTTGTGCCGGTTCTATGTTGCCTTATCCTCGCTTAAAATCTTTTCTTGTCCTGTTCTACTCTCATCTTAACTCCTCCTTAGTTCCTTTATCTTATCTCTCGCTGAACCTTGATTTTGAATCTAACTTGACTTCCTTGCCTTTATAACTTCAATAGGGCCGATCAGAGAAAGGTTAGGATTAGTGGTCCTATTCTCGAGTCTCGCTTAGCTTGGGTCTTGAAGACCTCTGCTTTGAAGCTTCAAGGCCTCTTTTGGCCTTGGCCTTTTTGGTTCTCTCTTGGGTTAACCAAGTCACCCCTAATAGTGCCCTATCTTTATTTCTCTCAGATCCTCTTACCCTTTATGCTTTCCTTCTTACCTATTAAACCTTTAGAGTTTTGTCCAGATGGTGCAGACTCGGCACCACAAGTCGCAGTGAGCCCCTGAATCAGCTTGCCTCCACCCCCACCTCCTCCAAAGGGCAAAGAATGCACCTGGTTTTTAGGCGGCTTTATGGCAAAGACAAGCTCGATGATGAGCTCTATGATGCAGAATATGAACCAGGTTATGGCTCAACAAAGCCAGACCACCAATGCTTTACTTGCCATGATGAGTCAGAATAGTGAGGCTGCAGCAGCGCCACCACCTCCACCCCCAGCTCACCCTCAATCAAGGCTGTCAGAGTTCATGAAGACACACCCAGCTACATTTTCGAGCTCTCCCGAGCCTTTAGATGCAGATGATTGGCTGAGATCAACAGAGAAGAAGCTGGATATTGCTCGCTGTGAAGATAGGGAGAAGGTTTTGTTTGCCTCACATCAACTGGAAGGACCTGCAGCTGAGTGGTGGGACACATTTTGTGCCTCACATGCTGACCCCCAGAGGATCTCTTGGGCAGAGTTCTCTGCAGCTTTTCGCCACTCCCATGTCCCTGATGGGAAGGTAGAGATGAAAAAGGAAGAGTTTAGAGAGCTCAAGCAAGGCAGCATGTCAGTAAGTGAGTATCTCACTAAGTTCACTCAATTGTCGCTATGCTCGCGAAGATGTGGCTACTGGATGATGCGCTGCAAGCGCTTTAAGCGAGGCCTCCATCCCAGCTTAAAAGTTCAAGTTGTGGGCAACGATTATCCCGATTTCCAGATTTGGTGAACAAGGCAATGCTCATTGAGGAATCCCAAGAGAACTCTCTGAGTCCTACAAGAGAAAGGTGCCACCTCCTGCTCAGAAAGACCTCCCAGCGCCACAAAGCTTTTGTGCAAGACCAACCCAAGCGCCAAGGACCTCCTGACCTTCCAGACCTCTGCTAAGACCTCCCACCTGGCTGTGTCCTCGCCACCAAGATCACCGGGCAGAAGACCAAGACAACCCTAACGACCTCCACAAAGAAATGGATCACTGCTTCAAGTGTCACCAAGTGGGCATTTTGCTAATCAATGCCCACTAAAGACAGAGCCAACCACCAAGACCTCTACTTCAGACCTCCCTCGCCAAGACCCTCAGCCGCAGGACCTCCTCAAGCCGTAACCTCCCAAATTTTTGAAGGGGCCGTGTGAACCATGTGGCGGTGGAAGAAGCATGCACCTCCTCGACGTGGTACTAGGTATGTTCCTAGTAAATTCAAGGCACCGTAGCTTTTATTTGACTCGAGCTTCCCATTCGCTTATTTCTCGGAGTTTTGTCAAAGCACCAGCCGAAGTTGTTGCTCTTAAGTCTACCTTGTTGGTTCAATCCCCTACTCGAGAACTAAGCACGAACCAGGTTGTCCACAAGTGAAAATGGTCATAGAAGGAGTAGATTTTCTAGCCAACCTTATCCTTTTGGACACCAGTCCCTAGATGTGATTTTGGGCATGGATCGCTAGCTAACCACCATGCCATGTTGGATTGTAGTGGCAAAAGTATCTCTTTGACCAGCCCTAGTGGTGCCATCGTGAAGTTTTCGCCACCTCGGAGAAACTCCAAGGAGCCCTATCTTGTAGTGCTCAAGTTCAAGTTTTGGAGGATGTCCCTGTTGTTAAAGAATTTGTGGATGTGTTCCCTGATGAGCTCCCAGGAATGCCCCCAGACAGAGACCTTGAGTTTGTCATAAACCTTATCCCAGGGACCTCCCCCATCTCCAAAAGGCCCTACAGATTGCATGTTGATGATCATGTGGAGTTGAAAAGGCAGTTGGAAGACTTGCAGAGCAAGGGTTTTATTAGACCTAGCTCCTCACCTTGGGGAGCCCCAAGGATTTTGTGCCTAAAAAGGATGGCACTCAAAGGATGTGTGTGGACTACAGAGCTCTCAATGATGTCACCATCAAGAACAAGTATCCTTTGCCAAGAATTGATGATTTATTTGATCAATTGAAGGGGTCATTGTGTTTTCCAAGATAGATTTGAGAACAGATATCACCAACTTAAGATTCGCAAGGAAGACATCCCTAAGACAACTTTTTTCAACTAGGTATGGGTTATTTGAATTCATTGTTATGTCTTTTGGGCTGAGCAATGCCCCCGCCTATTTCATGAATTTGATGAACCGAGTGTTCATGGAGTACCTAGACAAGTTTGTCATTGTCTTTATTGACGACATTCTAGTGTACTCCAAGAGTGAAGAGGAGCATACAAGCCATCTCTTTTCGGTTTTGGAAAAGCCGAGAGCTCATCGCCTCTTTGCCAAATTTAGTAAGTGTGAGTTTTGGCTAAAAGAAGTGGTCTTTTGGGGCATGTTTTATCAAAAGAAGGAGTGTCTCACAACCCTAGTAAGGTTCAAGATGTGCTCAATTGGGAACCCCTAGGACCGTGCCTCAAGTTCAAGTTTTCTTGGCATGGCCTGTTATTACGAAGGTTTATTGAAGGCTTCTCCCGGATTGCAAAACCTCTCACTCAGCTATTAAAGAAAGAAAAGAAGTTCCTTTGGACCTCAGACAGAACAGAGCTTCCAAGAGCTCAAGAGAAAGTTGACCTCTGCCTCAGCTTTTGGTTCTTCCAGATGTCGTGAAAGATTTCAAGTTTATTGTGATGCGTCAAAGCAAGGACTTGGCTGTGTTCTAATGCAGATGTAAAAGTGGTAGCTTACGCTTCAAGACAGCTTGAAGCCTCATGAAGCAAACTACCCTACTCATGACCTAGAGTTGGTCTGCTTTGTGGTTCATGCCTTAAAATTTGGCGCCATTACCTCATTGGTAATAGGTGTGAAATTTACACCCACCACAAAAGCCTAAAGTACATCTTTACACAAGCAGATTTGAATTTGAGGCGAGAAGGTGGCTTGAGCTTATTAAGGACTACAATGTGGAATTCACTACCACCTGTGCAAGGCCAATGTGGTGGCGTATGCTTTGAGCGTAAAAGTTTATGTCAATACTTTGATGGTTAAGGAGAGCCAACCCGCCTTGTATGAAGAATTCTTGAAGCTTAGACTTGAGTTAGTGGAAGAAGGGTTTTGGCAACTCTTGAAGTGCAACCTACCTTGCAAAAACAGATCAAGGCAGCCCAAGATGGAGATGCTAGCATCCAAGAGATTAAGACCAACATAAGAGAAGGGAAGGCTGCAAGGTTTTCTATGGATGACCTAGGTGCGGTCTGGTTTGATAAGAGGCTCTGTGTGCCCAATAACACGGAGCTCAAGGGTATAATACTTAAAGAAGCCCATGAAGCTTTGTATTCTATACATCCAGGAGTTACAAAAATGTACCAAGATGTCAAGGAATTGTACTGGTGGCGAAAATGAAGAAGGAGATAGCAGATTTTGTGGCCAAATGTGACACTTGCCAAAGGTTAAAGCAAAGGCACCAAAGACTGAGGACTTTTAGTGCCCTTACCCATACCCAAGTGGAAGTGGGAAGAGGTCGGCATGGATTTTATTACTGGTTTACCTCGCACTCCAAGCTGGTTTTGATTCTATTTGGGTCATAGTGGATAGATTAACAAAAATGGCTCACTTTATTCTGTGAAGACTATTTATTCGGAGACAAGCTAGCCAAATCTACATGGCAAAAGTGGTGTGCCTTCATGGTGTTCCAAAGAAGATAGTCTCGCATGAGGATCTCAATTCACCTCCAAGTTTTGGCAAAAGCTACATGATGCCTTGGGCACCGACCTCAACTTTAGTACAACATACCACCCTCAAACAGATGGCCAAACTGAGAGAGTTAACCAAGTCCTTGAGGACATGCTGAGAGCTTGCGCTCTAGAAAGACAATCTAGTTGGGACAAGATGTTACCATATCTGAATTTTCCTATAATAACAGCTACCAAGCTTAGTCTCCAAATGTCCCTTTGAAGCTATTTATGGAGAAAGTGTAGGACTCCCTTGTACTGGACAGAATCGGGTGAAGGCCAAGTTCTTGGCCCGGACCTGCTGAAAGAAGCCGAGGATCAAGTGAGATCAATTAGGGAGAAGTTAAAGGCGGCCCAAACTAGGCAAAAGAGCTACGCAGATGTTAGGCGTCGAGACCTAACTTTTGTCCCAGGAGACCAGGTCTACCTCAAAGTTTCACCTCTCAAAGGTATGCAGCGGTTCAGAGTTAGTGGGAAGCTTGCTCCAAGATTTATTGGACCCTTTCCAGTCCTTGCCCGAAGGGGTGAAGTAGCCTACCAGTTGGACCTCCCTCCTCAGCTTGCTGGAGTTCACAATGTGTTCCATGTGTCACAGTTGAAGAAATGCTTGCGAATGCCAGAGGACCAAATGCCTTTAGAAGCTGTGGACCTCCAAGAAGACCTCACTTACAGAGAGCACCCCATCAAGATTTTGGACGTGTCAGAGAGAGTTACCAGGAGCAAGACCACCAAGCTGTGCAAGGTGCAATGGAGCAACCACTCCGAAGCCGAGGCAACATGGGAACGAGAAGAGGACCTCAGGAAGGACTTCCCCCACCTATTCCCTAGTTTCACCTGAATCTCGGGTCGAGATTCCCTTAAGGGTGAAGGTTGGTAACGTCCCGTTTTCTTTCAAGTCCTTGCCAGGTTTTCAAAACAAAAGTAACCATTTGGCTTTATTGAGAATCCAAAGCTTAACCTGAGATTTTTGAATCTGGCGAGTTCAATTGGAATTAATCAAACCTTAACTAAGTCGTTGTTGGTGTTCCTTGCTGGTTGTGGCTCTCTGTGGTGTCTTTGCCGCCTCGGGTTGTGGTGCTCAAGCCTTCTCAGTGTGCCCCGGGTTCGCCTCTTCTCTCTCCCTTAACTTCCCTTGTTGGTTTGAATCTCTTTGAGATCCGCACCTCTCTCACATCTCCCCTCTGCTCAAACCTCTCCTTGCTTGGGGTTTTCACAAGGACCCACTGGGTTTGTGTTTCAAAACCTCTTTGGCCCCCAAGCCACGCTTGGTTTTGTTTCTCTCAAACCTCCCTTGTTGAGATCTAGCCGCCAGAGCTCCCCTTGTTGAGATCTAGCCGCTCGAGCTCCTTGTTGAGATCTAGCCGCCGAGACCTCCCTTGTTGAGATCTAGCCAGACCTCCCTTTGTTGAGATCTAGCCGCCGAGCTCCCCTTGTTGAGATCTAGCCGCTCAGACCTCCCCTTGTTGAGATCTAGCCGCCAGACCTCCCTTGTTGAGATCTAGCCGCTTTCAGAGCTCCCCTTGTGGAGATCTAGCCGCTCGAGACCTCCCTTGTTGAGATCTAGCCGCTCAGACCTCCCTTGTTGAGATCTAGCCTCAGACCTCCCTTGTTGAGATCTAGCCGCTCAGACCACCCCTTGTTGAGATCTAGCCGCTCGACCTCCCTTGTTGAGATCTAGCCGCCGCACCTCCCTTGTTCGGATCTCGCCTTTAGGACCTCCTCTCTGAGATCTTAGCCGTCTGTGTTCTCCTTTAGTGGGATCCAAAGGTTCCGACCTCCTTAGGTCCAAGACCTCCTCCTCGGCCCTTGCCGGTCTTTTGTAAAGACCACCTCCTAACCTTGAATATTCTGTTGGTCGGACCTCCTCGCTTCTTTGATCTCGGACCGCTGAGGTCCTCCCTTGAGATCTTGACCGTTAGATCTCCCTTTTGGAGATCTACTCGTCAGACGCCCTCGCGCCCTTTGATCTGGACTGTTGAGGTCCTCCCTTGAAATCTTGACCCTTAGACCTCCCTTTTGCAGTCCGAGTGTCGTGGCCTCCTCGTTGAGAGCTTTGAGGACCTCTTGTCCAGAGCCTCTTCTTGAGTCCTTGGACCTCCCCGTCCCAGACCTCCCCTTTGAGTGTCTTGGACCTCTTGCCTAGGACCTCATGGTGGTCTTTGGCGGAATGACCTTTTGTGGGGGGCCACCTCTTTGACCAATGGTGCACCTTTTGACTCGCCCCACTTGCCCCCTCTTCACCTTGTAATTATTGCTCTTGCCTCAGAACTCATGCGCATTTAATAGGTGTCGGGTCACATTAAATGCAACACATCTCGAGGTACTTTATTTCAATTCTTTTGGGCAAGCCCTGCCCTAGTTATCCCGATTGCCTACACGCTATTGAACCTTTTTCTTGGTACACTCCACCAACTCCGGCTATATATAGCCCGGGAGGCGTGCCTTTGTAATCTTTTTGCTCATTTCTTCCTTCCTCGCCTCCTCTCGCTTCGGTTCTTCCTTGCGCAAGACCCTCCCGAGAGCTCTTTGAGGCGGTGTTAAGCCACTTGGTTTCCTTTTGGCTGGGTTGGTTTGAGTTCCTTTTGGTTCTTTTGTTGTTCTCTCTGCTTAGTGTGGTTTTGCTTATTTGGTTCTTCTTCTTAACGTGTAGATCACGAGTTCGAGGAGATCTTGGACCCGCTCTTCTGCCGCAGTAAGGCTCTCCACCGCTTGACCAAGGCAAGCCATGCACCTCCTTTTGATCATCTTGAACCAAGTTTTGCAAATGTATTTCTTTTAAATTATCATGCATGGCTATGTTTATAAGAAAATGGTTTGGGCAGAGTTACTTGCCTACTTGTCGTTATGCCTCCTTTATACCTTGTCTTCATCATGTTGGCATGTTCACCTTGTGAGCCTTAGGGTGGATAATTGTAACATCCCAAGTGTATAATTAGGGTTATTCAAGTATAATTATATGTGTAGAAATTAAAACTTTTTCTCACATCTTGAAAAACCCTAAAATCTCATGTGATTCGTGTCCAAGAGTTGTGTAATCTAAAAACACAAAGCTCTTGTTGACCAAAAGTCAAATTCATTTTCCATTTATCTAAAATCTTGTGCCAATCAATTGGAAATATTTTCCTTGGTCCAAAAACTGATGTGGGACCCTCTGAAAAATATCACAAGTTGTAAAACTAGTTTGATAAATTTTGGAGGTAAAACAATCCTTTAAACAACCTTAATAAATTTCCTGAGAAAAATAAATTGCATAATAACCTCTGGAAAATTTCTGTAAGGTTAATCATGTTGTCAGCAAGCTCCAGTTAAAATTTCATCAAATTTGGAGCTCATTTGCTAGCCCAAACAATTCTGCAAAGTCTCAATTGCTTAAAAGTTCAAATTCAAAAACCTCAAGACTGCTCCTTGGGCTAGCTATGTTCAAAACTGGTCCATTTCAACCCCTTTGGACCTCCTCAACCAGTGCACCCCCAGACCTCCCTCTCCACTTAATCAGTCGCACTGCTGGATTCACATCCAACACCACGACCTCCTCATGCTAACACCAAGAAAGACCTTCCCACCTCATGAGGTCATAGCCGCTGGATCAAAGATCCACGGTCACGACCTCCCCGTGTGAAACCTCAAAGACCTCCTCGAGCTGTTAAACCATCGCAGCGAGGTCATCCCATTTGTTGAGGTCGAGCCGCTGGATCAAATCCAACCGCCACGACCTCCTCCTCAACATACTCGACAGTCCTCCCACTGCGTGAGGTCTTGGCCCTTGATTCAAGATCCACGGCCTCGACCTCCCCTCCTGTTAAAACCACTTAGACATCCCACCTCACGTGAGGTCATAGCCCTTGGATTAAAAAATCTAAGGCCATGACCTCCCTTGTCTTTCTTCGCTTTTGGATCTCGCTCAACGCACGAGATCAATGGGCGCTCGACCATCGCGTGAGCCCTTAGATCCAAATCGGAGGGCTAAGACCTCCTTGCGCTACGCCGCAGTCCTCTGACCTCCCTTATTCACTTTGTGCGATAGACCTCCCCATCGTCGGTGCCCTTGGATTTACATCCAAAGGCCATGACCTCCCCTCATGTCTTTTGATCGCGTGCGTAAGTCCTCATTGGAGGTCCGCACTGCTGGATGGAGATCCAACGCTTTGGACCTCTGTCCATTTCTCACGCGTCGCTTTTGCTAAGAAATCGTGAGGCCATGACCTCCCCACGCTTGATTGTGTGGTGGGACCTCCTCCCACCACTTAAAACGTAACGGTTCAAAATGGGATCCGATGGCGGGACCTCCTCGAGGTCTCATCCAATGGCCACTAGGACCTCCCCTTCTTCTCCTTCCTCTGGCGTGGGAGCTTCGAAAAGCATTTAATGCATGTCCGAGCAGGAGGTACTGCTCAATCACTCTTTGTCGACCAAGATTTAATGCAGTCGACTTTCCGCTCAATGGTCACCCGAGCCTGCCCCTTGTCGCCCCCATGTCTTGTCCACTCCATAGACCATGCCATGGGCCAAGCTCACCATGAGCTTAGCCAAGTGGTCTAAGACCTCAATTGCCCTTGGATAAAACCACCTCCACGGTTTTCCGGCTTCCTTTGCACACCATTATCACTTTGCTCACACCTCTGCTTGTGAGCTCTAGACACCAAAGTTCCTTGGTCAGCTTTTGCCGGAGCTCAAGCTCCTCGGTGGGCAAGGGTCATTGAGAATTTTTCTCCTCTCCTTGCTTCCATTGTGCCTTCCCTCTGGGACCAAGTCCTAACTAAGTTGTTGGACATTTGCAGAGGGGACAAAGTGGAGCTTGAGCCGAGCCGAGGCTTGAACTTGACTTGAGCAATGGAGCTCCCCATCTTCCCCAACTCAAAGCCAAGACCATCCCCGACCTCCCCAAGATCTTAAGGACCTCCAGTGTACCTCCCGATAGTCCTTAGTGCCGCACTCGCGTATGTTGTCAAGGAGCTTTATTTGGCACACGCTGAATGTCGCTATGAGCATCATTTTATGCTTTCAAAATTTGGCCGTGTGATCTCCTTCGTTGTCCTCTCGGCTCGCCGGCGCTCAACGCCGTCGCCGCCGTCGAGAGTAAGCTCATGGTGTGCGCAACACTATTGCGCACACGATGATAAACTTGGTTGTCGCCATGCGAGGTCCGCATCGCCGGCAACAACCATTTCTTCAAGCTCGGGATGTTGTCGGATGTCCCGAGCGTGTCGTTATCATTTTAGGACCAAAGATCCTGGCTTTTATGGTGCTAATCATTGCCCAATCTCGCAATCATTGGCGTCTTAACTGCCTTAAATCCATCCTTTAATGCGTGCATTAAAGACCTCCAGCGCGCACGGACCTCCTCGTGGTCCTCGCGCTTTAATGCCCTCGTCTAAACGCGCTTGCGAAGTTAAAGCGCTGGTCCAGACGCCCAGACCTCCTCCGAGGAGATCTGGAGCGTCCAAGACCTCCCCCTTGCGCGATCCTGACCATCCAGACCTCCCTGGAGGTCTGTAAGGTTTAGATCTCACCGTTAAGGACCTCCCCTTTAGATCTGGTCCGTTCCCGACCTCCCCATCATCGTTGTGGTTCGTTGGATCCTCAATCTCGGCCACGACCTCCCCTTGCCTCGCGCATGTGAGTTGTTAGGAGGTCCAGACCTCTGGACCTCACATGTGCGGGCGTGTTGATCTCTCGGGAGGTCTCGAGCCGCTGGATCTGTGATCTCGTGGCTCACGACCTCCCATGTCTCTGTGAGTTATAGAAATGTCAAGAAATTCTTAAGTATGAACTAAAATAAGGTATAAACTTTAGAATTTCATATCTTTCTCATTTTAATTCCAAATGAGGTCATTCAAATTGTGTTAGCTCTATCTTGAACTTGACTTTAATCCAAAAATGATTGCAAGTTGAGTTCAGTCCCCGAGCACAGTTAGCCACTAGGTTTTAAAACTAACTTTAAACATACATTCAAATTAGTGCTTAACTTGTAAAATTCATAACTAATGCTCTGTAGATTCTTTTTAAGTGAGACCAACTTTGTTGGTTTCCTCTAGTAATGAACTCACTGTGAAAATTAGTGTTGAGCTTGTTGCTGTTAGAAAAATGAGGACTTGTGCATTATAATTTTGTTCAAGTTCTTGTTTTGAAAAATTATAGAGATTGCATAATAGCTCCAAATGGGATGAACTCAATTGTGTTATTCATCTCATGAGGTGCTGGTTTTACAGTAAAAATCTCAGCCTCACCACTTTTCTAGAAATTGTTGCCTCATAATTAAATTAGTGAATAGTGCAGTTTGGTATTTTTAGGGCTGAGCAGAGTTGTTTTGCTCATAACTTTTGCATTGAGAATCCAAATCCATTGGTTCTTGTTGCTAAATTCCCTAAAAATCCTCCTCTTGCTGCAGTAGAAATTTCAGGGGATTTGGAGTTCTGTTGCTGTGTTGTCTTTGTTGTTTTTCGTCGTTCTTATCGGTTCTTTATTGCTTTTTCCGTTAGGGTTCGACATTTGTGGTGATCCCATGAATCGACCCTCCACAACAATTTGACCAGCAGCAAGGCAAGCAGTTTGATCATTCCCATTATTGTCCCATTAATTTAAAGCTTAATACTTTGCTTTTACTTCTATGTATGCATGCTACTTTGTGTTAAATGTCGCTAGCTTTCCTATAGTTGCATAATCTGTAGGAATTATTATCCTCTACTACCAATGAGCCTAGGTTATTCGCTGTGGTTTGAGCTCGTTGGATGAGCTCTCATCACTTAGTAGTTTACGTTAATATTGCTTAGACATGCTTAGCTATCGGTAGTAATGGGCGATCATCGACTTAGTCGATGGTCTTGATCACACAAGTATTATTATTCCTCCTATATGTCCAGCACTTGTGCTTTGATTAATTTGTAAGATCAAAACTGAAAATAAAATGTTGATTTAGACTTGGGCATATTGGATGGATGGTGCGGTTTTTGGAATGTGGTGGTATGCCCGGTCCCTAAGGACCGAGTACTTGGGTCACTAAGCCAAGCGCTTTTATGCTAACCACACGAGGGGATATGGGACCTCTCTTGACTAAGTACTTTGGGAGGTGTTAATTATGAGCTGGTTGGTGGGTATGTTTTAATAAAATCTGTGTGTGTGGTGTTGGGAGGGAGCATTGGCGCACCGGTTAGGCTGTCTAATGTGTCTTGTCCCGTGGGTTGCGGCTCGTAATTAGCATCGCCCATTGGAAATGTCTCAGAGGACTTAGCCGTGCCGGCATACCAAAGGTAGTGTGCCTAAAGGAAAGGCGGTCTCATGTGTGGGTACATTGGTACACCCTCGCAGGATAAAACTATTCAATAGCCTCGCCCTAGGTTATGGACATGCTTGGTAAGGTCGCTCAAGACTAGTCTCAACCTTTTAATTAAAACTTGATGGGTTGGTATGAACGGGAGTTCATGCTATTGTTGTGGTGACTAAGGGTTAGTCACTTCCCGGGTTTGTTCTTGTTGTTGTTATTATGTTATTATCGCGTTGTATTTCAACAATTAAAATTGCTTTATCAAATTGCCTTCAATCTATTATGTTATTGCAAATAAATGTCGCTTTATGCTAAAATGAGTCCAAAGCCTCATCCACTTAAATAAAGCTTGCATGTAGCTATTTATAGTTCTGTTATCTCACACGTAAGTCTTATGGAGTACTTTATGTACTCATCTGCCTCGTGGTTGTTGCAATTTTTTTTTGTGGCTTTTGTTGTAGAGGAAGAAGGAGAGCTCCAAGAGCCTCTCTTTTGTGCTTTTGTTGTGTTGAGCTCCAAGAGCCTTTCTTTGTGCTACGTGTTGCGCTTTCTTGACGACTAGCTTGGTGGTCGGTCCAGATGCCTAGGGTTAAGGCACACCGATTGGCTTTGTGTTATAGCCATCTTTATGGAACTTTTGCTTCATTGTTATCTTTTTATTTGTTGCTATTTGGCCTAAGGGCCTCTCTTTTGTAATAGCTATTCCATATTAATATTAACTTCGGTTTGTTGCTTATGTTCTATGTGTTGTATGGAATTGATACATTCTTTTGTTGTGAGGTATGTATACTTGCATCCTGGGAGTATACATCTCTCGAGACCGAGTTTATTTGGTTGATAATACTAGGGTCAATTGGATGACTAAGTATTATGAGCCTAATAAATGCTCGGGTCTCACAAAAGTTGGTATCGAGCCGCTTATGACCGTAGTAACGCAAGCTTGGTCGTTTTAGGATATTTTGAAAACCTATTTTCAAAATATAAATGAGTTTTGAAAGCTTAAGTAATTCTCGGATTTTATTCCTTCCCTATCTTAGCTTTCTTTCTCATCTCACTCTAATTTGAGTTTTAAAAGTTGTTTTCCTTTCCTCATCTCAAAAGATAGACCCCATTAATCGATAACACGGTTTTGGGAGAACCAATGAGATTGGCAAATTGAAGTGTGAGCTGCCCACTACAAGGTTTTGAAGTTCGAGTCGGTGATTCGACGAGGAGCTTGATGCTAAATCTGGACAGCAAGCATCAAATTTCCTGACAGCAATCTCAAAGGTTTCTAATTAGGATAGATAATGAGAGGTTAATTCAACCAAAACTTGTGGGAATAAGAAGGGTAAGATGTGATACTAGTTAGCTAAGTATCTAACACTTATTTCGCTGCAATAACCTTGCTCTCTAATAGTTTTAGATCTCATCTTACAATCTGATTTTTAATCTTCTCGACCAATTACTCGTTCATTCAATACGGGTTAGTTGAGTTGAGAAGTTGAGCCTTGCGTTTGGTGTTTCTTGGCTGTTTTTAGAGTCTTTTAGAAGCTTTTTAAAGTTTAAATAACCGCTGATTTTGGCTTTCGTTTGGGGTGATATTCCATTCCCTAGTCGATCGCTTTTGCTTTCTTTAAGGCTTTGTTTTTGGGTCTAGTTGCTAACCAAAATTTCTTGTAACAGATGGCGGGCGCGACTCAGAGCGGCCAAGGCGGCCACCTGGTCCGGACGAGGAGCTTCCTCCTCCTCCGACCATGGCCGAGGTTCTTCTTGAGATAGCGCAACCGCGGATGACAGAGAGTTCTCTCGGCGCCATCGCGCAAACACCACCGCTTCTTACCGGAGCTTCAGGATCTGGGCCAGGAATGCCCATCAGCCTCGTGGGGGTCTTGCTGAGTTCCTTCGTACTCAGCCCCCTACCTTTTCTCGGTCTGAGGACCCTTTGGATGCGGACGATTGGCTTCGTCTTGTGGAGCGTAAGCTTCGCATAGCGCAGTGCCAGGAGCACGAGAAGGCGCTGCTCGATCGCACTGCCTTGAGGGTGCGGCTTTGTCTGGTGGGAGAGCTATCTCGCCATGCAGCCCGTAGACCACACCGTCTCTTGGGAGGAGTTCCGTCTTGCCTTCCGACGGGCTCACATCCTGCCGGCTTGATGGAGATCAAGAAGGGAGTTTCTTGCGCTCAAGCAAGGGCGAGCTCACCATGGAGTATGTCTACGAAGTTCAACCATCTAGCTCGTTATGCTCCCGAGGATGTGGCCACCGATATGGCTAAGGTGCCAAGTTCAGCGTGGCTTGTCCGAGGAGTCAAGGACAAGCTATCCATTGCCGACTTTCTGATTTTCGGACCTTGGTCGACAAGGCCATCGTCATGAGCATGCGGCTCGGGAGCTTATGGATTCCATAGCGCAAGTGGAGACCTATAAGACTTCCAGGCCGATTCCTCCGTCCCGCTTCGGCGCCTCTCGGTACCATTCTCATTCTTGGCGCCCCGAGGTCACCGCCTCGTTCCTCGTCCTTCGCAGCCGTGTCGATCCGTGCACTGCGAAGTCGTGAGCGGCCCCCAAACCCGGCCGGGGTCACATGTTTCTCATGCAACGAGAAGGGGCATTATGCGAACCAATGCCCTAAGAAGACAGAGGCGACCCCTCGTCCTAATGGAGGACGGGCGAGGTGGTGCATCTCAGACCGAAGATCGTCCCCGCTACCCAAGGCGTGGGTAGTGGTCGCGTCAACGCCATCACCGCAGAGGAGGCTCAGAGGCACCCGGCGTCGTGCTAGGTACACTTTCGTTAACTCTCATCCCGCTCTCGTTTTGTTTGATTCAGAGCATCTCATTCCTTTGTTTCGAGTCTTTTCTTTCTGTGGGAGAGCTTCTTTTCTCTCCATTGTCGGTCCCGCTTCTCATTCGCTCTCTGGTTCGGAGTTGAGAGCCGAGGTTGAGTGTAGGGATGTTCCTATCGAGATCGAAGCGAGGGTTTCTTAGCAAACCTTATCCTTCTCCATTCAATGAGTCTTGATGTGATTCTTGGCATGGATTGGTTGTCTCAAAGACATGGGACAAATCGATTGTGCCAGAAGCTCATCTCTCTATCTAGTTCTTCCGTGAGCGGGTTTGCTTCTCCTGAAGGTCGCTAGATCCTCATCTCTTCGCTTGAAGCGAAGCCGCCTAGATATTAGTGAAGTCCCAACAGTTTGTGACTTTGTTGATGTCTTTCGGCGATCTTCCGGGATGCCACCCGCTCGAGACCTCGAGTTTGTCATTGAGTTGGCTCCTGCACCGCCCCTATCTCAAAGAGGCCTTATCGGATGCCACCGAACGAGTTGGTGGAGTTGAAGAAGCGCTTAAGTGAGCTGCAAGAGAAGGGTTTCATCCGCCTAGCTCATCTCCGTGGGGTTGTCCAAAGATCTTCGTAAAGAAGAAGGATTCGGTACTTTACGCATGTCGCGTTGATTACCGCCCACTTAATGAAGTGACGATAAGAACAAGTATCCATTGCCCGCATCGACGATCTCTTCGATCAATTAACCGGAGCTCGAGTTTTCTCCAAGATTGATTTGAGAGTGGGATATCATCGAGTTCGAATTCGCCCGAGGATATTCCAAAGACGGCGTTCTCTACTCGCTTCGGCTTGTACGAGTACCTCGTCATGTCATTCGACAACCAATGCTCTGCCTTGTTCATGAACCTCATGAATTCGGTATTCATGGAGTATTTGGATAAGTTTGTCGTGGTCTTCATCGATGATATTCTTATCTATTCCAAGAACGATGAGGAACATGATCAAGATCTCGAGGCTTGTGTTAGGCAAGCTACGTGAGCACCAACAGACGCAAGTTCACAAGTGTGCATTCTCGTTGAAGGAAGTGGCTTTCTTAGGCCATATTCTTTCAGCGAGGCGAGCTGCTGATCCTAGCAAGGTCAGCCATGTTCTTTCATGGAGTCACTTATTTCGGTCACCGATGTGCGGAGTTTTCTTGGTTTAGCGGGATATTATCGCCGCTTTATCGAGAACTTCTCCAAGATCGCGAAGCCGATGACGGAGTTGCTCAAGAAGGACAAGAAGTTCTTGTGGTCCGCTGAGTGTGAGGAAAGTTTCCAAATACTCAAGAAGCGTTTGACCACCGCCTCCCGTTCTTGTTCTTCCCGATATCCATCGGCTTCGATATCTTTTGCGATGCTTCTCGTCGAGGCCTCGGTTGTGTCCTTATGCAAGAAGGCAAGGTAGTGGCCTATGCATCAAGACAATTGAGACCTCATGAACTCAACTACCCTACTCATGATTTGGAGTTGGTCTTGTGATTCATGCACTTAAGATTTGGCGACATTACCTAATCGGTAATCATTGTGAAGTGTATTCGGATCACAAAAGCCTCAAGTACTTGTTCACCCAACCTGACCTGAACCTCAGGCAAAGGAGATGGTTGGAGTTGATCAAGGATTATGATATGGGTATTCACTACCATCCGGGCAAGGCTAATGTCGCTGTTGATGCGCTTTAGTCGCAAAGCGCATTGTAATGCCTTAGTGCTCAAGGAGCATTCGCCCTCTCTTCTCGAAGCATTCCAGCGTCTCAACTTGGAGATAGTTGAGCATGGATCTCTCGCTGCCATGGTTGTGCAACCAACCTTGGTGGATCGGATCAAGTCCGCTCAGCAGTCGGATGATGGAGTGAGCCACATCAAGGCAAATGTCAAGGCCGAACAACCAAGTGCTTTTCTTGAGGATGAGCATGGTGTTGTGAGGTTTGGGCAACGCCTTGTGGTTCCAAAGGACATGGAATTGCGGAATTTGATCCTCCGCGAAGCCCATGATTCGCCATTATCCATTCATCCGGGGCCACAAAGATGTATCAAGATCTCCGCCAGAGATTTTGGTGGACCCGAATGAAGAGGGAGATTGCGGTTCGTTGTCGAGTGCGACGTATGTCGTCGTGTCAAGGCCGAGCATCGGCGTCTGTTTGATCGCTTGACCTTTGCCAATTCTCGAGTGGAAGTGGGATTCGATCGAATGGATTTCATCACGGTCTACCCACATCCCGAAGAAGAATGATGCCATTTGGGTCGCCATCGATCGATTGACTAAGGTGGCACATTTCCTTCCGTCAAGACCGACCTTCGGTAGGTCTTTTGGCGGAACTCTACATCGCCCGCATCGTCGGTTTGCACGGTGTGTCAAGACGATTGTGTCGGATCGTGGATCCTTTTCACGCCTCGCTTTTGGCATAGCTTGCAAGAGGCTATGGGCACTCATCTTGCCTTGAAAGACACATTTCACCTCAAACCGATGGTCGACCGAGAGGGTCAACCAAGTTTTGGAAGACATGCTTCGTGCTTGTGTCCTTTCCTATGGGAAGCATTGGGAGAAATGCTTGCCATTCGCCGAAGTTTTCTTATAACAACAGCTTTCAAGGCCGGTCTCGGCATGGCACCATTTGAGGCCTTATACGGAGAAAGTGTAGGACCCGTTGAACTGGTCGAGACCGGTGAGAGACCTCTCTTTGGCCCGACTCAATCAATGAGGCCGAGCGCCAAGTCCAAATTATTCGTGGCGTTGCTGCGCACACTCAATCGAGCAAAAGAGCTATGCGGATCGCCGTCGGCGTGAGTTACGTTTTGAGCCTAATGACTTTGTTTATCTCAAAGTCTCTCCTTTGAAGGGCCATCAACGCTTTGGCGTCAAGGGCAGTTGGCTCCTCGATATGTCGGTCCCTACCGCATTATCGAGAAGAAGGAGCTGTTGCCTATAAGTTGGAGTTGCCACCTGCACTTGCGGGGTACATGATGTTTTCCATGTGTCCCACCTTAAGAAGTGCCTCCGTGTTCCAACCGAGGAAGCTCCGTTGGAAACCCTCGATGTCCGTGAAGATTTGACCTATCGCGAGCACCCTGCTCACAGTGCTCGATGAGTCTGAACGAAGAACAAGGAATAAGACCATCAAGTTCCTTAAAGTTCAATTGGTCGAACCATTCCGAGGATGAGGCTACTTGGGAAAGAGAAGATCGTCTGCGTCGCGGACTATCCATCTTTCTTTACGAGTGAGCCAAATCTCGGACGAGATTTCTGTAAGGAGGAGATTTTGTAACATCCCAAGTGTATAATTAGGGTTATTCAAGTATAATTATATGTGTAGAAATTAAAACTTTTTCTCACATCTTGAAAAACCCTAAAATCTCATGTGATTCGTGTCCAAGAGTTGTGTAATCTAAAAACACAAAGCTCTTGTTGACCAAAAGTCAAATTCATTTTCCATTTATCTAAAATCTTGTGCCAATCAATTGGAAATATTTTCCTTGGTCCAAAAACTGATGTGGGACCCTCTGAAAAATATCACAAGTTGTAAAACTAGTTTGATAAATTTTGGAGGTAAAACAATCATTTAAACAACCTTAATAAATTTCCTGAGAAAAATGCATTGCATAATAACCTCTGGAAAATTTCTGTAAGGTTAATCATGTTGTCAGCAAGCTCCAGTTAAAATTTCATCAAATTTGGAGCTCATTTGCTAGCCCAAACAATTCTGCAAAGTCTCAATGCTTAAAAGTTCAAATTCAAAAACCCCAAGACTGCTCCTTGGGCTAGCCATGTTCAAAACTGGTCCAAATTTCAACCCCTTTGGACCTCCTCAACAGTGTCACCCCAACAGACCTCCTCTCCACCTTAATCAGTCGCACTGCTGGATTCACATCCAACACCCACGACCTCCTCATGCTAACACCAAGAAAGACCTTCCCACCTCATGAGGTCATAGCCATTGGATCAAAGATCCACGGTCCACGACCTCCCCGTGTGTGAAACCTCAAAGACCTCCTCGAGTGTTAAACCATCGCAATGAGGTCATCCCATTTGTTGAGGTCGTGGCCGTTGGATCAAATCCAACCGCCACGACCTCCTCCTCAACATACTCGGTCAGTCCTCCCACTGCGTGAGGTCTTGGCCCTTGGATTCAAGATCCACGGCCCTGACCTCCCCTCCCTGTTAAAACCACTTAGACATCCCACCTACGTGAGGTCATAGCCCTTGGATTAAAAATCTAAGGCCATGACCTCCCTTGTCTTTCTCTGCCTTTGGATCTCTGCTCAACGCACGAGATCAATGGGCAGTTCGGACCATCGCGTGAGCCCTTAGATCCAAATCGGAGGGCTAAGACCTCCTTTGCGCTACGCGCAGGTCCTCTGACCTCCCTTATTCACTTTGTGCGTATTAGACCTCCCCATCGTGTCAAGGTGCCTTGGATTTACATCCAAAGGCCATGACCTCCCCTCATGTCTTTTGATCGCGTGCAGTAAGTCCTCATTGGAGGTCCAAGACTGCTGGATGGAGATCCAACGCTTTGGACCTCCTGTCCATTTCCTCACGTGCGTTTTCACGTTAAGTGAAATCGTGAGGCCATGACCTCCCCACGTTTGATCGTGTGGCTGGGACCTCCTCCCAGCCACTTAAAACATAACGGTTCAAAATGGGATCCGATGGCGGACCTCCTCGAGGTCTCATCCAATGGCCACTAGGACCTCCCTGTTCTTCTCCTTCCTGGCGGCGTGGGAGCTTCGACGGCGATGCATTTAATGCATGTCCGAGCAGGAGGTACTGCTCATCAGTTTTTCTCGACCAAGATTTAATGCGGTCGACTTTCCGCCTCAATGGTCACCCGAGCCTGCCCCTTGTCACCCCATGTCTTGTCCACTCCATAGACCATGCCATGGGCCAAGCTCACCATGAGCTTAGCCGGTGGTCTAAGACCTCAATTGCCCTTGGATAAAACCACCTCCACGGTTTTCCGGCTTCCTTTGCACACCATTATCACTTTGCTCACACCTCTGTGCTTGTGAGCTCTAGACACCAAAGTTCCTTGGTCAGCTTTCTTTGGAGCTCAAGCTCCTCGGTGGGCAAGGGTCATTGAGAATTTTTCTCCCTCTCCTTGCTTCCATTGTGCCTTCCTCTGGGACCAAGTCCTAACTAAGTTGTTGGACATTTGCGAGAGGGGACAAAGTGGAGCTTGGAGCCGAGCCGAGGCTTGAACTTGGACTTGAGCAATGGAGCTCCCCATCTTCCCCAACTCAAAGCCAAGACCATCCCGACCTCCCGGCATCTTAAGGACCTCCGGTACCTCCCGATAGTCCTTAGTCTTTGCACTGCGTGTATGTTGTCAGAGCTCTTATTTGGCACACGCTTGAATGTCGCTATGAGCATCATTTTGCGTTCAAAATTTGGCCGTGTGATCTCCTTCGTTGTCCTCTCGGCTCGCGGCGTTCAACGCCGTCGTCGCGCCGAGAGTAAGCTCATGGTGTGCGCAACACTATTGCGCACACGATGATAAACTTGTTGTCGCCGAGGTCCGCATCGCCGGCAACAACCATTTCTTCAAGCTTCGGGATGTTGTCGAATGTCCCGGCGTGTCGTTGTCATTTTAGGACCAAAGATCCTGGCTTTTATGGTGCTAATCATTGCCCAATCTCGCAATCATTGGCGTCTTAACCGCCTTAAATCCATCCTTTAATGCGTGCATTAAAGACCTCCAGCGCACGGACCTCCTCGTGGTCCTCGCGCTTTAATGCCACGTCTAAACGCTGCTGCGTCGCGAAGTTAAAGCGCTGGTTGCAGGGCGTCCAGACCTCCTCCGAGGAGATCTGGAGCGTCCAAGACCTCCCCCTTGCGCGATCCTGACCATCCAGACCTCCCTGGAGGTCTGTAAGGTTTAGATCTCACCGTTAAGGACCTCCCCTTTAGATCTGGTCCGTTCCGGACCTCCCCATCATCGTTGTGGTTCGTTGGATCCTCAATCTACGGCCACGACCTCCCCCTTGCCTCGCGCATGTGAGTTGTTAGGAGGTCCAGGACCTCTGGACCTCACATGTGCGGGCGTGTTGATCTCCTGGGAGGTCTGAGCCGTTGGATCTGTGATCTGTGGCTCACGACCTCCCATGTCTCTGTGAGTTATAGAAATGTCAGTAAATTCTTAAGTATGAACTGAAATAAGGTATAAACTTTAGAATTTCATATCTTTCTCATTTTAATTCCAAATGAGGTCATTCAAATTGTGTTAGCTCTATCTTGAACTTGACTTTAATCCAAAAATGATTGCAAGTTGAGTTCAGTCCCCGAGCACAGTTAGCCACTAGGTTTTAAAACTAACTTTAAACATACATTCAAATTAGTGCTTAACTTGTAAAATTCATAACTAATGCTCTGTAGATTCTTTTTAAGTGAGACCAACTTTGTTGGTTTCCTCTAGTAATGAACTCACTGTGAAAATTAGTGTTGAGCTTGTTGCTGTTAGAAAATGAGGACTTGTGCATTATAATTTTGTTCAAGTTCTTGTTTTGAAAAATTATAGAGATTGCATAATAGCTCCAAATGGGATGAACTCAATTGTGTTATTCATCTCATGAGGTGCTGGTTTTACAGTAAAAATCTCAGCCTCACCACTTTTCTAGAAATTGTTGCCTCATAATTAAATTAGTGAATAGTGCAGTTTGGTATTTTTAGGGCTGAGCAGAGTTGTTTTGCTCATAACTTTTGCATTGAGAATCCAAATCCATTGGTTCTTGTTGCTAAATTCCTAAAATCCTCCTCTTGCTGCAGTAGAAATTTCAGGATTTGGAGTTCTGTTGCTGTGTTGTCTTTGTTGTTTTTCGTCGTTCTTATCGGTTCTTTATTGCTTTTTCCGTTAGGGTTCGACATTTGTGGTGATCCCGAGCGACCCTCCGCAACAATTTGACCAGCAGCAAGGCAAGCAGTTTGATCATTCCCATTATTGTCCCATTAATTTAAAGCTTAATACTTTGCTTTACTTCTATGTATGCATGCTACTTTGTGTTAAATGTCGCTAGCTTTCCTATAGTTGCATAATCTGTAGGAATTATTATCCTCTACTACCAATGAGCCTAGGTTATTCGCTGTGGTTTGAGCTCGTTGGATGAGCTCTCATCACTTAGTAGTTTACGTTAATATTGCTTAGACATGCTTAGCTATCGGTAGTAATGGGCGATCATCGACTTAGTCGATGGTCTTGATCACACAAGTATTATTATTCCTCCTATATGTCCAGCACTTGTGCTTTGATTAATTTGTAAGATCAAAAACTGAAAATAAAATGTTGATTTAGACTTGGGCATATTGGATGGATGGTGCGGTTTTTGGAATGTGGTGGTATGCCCGGGTCCCTAAGGACCGAGTACTTGGGTCACTAAGCCAAGCGCTTTTATGTGCTAACCACACGAGGGGATATGGGACCTCTCTTGACTAAGTACTTTGGGAGGTGTTAATTATGAGCTGGTTGGTGGGTATGTTTTAATAAAATCTGTGTGTGTGGTGTTGGGAGGAGCATTGGCGGACCGGTTAGGCTGTCTAATGTGTCTTGTCCCCGTGGGTTCTTGCTCGTAATTAGCATCGTCCATTGGAAATGTCTCGAGGACTTAGCCGTGCGGCATACCAAAGGTAGTGTGCCTAAAGGAAAGGCGATGCATGTGGGTACATTGGTACACCCTGCAGGGATAAAACTATTCAATAGCCTCGTCCTAGGTTATGGACATGCTTGGTAAGGTCGTTCAAGACTAGTCTCAACCTTTTAATTAAAACTTGATGGGTTGGTATGAACGGGAGTTCATGCTATTGTTGTGGTGACTAAGGGTTAGTCACTTCGGTGTTTGTTCTTGTTGTTGTTATTATGTTATTATCGCGTTGTATTTCAACAATTAAAATTGCTTTATCAAATTGCCTTCAATCTATTATGTTATTGCAAATAAATGTGCTTTATGCTAAAATGAGTCCAAAGCCTCATCCACTTAAATAAAGCTTGCATGTAGCTATTTATAGTTCTCGTTATCTCACACGTAAGTCTTGCGGAGTACTTTATGTACTCATCCGCCTGGTTGTGGCAATTTTTTTTTTTGTGGCTTTTGTTGCAGAGGAAGAAGGAGAGCTCCAAGAGCCTCTCTTTTGTGCTACGTGTTGCGCTTTCTTGACGACTAGCTTGGCGGTCGGTCGAGATGCCTAGGGTTAAGGCACACTGATTGGCTTTGTGTTATAGCCATCTTTATGGCACTTTTGCTATCTTTTTATTTGTTGCTATTTGGCCTAAGGGCCTCTCTTTTGTAATAGCTATTCCATATTAATATTAACTTCTGGTTTGTTGCTTATGTTCTATGTGTTGTATGGAATTGATACATTCTTTTGTTGTGAGGTATGTATATTGCATCCCGGGAGTATACATCTCTCGAGACCGAGTTTATTTGGTTGATAATACTAGGGTCAATTGGATGACTAAGTATTATGAGCCTAATAAATGTCGGGGTCTCACAATAATTTAGTTGGTGTTCTTTGTTATTTGCCAACATGGGGGCCATAGGTCTTATATAGCCTCGCTTAGAAAACGTGGTTTGAGCGTATCATGCTTCATCTCTAATAATCTTGACTAATAAGTTATGAAATGTGTGGTTGGTGCCATTGTTGAGCAGCTATGGCAGGATGCCTAAGCTATGTCGATTGTGGTGTGAGACCACTTGGTTAAAAATTTGTGTGCCAGGACTGGGTGGTCTTTTGGCATGGGCTAATACAATTGTTTTGCTAAGGCAAGAAGGCAGGAAGTGAGTAGTGGTGTCTTTGTGCACACTGGTTTGTGGAAGTCTTGCCTTAGCACAATTAAGGACTTCACTTTGTGTCTGTCGAACTAGGCCAATTAGTGCAACCACAAGATCATTTTATGGGAATGGTCTGGGCTGAATAATTAGCAATGAGATGGCTTGGGGCTGTTTTGGTTGGCGTGTGATTCGTTGGCGCAAGAGGGGCACCCCATAACCACGTGGATTTCTAGACCCTTTGGAGGGATTATAAACCTTAGCGGGCAGCCCTAGTCAGTTCAAAGCTTTGTAAAGGCCTTGCCGCGCTCTCTAGACTGCTCACCTTAGGAAGTGAGCAAGGGTGACCGGAACCCATCCCGCTAGAGAGATCGTGGATTGTGGGTAAAGTTGTACACCTCTGCGAGTAAAAGATCTATTCAATAGCCACGTCCTTGGTCATGGACATGCTCGGTGAAATGGTGCAAGGGTAGATGTTTCAAAAGCTTGTGCCATTGGACACTTCATGAGATGCTTTGGCTTTGCCTCGAAGAGACCTTGGCCGGCACCGGAGGGGTCAAGGTTGGCTCGGGTAGTGGTCGAGGGTTGGTTGGACCTCTGGAACAGGTGTTCAGAGTGGGTTTTGGGTGAGGACACAGCCACTGGTGTGATCAGACCTCCCCAATTTTTGGTTGTGGCCGTGAGTTGGTGCTCACACCACCTTTTATTAAAACATCAAAAGTATTATGCATTATGGTTTTACCTTGCTTTGCCTTTCAATCTATTATTGCTATTATTGTCAAATTTGGCTTTATGCAAACTAACCATACAGCTCTCCATTGGTAAGTCCTTGCATGAATATTATTGCATCTTTGCTCTCTGTGACTTCTTGAGTACATTCCAAGTACTCATGGCTTAAGCCCCGTGTCAAAGCAGATTATGAGGATGACCAAGTGCAGGCGGTCTGAGACCTCTTCGAGGAGGAGTTCTTGACGACTAAGATGCCTAGGGCGTCCTCCACCCGACGACTGTGGTGCTTGTTGGATGGCCTGCGTGTTTTGGTGTTTGAGCCCTAGAGCTCCTTGTCGCCAGCTTTAAGTCCTCGTTGGTTTTGTAAGCCCTCGGTGGCGAGACCCTTTGTTAACAAGCTTGACCATAAGGTCCTATTATATAAAGTTTAATTTATGCGCTTCATCTTTGTTTGACCTTGTGGTTGTGGTATTGGCTTGTGTTCTTGTGCGAGCTAGCTCGATTGTCCCGGGACTAGCTCAGATGCAGGCGGGTGACCACCGAGAGGTCCTGAGGACTTAGCCCGGGAGGTCCCGCCAACCTCTCTTGGTGATGTGCTGGAGGTGCTACTGAAAGGTGGCGGCCACGACCTCCAGGGGAGGTCCTCAAGACCTCTGGGAGGTCGATGGCGAGCCAAGACCTCCAGAGGTCCCAGAAGACCTCTGGGAGGTCTGGCGCGCACCTCCCCGGAAAGCTCCATGCGGTGCTACCACATCCTTGATGGTGACTTCAGCAAAAAAAAAATGGTCCTCCCGGACCTCTTGCGGTACATCACGGGGTGGGTCGTCTCACCCTGCGCGGTGACTTGGTTTAGACACTCGGGCCCGCGGGGGGCCTCGATGTGCACCGGGGCCATGGGCCCTGCGCGGTGACTTGGTTTAGACACTCGGACCCGCGGGGGGCCTCGGTGTGCACCGGGGCCATGGGCCCTGCGCGGTGACTTGGTTTAGGCACTCGGGCCCGAGGGGGGCCTCGGTGTGCATCGGGGCCATGGGCCCTGCGCGGTGACTTAGTTTAGACACTCGGGCCCGCGGGGGGCCTCGGTGTGCACCGGGGCCATGGGCCCTGCGCGGTGACTTGGTTTGGACACTCGGGCCTTGCTGGGCCTCGGTGTGCACCGGGGCCATGGGCCCTGCGCGGTGACTTGGTTTAGACACTCGGGCCCGCGGGGGGCCTCGGTGTGCACCGGGGCCATGGGCCCTGCGCGGTGACTTGGTTTAGACACTCGGGCGGTTAGCAGGCAAAACGCTGCGGGGCGCGCTATATTTACAAGAGCTGGTTACAACAAAATGCTTATACATGCCCTTGCTTGCCAACGGCGGCGGGGCCCTTCGCCGGGTGCAACCGGTTGTAAGCGATGGCTAAGGGTAGAACTTTCGGAGGGTCTTGATGTTCCGTGTGTGGCGAGCTGGTCTCCTCCTTCGATGCGGAGTGCTGCCGTGTCACGCCTGTGACAATATACTGCCTTCCCACTTGGAGTCAAGCTTGCCGAGTGCCGCTTGGTTCGTGGCGCGCTTGAGGACTAGGTCGCCCAGGGCGATGTGGCGGCTTCGGATCTTCCTATTGTATGCCCTGGCGACCCCTTCGCTGTACCTTTGCATGGTTGAGACAGCTTGCACTCGTTGCTCTTCGAGGAGGTCAATGGAGAGCTCCCGCTCCTCCGGGTTCCCCTGGTCAGGTGGCGACGTCTGAACCGGCGGCGAACTCTGCTGGTGTCATGGCCTCATCGCCGAAGAGCAGCTTGAACGGGAGAATCTGTGGCTCGCTGTTGGCGATGTCGCAGATGACCATAGGGCTTTGCATCTCTTGAACCCTGAGCCTCTAGGAAGGCCTCGAGGCGTTTCTTCAATCCCTCGAGGAGGTTGCCGTTGGCTCGTTCGACCGCTCCGTTAGTCTCTGGGTGTCCGACCGAGGCGGTTGTACTTTTATGCCCAAGTTGGTGCAGAACTGTCGAAAGTGGTCGGAGTCAAACTGTGTTCCATTGTCGGTGATCGTCCCTTGATGCGCCGTATCAAAGAAATGATGTTTTCCAAGCAAACCGTGAAATTGCCGCCATGTGATCTTGGCGACTGGCTCCGCCTCCACCCATCTCGAGAAGTACTCTATGGCGACGAACGCAAATCGAAGGTTTCCCCTGGCTGGAGGGTAGGGGCCGATGATGTCCAACCCCAATATGACAGCCACACCGTGATGAAGGGTCAGTAGGGGAGCGCCGGTGCCTTGGGGTTCCGACTGGCCCACTGACACCCATGGCATCGCTGGACAAGGTCCTGTGCGTCTCGGAGGGCCGTTGGCCAGTAGAATCCTTGGCGAAATGTCTTCGCTACCAGGCTGCGAGGTGCCTGGTGTGAGGCGCACAGCCTTCATGGATATCTCTGAGGAGCGATTGGCCCTCCTCGCGGGATACGCAGCGCAGGAAGGGTGCGCAGACGCCTCCTTTGTATAGTGCTCCGGAGATCATGTAGTAGTTCCTTGCCGGCAGTGGCGTTTAACTTCCGTCCTCCGGCTCTTCGCGGCGAGTAGTTGATGATAGCGTTCCTCCAGTCCTCCGCCGGTGTTGGGCTCGCCGTACCGAGGGTAAGCACCAGGCGCGCTGTTCCTTCCAATTCAGGCGCAGCACCTTGGGTCTCCGGCGGAGCCACTTGCGTTTCCGGTGGAGCCCCTTGCGTCTCCGGCGGAGCGGACGGTTTTGAGAGTACTTCGTAAAAGACCTCCGCAGGAGGTCCCTCACCGGCGCTTGCTATCTTTGCGAGCTTGTCTGCTGCTTCATTGTTACCCCGGGGGATCGCTTGGACGGTGATGCCGAGGAAGTCCTTTGCTGCTTCGCGCACCGCAGCCAGGTAGCGGTTCATCTCGGGGCATCTTGCCACGAATGTCTTGTCGAAGTGTCCTGCGACTAGACGGGAGTCGCTCTTGATGAGGATGCGCTTCGCTCCGAGGGCCTTTGCTTTGCGGAGACCCAGCAACAGTGCCTCGTACTCGGAGGCGTTGTTCGTGGTGGGGAAGTCGAGGCGGGCTGCATGCGATGCGGCTCGTCCGTCCGGGGAAACCAATATGGCGGCGGCCCCGGCCCCCGCGGCGCACCATGACCCGTCCGTGTACATTGTCCATAACGTCTCGACCGCGGCGGCGCTGTGCTCCTTGTGTGGAGTCCATTCGGCAACGAAGTCTGCGAGGGATTGCGACTTGATGGCCGTTCTTGCGGCGAAAGAAATATCAAAAGGCGCCAGCTCTGCCGCCCATTTGCCTATCCGGCCCGAGGCGTCTTTATTGCGCAGCATCAGTGCTAGCGGGTAGGATGTCTGGACCGTGATGGGGTGCACCAGGAAGTATTGCCGCAGCTTTCTCGAGGCCATAAGTAAGGCGTAGGCAAGCTTCTCGAGCTCGGTGTAGCGTGTTTTGGCTCCCTGTAGGGCCTCCGATACGTAATATCTGGTGACACGGCGGCGGCCTCGGATGAGCACCTTGTTGACCGATGAGGGTGTTGCGGCGATGTACAGCAATAGCTCGGATCCCTGCTCCGGACTGGTGAGGCTCGGCAGCTCTGCGAGGTAGGATTTGAGGTCTTCGAAGGCTTTCTGGCACTCGGTTGTCCAACGGAACGGCTCCGTGCCCCGGAGGGTTCTGAAGAATGGCAGCGCCCTTTCTGCAGAGCGGGACAAGAAGCGGCTAAGTGCGGCGATGCGGCCCGTCAATTTCTGCACCTCGCGGGCGTTATGCGGGGGCTTCATTTCCTGTATAGCCCTGATTTTCTCCGGGTTGGCTTCGATTCCCCTCTCAGAAATGAGGAAACCAAGGAGCTTTCCCGCCTTTACGCCGAACGCGCACTTTTCCGGGTTGAGCTTTATGCCCTCCGCCCGGAGGTTGGCGAAAGTTTCGTGGAGGTCTTTGGCGTGCGTCCCTGCGAGTTTGCTCTTGATGACTATGTCGTCGACGTACGCTTCCACATTACGCCCGAGTTGGTTAGCCAAGACCTTCGCGATAAGGCGGACGAATGTGGCGCCCGCGTTCTTCAGGCCGAAAGGCATGCGCTTGTAGCAGTACGTTCCGAAAGGAGTGATGAAGGCGGTCTTGGGCTCGTCCTCCTCCGCCATGTGAACTTGGTGGTAGCCGGAGTAGGCGTCGAGGAAGCTCATGAGCTCGCAGCCCGAGGTAGCATCCACCAGCTGATCAATGCGAGGCAAGGGGAAATCGTCCTTGGGGCACGCCTTGTTAAGGTCGGTGAAGTCAACGCACATGCGCCACTGGCCCGTCTCTTTCTTGACGAGGACAGGGTTTGCTAGCCACTCGGAGTACTTTACTTCGCGGATTACCCCCCCTTTTATCAGCTTTTGGATCTCCTTCTTGGCAGCTTGTAAACGGTCCGCCGACATGCGCCGCAGCTTTTGTTTCTTGGGTACCGCGTCGCTACGAAGGGCTAGCTTATGCTCGATTGTTGTTCTTGCTACACCCGGAAGGTCCTCGGGCCCCCAAGCGAAGGCGTCTTCGTTGTTGCGGAGCACCTCGAGGATTGCGTCGTGTGCTTCCTCATCAAGGTTCGCGCCGAGGGCGACCGTCTTCTTCGGTGAGTTGTCTCTCAGCGGAACCCTTCGGAGCTGGCCCTGTGGTTTGTGCTTCGGCGCCCACCTCGCTGAAGGTGGGGCAACGTGATCCCGTCCCGGCCCCACGGCGTGGACGTGCCGGGCTGGGGATAGTACTTCTAGTTCAATATTTCTGGCGAGGTCCTGATCTCCTCGCCGTGGCGATACTGCCGGGCGGGAGCTTCATGCACAAGTAATTGTGGTGGGTTACCGCGCCAAGGTGTTGGCGTGTCCGCCGAGGATTGCATTATCTTGGTAGGTCATTTGAACCACATCGAAGGTGACCACCTCGGTCCTCGATCTGGTCGTCGTGAAGGTGATCTGCGAGGTTGATCTCGCCCAAGGCCGTGACCGGGGTTCCTCCGAAGCCTTGCAGGGGGATGCCCGGTGAAGTCAAGCGATCACGAGGGATCATCATCTTGTCGAAGGCTTCTACGAAGAGGAGGTCCGCCGAGCTCCCTCTGTCGACGAGGACGCGTCTTACCTCGAAGTCCGCGATGTTGACGGAGATAACGAGGGGGTCTTGGTGAGGGAAATACACGCCGCGCGCATCCTCAGGTCCGAAGGATATGGGCACCTTGGAGTAGCGTGGTGGGCTTGAGGCGGGGTATGTTGCCATGTGGTGGATTTGGCGGGCGTATGCCCGTCTCGGTCTTTTCGAGGACATGCCGAGCGAGCATCCCCCGGTGATCATGTTGATGACCCTCTGATGGTGCTCGGCGCGACCTCCTTCTATGCGGGGTCTCGGTTGTGGCGCTGGGAGTCGATTGTCGGCCGCTCTCTTATTGTCGTAGTCAGCCGGTTGATCGCGGCGCATGTAATCTTGCATGGCAGCGATGGTGCGACATTCGCTGGTTGAGTGCGCTCCCTCGCCGTGGAGGTCGCAAAATTTCGGCGGTGCTCCGGGGCGATTGTCAGACTGACGACTGGTGTTGCGGCCGCGTCCGCGCCCGCGGCCCCGCTTCCACCGGCCCCCTTGTCTTCCCCCATCATTGTGCGACGCTCCGTCTACGTGGTAGACGCCCCGGCCTTTTTGCTTGTAGTCATTGCGCGGCTTGCCGGGTGTCCCGGTCGGGGTGGTGTTGGATGCTTCCTTCGTAGTGGCGGTGTTTGCGGCAGCCATTGGGGGCACCCCCCTCCGGGCGCTATCTTCTTCCGCTCGGGCGTACTCCTCCATTTTGTCGAAGAGTTCTGTTACCGTCCGTGCGGGTTTGCGGGCCAATCTTTCTGAAAGCGGCCCGTTGCGGAGGCCGCACGTAGCTGCGTTGATGATGGTCGTTTCGTTGACGCCTTGCACCTGGCACTTGACCTCTGCGAACTTTCTGAAAAAACTGCGGAGGGTCTCATTCGGTGCTTGCTTCACGGCGAACAGGTGCCCCGCGTCTTTTGGCTCCGTGTAGTTTCCCTGGAAGTTGTTGCGGAGGAGATCTCGGAGCTGCTCCCATGCGTAGATGGAGCGGGGAGGTATCGTGAAGAACCAAGTTAGCGCGACGCCCTTGAGCGCGAGGGTGATGCTCTTCGCTTTTGTAGTGTCGTCTCCTCCGGCTGCCTCGATGGCTGTCTCGTACCCGGAGGAATTGCGAGGATCCGTAGTTCCTTCAAGGCGCGACCTCGGCATCTTGAACCCGGTGGCCATCGCGCCCCCACCGAGGCTCGGAGGGGCTCGGGTCGCCTCGAGCACCGGGGCGTGGGTCTCGAGCTGCTCCCCGTTCTGCGGCATTTGTCGCAGCGGGGCCGGAAGGGGCGCGGTGGTCGCGGTGGCGCGCTCCGCTCCGTTCTGCTGGAGTTGCTGAAGCGGGACCGCGAGGGTTGTCTCTGGCGGCTGCCGAAGGTCCGCCACTTCCCGGCGGAGGGCCTCCAGCTCCTGCTGGAGCGTCTCGTATGATCCCTGGCTGGCGCCCCCCTGCGCCGAGTTGTTTGCTTCCTCCTCCGAAGCTTGGGCGGGGGGTGTAGCTGCCGCTGTGGCTCTGCTCCTCTTGGCTCTGCGGGTGTTGGGTGCCGCTGCCCTCGCGGCTGCTTCGGATGTCGAGGTCCTGGGTCTGGCCCTCGTCTGGGGGGCCATCCTTGGTTTAGTGCTTCGCGGCTTACCTGCCGAACCCCACGGACGGCGCCAACTGTCGTAGTTGAAAGACTAGACAGTAAATAAAGGGGACCCCTCCGGTACCCGAGGGGTCCTCAGGATAAGGGACTCGGTGTAAACCAAAGGACTTGTATTGCAGACCTTTCCTTTCTTTGTTTCCAAGCCCCCCCACCCTATGGGGGGAGAGTGGCTATTTATAGCCTTTTTACAAGTACACCTGGGATTACAAGCCTGCCCCCCCTACAGGGCCTATGCTGGTAGGGGCTGCAGGGACTTTTCTAGACCTAGACCTAGCTCCCGACGTGTGGTAGACCAGCCTGGGCCTGGTCCACCTTGCTGGTGCATCTGGTCCAGGGGCACAGTATGTTCTCCGGGCTCCTCGGGTCTCTGGCTCCTCCAGGTTCTTCGGCACCCTTCGGGAGCCCTCCGGAAGTCTCCGGGCGCTCCGGGTTGCTTGGACCGTCTAGATGTTCGGGCCTTCGGGAGCCTCCGGGTAGCCTTCGGAGTCCTTCGGGTAGCCTTCGGAGTCCTTCGTGTAGCCTTCGGAGTCCTCCGGGTAACCTTCGGAGTCCTTCGGGTAACCTTCGGAAGCCTTCGGGTAGCCGGTCGGTCAGCGCGGGCCTTCGTCAGTCGAGGGCGTTGTGCGCCCTCGACAGTACCGTGAAACTCTTATCGGACCAACCATTGCTTGCCTTCAATTTCAGCAGTTCAAGCACGGTTGACAACCTTGTATATTCGGCTTGCAACCAGGGACAAAGGTCTCACCGAGTCCTCCCTAAGCCCTCGAATTTACAAAACTCTCTCTCACTTGTAGTTCTCTTACGCATCGCGTAGCATCTCGATCAGTTGTCATCGTGTGACATATCCTCATCAAAAGCAATCTATCCACATCCGGCATATCGTTGACTTCCTCGGCGATGCCGTCATTACTAACTTCATGTGTAATAATCTGCTCTTCACCGTGGTGGTCCAACATGTATACCCTTTTGTGAAACCCTTCAAATCAAGTGCGCTTCTATTTGCGCGCATTGTTAAACATCTTCAAATTACATAATCAATGCATGGACAAGACATAAAATTTATCTCCTTCTTCAACATATCACCTTTCGGCGGCTCTTCTAAAAGCAACCACGCCATTAATGTACTCTTGACTCACACGGTTCTGCTGTACATCGGTTTGATCCATCTACACTCGCATGTAACAAATTAGTGTCAAAATTGATTAGCGATTAATTTATAGCAAACATAAAGGGTTATAGATCGTTACCCTTGGAGCT
This sequence comes from Phyllostachys edulis, assembly GCA_036346405.1. NCBI lineage: Eukaryota > Viridiplantae > Streptophyta > Magnoliopsida > Poales > Poaceae > Phyllostachys > Phyllostachys edulis. The sequence goes on along the minus strand of CM070550.1, from coordinate 45,105,395 downwards.
CACGAAGAAAATCGATTCCTCTCCTTTCCTTCTCCTCTCTAAGGTGGCGCAATGGGGAGGAGGTGGCGGGTGTTGGGCGCTAGGGCAAGGGTCCAACCTTCTCCTCTCTAAGTGGCGCGCAGCGGATAATTATTGATTATCTCGCATGATTGTTGATTAGATACGAGACAAAAGACAAGAGGAAGATCCTAATAACTAGCAAGTTGGTCCGCGCGATTGCACGGGTATCCGTTTTCATATAATTAAAACAATAAACCACTGTGATGACGTTTCTTCATGGATATAAATGGAGGAAATATAAAATAGATCATTGCACATGTGACTTATCTTGGTGTGTCATAAATTCTTCTTTTTAATCTGTTCTAGAAAACTACTCATGAAATTAGTTCTGATTAAGACTTTCACTTCTTTGCACGTACTTACTCGTTTTGTCTCATCGTTGCACAAAGTAATTGCACCATATTAATTAAAGGCTACATGTTTTGCTTTTCATTTTCTAGAAATAGGGTCCATCAATTTGAGAGCTAGATGTACGTACGTTTTGCCTTTTCCCATCAAGTAGTATTAATTGAAACCTAAACCCTATGCTTCCGATTAAGGAATACAACAAAGAAAACAAAACATTAGGGTCTATGTGCAGAGTAGCAAAATCAGGAAAATTCACTAATCAATAGAGTGGAAAAAGGATAATCGAGATTACTTCATCTGTTTAATTAGGGAGGAGCCGCAGTTGGAGGAGCTAGGGAGGAAGTGGCTGGCACTGGGAGGAGAAGCTAGCCAGCCAGATCTATTGGAGCCCAGCGGCGAGGGGCAGTTGATTATATATTATCCAAACATGCAGCAGAGAGAAGTGGCGAGGCACAGCAGCGGTCTGGCGATGAACCTGGCGGCGCTCTGCGAGAGGATCTGTTGCGCTCAATTTATCTGTGATGGGCATATCACGGGCGGTTCTTAATAAAACCGTCAGTGATAGTCATCTATCACAGAGCGGTTTGTAAATAGAACCGTCGTGAATTATCTAACGGTTCTATTCACGAACCGCCTGCGCGATAATCCGCCAATCATAAACGGTCCTTATTTAGAACCGCTCGTGATATTACGACGGTTATTAAATAGAACCGCTCGTGATTGAAATGATTATCACGCACGGTTTGTGAATAGAACCGCTCAGTATAATTCATGAGCAGTTCTATTTATAAACCGTCTGTGATAGATGACTATCCTGACGGTTCTAAAAAATACCGCTGCGTGATAGGCTTCAGCGCCACCCGCAGTCGGCAATACCCAACACGGCGGTTCCAAAGGAACCGTCTGTGATGGGGCGTCTACTATAGCCTGTTTTGTAGTAGTGAAATGACCTACTACCTGATACATTTCTGGTCAACATTCCGACTTCTAAGACTTCTAAAATAGAGGGACCAAATAGTCTTATTTACAGGGAAAACTGTATTGCCATGTCCTAGTGGCTCATCAAGTTATGTCAATTAGTCTTCAATTCATGGTCCTTCTATTAGCGTTGTGTTCACCGGGCAGCATCTGTTGCATGACTGCAGGAGATTTAGCTAAAAGAACACATCATCAGAAGATGACCGTGCAGTTAATTGGAGAATAATGTAAAACCTTGGTCTCACAGGAATTGGTGTCATAGTGAAACAAGCACCTCACTTTGTGGTCGTCCCGCTGCAATAATCATTCATGTTTCCACTCATTCAGTGTTCTTTCAATTCTAGTTATCAAAGTGGAGGTAGATTTGGATTGTCATGCTCGATGCTCAAGGAACACCACAGGTCAAAACCCTTGCTGCCCATGGCTGTTTTTCTTTCAGCTGACACTTCCTGCAGTATATGAGATGACGTTAAGAAGTTACATAGTTACGTCTTTTCAATTCATTCAATAGAGTGATAGACGTTCTACTATACTATAAAGTAACACAAAACAAATGTACCCTTTTTTGGTCATCTGCCACGTTAATCCCCGATCAGGCTCTAAACCTGGTTGAGAGATATCCAGACGATATTTCTTAACAAGTTTGATGTACCTGTAAGCCAACACCAACATATGTTTGTTAATTAATCATATCAAGAAACATTGAATGGAAAAGTGAAGAATGGAAGCATACTCCTCCGCATTGAAATGCTCCACCCCAAGGTCCTCATCCCAGATGAATATGTACTCAAGCTGCCACAATATCAGGGTGCAAGAATCTTTTGGCATACCACCTAGGGGTATGGGCATAAACAAGCGTTTAGAAGGAAACACACTTCAAATCAAAACAATTGAAATAATGGCCAGTACATTAGAACACGGTAGCACACCATTTAGTTTGTTTCCTGGCACTAATATGAATGGCTCGTTTCGACCACTCAAATTCGTCCCACTCGCTCACCCGACCATCATTGTGGAATAACGAGGATAGCAAAATTATCGAAAAACTGCGGCACAAACAACAAAATAATCGAGGCGGTGAGTTTAATGAAATGGTACATATAGATTGAAAGATTCAGTTGCCATCAAAACAAGGTAAAGGCAATATTTTGATTGTTCACTCATTAAAGTTGCCAACAACATTACCTTCTTCAACGCTCTGTTTATATTTTCTTTACATGCATATCCAACGATGAAAGTAACAAGGTACTTTGGTATGAAGGGCAGGTCTTGCAATTCAAAATCAAATATCAGCATACCAAAGAACAGACTTTAGGTCTTCTATTTTGAATTATTTGAAAACCTAACATATAAGGCTAATAAATTTCTTACATAATGGCAATCTGATGAACAGGAAGAGCCACATTGTAATAATTGAAAATTTTGCTCAATAGCAGAATATATTTGAGAAAAGGAAATATAACCTTTCAGAAAGGACCAAGGAGTATATGCTTGTAAGTCAAAATACTTAACAAAGAGATAGGATTTCAGGAATTCAGAAAATTTCTCAAGACGTTCAGTAATAAAATATGTACAATGAACTCAAAAATCAGTGAGGTGATGTGAGTATGGTGCACAAGAAAATATACCTCACTTAGGTCTCCCCATAACCTCATAAATGGAAGTCGGACTACGGCACAACAATACACAGTGCTAGACTCTCTGCACCCTTGGGGTTTGTTGGGACATATATCTCGAGCCATCATGCAAAACTTTTGTTAGAATGAACCAAATATTTTAATGGTTTATTTACAAGCATCATTTATTGAAGCGAGAAGATTGTGTCAAATGGATATCATTCTAATGGTCCATGGAACTTTAATACTGACTAAACTAATAATCGGCAAAGTAAATAAGTAATACAACAAACCTTCAAAGTAGTGTTTGAACTTGGTTCGATCTTGTTTTAAGCTTGCATTTCGGTAGAAGTCCGGGCATGATTAAGTAAAGCTTGTGTTGTGAGCCCGAGTTTACTGTCTTCTATGTATGAAACAAAGCTAGATGGGAAGTGAAGTGTCATATTTCAAGCGAAATAAGTCAACCCTTCGATCAACTGAAATAGTTTGGATATGGTGATAAAATCATCATGATACCTTTGTTATCTTGTTGATGGGAATGAAATTCCAATGAAGAAGCCAAAGACCGCTCAATAAGCATCACCATAACAAGCCTCATGCTTTTATTCGGAAACCTAAGAACACTGCAAGCATCAACATGCCACAATGAACAAGAGGTAAATGTTAGTTTTGTGTGCAAGTGTTCAGACAATGCTAAAGGGACAAAAGAAAAAGCGTACAAACCTGCGACCAATAGTTGCGAGTTTCACCATGCTCTAGTGTAAGAATGTAACTGCAGGAGCTAGACACTTGCAAGCGACAACTGCTGCTCATTGTTCGGCGGGATCATAACAATGGCAGCTTTAAGAGGAATGGTGGTGTAGCATCACATGCAAAAAAAAAAGCCTGGAGGAAACACATCGGCAATGCTTGGTCAGAGGACTAGAAATAAGTTTTGTGCATTTATGTAACTTATTATGCATGATGAACTATTGATCAACCAGAACCTTTTCTAATAACCCAATAGACACTGACACTGACAGTTATGCGCAGTTTGCAACTGAGCCTCAATAGTAACAAGACTTATTATGATGTTTTTCTTTCAGCTGGCAGCAATGTCAAACCTTAGAAATATCAGACACTTCCTGCAATATACGAGATGACATTAAGAAGTTAAATAGTAACGTCTTTCCAGTTCATTCAATGGAGTGATAGATGTTCTACTATACTATAAAGTAACACAAAACAAATGTACCCTTTTTTTCATCCTTCCATGTATAATTCAACTCAATTGAATTGGAACAATTTTTCTTGACCAAAGAGCAAGCACACATATATGTATACAAATTTTCATCGTAGCTCTCTGCCATTGCGATTCTGCTTCCCAAGCAAGCGGTATAGCTCAAAAACCAAGAACAAAATTCAGATTAATCTGTTCACACCTTAGAATTTGGGTTCATCTCAAGCCAAAGGTTGAAAATGGTAAATAAGTAAGTATCAAACACCAAATTATTTATCCATTTCAGCCGCCAGTGTATCTAATCTAGCACATGATGAATTGGTGATCCATGGGCAGTGAGAAGTCACAAAAGATCATTCTTCACTTGACTAAACTCACAAAAGATTACAGAACTAAAGAGGAGGAAATCCAGCGTACCAAGGAAACCCCACCGCGCGGTGCTGTTCCATCGAGTACGCAATGTCATGGGAGCAACTGGCGATGGAGCGAGAGGGGTGAGAAGAGGGGAGATGAACATGGAAAACACTCCCTTTTCTTGCTGCTGAGAATGCAAGAATTGGATCTCACTCAAAGTAAGGCTCGAAACCAGGGGCTGGATGTGATTCTGGGAAAGGTATTGAGCGAGATTGTATTCCAATCACGAACAAGACGATAAAATCATGTGAATCCTACATTGAGGAGGAGGAGAGAGTGAGACCAATTGATTTCTAGTAAAAAAAGAGTCGGATCTTGTTTCTTGGGCCTGTGGAACTTGGGGAGGAAAGGAAGAAGATGAACCACTGAACAGCAAGGCTGGGAAGACGAAGAGGCTAGACAGGAAACAGAAACGACACAAATAAGATCAACTAAACAAGTTGCATACAACGTACAATGGGCTAGCCTCTTAGACAACAATTGTTACCTTGCATATGAACAAATTTATGCAACTTACAATGAGCTAACCTCTTAGACAACAATTGTTACCATGCATATGAACAAATTTTTGTTAACAAATTCCACAATACCCAATGACAAGTAAATCTGGGGGCAAGTGGGAAATTCAGAGGGCTGTAGTGTGTGTTTACAAAATTCAGACACAAAATTCTGTTTATACACAAAACCCTGGTGTCATTTGTGCTCTATTCATCACTTACTACAATCAAAACTAACCTACAAGTCATCAAAGCCTCACAAAAAAAAGATATACAAAAAGGATAGAGAATACCAGTTAGGCCCTAGGGTGCTTCTTCTCCGTCGTTTCCTCCCGGCCTGCTGCGGTGTAGCAAAAGCCACAGCCCTTGACCGCCGTAACCATTGACCTCGGCCTCGGCCTCGGCCGCCCGCCTGGACCACGACCTCGGCGGCCTCGGCGGCGGCCGAAGGCAGCAACCTCCATCTCGGCCACCAGGCACCCGCTTCCCGCTTCCGTGCACTCGAGCCAAGCGACCCTAGCAGACTCAGTCTCGGGATTGACCCTCCGCTTCTTCTCCACCGTCTCTGCCATCACCTCCCCATTCGCTTCATCCCGCCTCCTCTCCGCCGATGTCGTGGGCACATCGCCGTTCGACAACGCATCTCCCGCGGCGGCCTCCACCACCACGCCGTTCGCCTGTGGGAACTCCTTGTCCCCACGTCGCGGCTTCTTAGGCCGCATAGGGGGGCCAACAAGGATGGCGGCCACCTCGCCCAGGTCGACCTCCTCCGAGTCACCGTCCTTGTAGAGCACGCGGAAGTACCCCGCCTCGGCGTCGTACGACTCCACGACGCCGCTGTACACCCCGTAGCCCGGGAACACCTTCTTCACCGCCCTCGCCACCAGCTCCTCCATCCATTGCCCGCAGGCTCATAATTCCTAGGGTTTGGCGGCGGAGGGTCGAGGCTGCAAGCGCGGATCGGCGGGGTTTGGGGTGGGATCGGGCAGGGGTTTTGGGGATTTTTGGTTTGCGTTCGTGGGAGAAGAAGAGGAAGAAAGAGGATAGAGGCGTGGTTCCTGACATGGCCGGTGGTGGCGAGGTGGCGCAGCGGGCGACGGGAGGAGGAAGAGGCAAGCGGAGGTTCCTGCGATGGAATGCGAACATGTGATACAATGGGGGGAGTGCAGAAAATGGTCGGAGAAAACGTGGGTGCGGCAGGTGCGGTGCGAGTGTGCGACGCGATCTTGGCCCTTCGTAGCCGTTTGATCTTCTTCTTCTTCTTTTGAGTAGTAGAGATTAGGGAAAAGTTTTTAAAATCTTAGAAAACTCTAGAAATTAATTAAGTTTTTATTTTTCAATTTAAATTCAAATAAAACTTCAAAAACTTTAATAAATTTTATTTTTGACTTTTAAAACTTCAGAAATTCAAATAAAGCAATAAAACTCTTTCAAATTTCAGAAATTCTAATAAAATAATAACTTTATTTATTTTTATTTGGTAACAGAACTTTGGGATGTTACAGACGTCTTCACCTAGTAGGCGTCCGACATGCCCAGAGTCTCCATGAAGGTGATTGAGCACAGGCTAGCTTTCTAACCTGACAGAAAACCGGTCAAGCAGAGGCTATGGCGCTTTGCACTTGACCGGAAGGAGGCAATCTAGTCAGAGATCGACAAGCTCCTCAAAGCTAAATTTATTCGTGAAGTCGACCATCTAGAGCGGCTCGCCAACCCTGTAATGGTTAGAAAAGACAATGAGAAATGGTGAATGTATATTGACTTCACAGATCTTAATAAAGCATGTCCGAAAAATGATTTTCCCTTTCCACGCATTGATCAACTTGTAGAATCTACTTTCTGGTGTGAGTTGTTATGTTTTTTAGATGCGTACTAAGGGTACTACTAGATCATGAGTAAATATGATGAAGAGAAAACTTCCTTCATCACTCCATATGGTACTTACTGCTATATTAAGATGCCATTTGGACTGAAAAATGCTGGTGTAACTTTTCAAAGGTTAATGCAAAAAATCTTTAATCCGCAAAGAGATATCTATATGCTCAAAATCAGCAACAAGACAACTAAGATTAGGGGGTGTCGCCTTGCAACTCAGAGCATCCGCCACTCAGAGCATCTTTTATTAATTCCAACCACCTTCTTTGTCTCAGATTAAGATCTTTCTAGGTAAAGATATACTTCAGGCTCTTGTAATCAGTGAATATATCACAAGATTCACTATACAGGTAATGACGCCAAATCTTTAGAGCAAGAACCACTACAGCAAGCTCTAAATCATGAGTAGGATAGTTATGTTTATGCTTCTTCAACTGCCTAGAAGCATAGGCAATCACTTTGCCATCCTGCATGAGCACACATCCAAGCCCAACTCGAGATGCTTCTGAATAAATGGTGAAACGCTTCCTAGGTTCAGGTAGAATAAGAATAGGAGCAGTCACCAACATACCCTTCAAAGTACAAAAACTGCACTCACACTCATCTGACCATTGAAATTTAACACCTTTCTGTGTTAGTTGAGACATCGGTTTAACGATGATAGAGAAGCCCTCCACAAAACGCCGGTAATAACCAGTTAAGCCCAGAAAAATCCTCACTTCCTTGACATTGGTTGGCCTTTTCCATTCTACTACTGTCGAGATCTTGCTAGGAATGACTGAAATGCCTTCTTGATTAATCACATGGCCCAGAAACCCAATTTTTGAAATCCAAAACTCACATTTCTTTAGTTTGGCATAAAATTCATTTTCTCTCAAGGTCTCAAGCATCAACCTCAAATGTTGTTCACGATCCTCCTCCAACTTGAAATAGATCAAGATATCATCAATGAACACCACTACGAAATCATCAAGATACCGATGTAGCATACTGTTCATTGCTTCTAGGAAAACTGTAGGAGCATTTGTTAGTCCAAAAGACATAACCTTATAATCATAATACCCATACCTCGTAGAGAAAGCCGTCTTTTCAATATCCTGCTCCCGAACTTGGATTTGATTGTATCCCGACTGAAGGTCAATCTTGGAGAACACTTTAGCTCCTTTCAGCTGATCAAAAAGATCCTCAATACGAGGCAAAGGATATTTATTCTTTATCGTCGCTTGATTGAGAGCCCGATAATCCACACATATACGCCAACTACCATCTTTCTTCTTTGTGAAGAGAACAGGCGCTCCCCAAGGCGAAACACTACGCCAAATCATACCTTTGGATAGAAAATCGTCCAATTGCTTTTTCAACTCATCCTAGAAGGGTCGAGCCAAACAGTACAGAGACATAGGAATAGGTCGAGTACCTGGAAAGATCAATCCGGAATTCCAGATTCCATTCTAGAGGCATCCCAGGAAGCTCTACAGGAAAAATATCAGGATATTCACACACCACTGGAATCTCCTCGATGCGCAGAGAGGAATCTGCCTTCATGCTAAGAGACCAAAGCAACCCAATTGTTGATGCCTGTCAGCTAGGAAACAAACTGGCCAATACAAAGAGGGAATCAGATGGCGTACTACCCTGAAAAACTAATTCTTCATCGGACGGGGCTTGCAAAGTCACAGTCTTCCAGAAACAACAAATCTTAGCACGGTAATTGAATAACCTGTCCATACCAAGGATAACATCAAAAGGCGATAACTGAATCATCATAATATTAGCTGTGAAATCCTCATCATCAATGGTAACAGAACATCCCGGACATACTGTAGAACTAGAAATGAGACCCCGAGAGAACTGACCACAACAGATTAAGAAATATTCTGCAAACTCAAACCCGCCCTCCTAGCAAACTCAAGTGACACAAACGAATAGGTAGCCCCTAAATCGAAAAGAACAAAAGCCTCATGGGAATCAACTAGTAAGGTACCTGTCACCACGTCAAGACGCCCTACGGTCTCAGGTGTAGGCTTGGCATAGACTCCCGGTGGTGCCGGAGAAGAAGAGGCACTAACAATCGACGAAGGAAGAACAAGGACTGTCGCAGGTAAGCGAACGAAGGCGGTGCAGATGTTACAGGGTTTCAGTAGAACCCTACAAGAGGTGCTAGAGGAAACGCTGCAGGAGGGGCCCAACCTGAAGAATACTGTGGCACAGGAGCAGCTGCCAGAGTCTAAACTGAACCTCGTGGAGGAATGGACGAAGATGCCGCAGGGGCTGACTCCCACTTGATAATACTCGCTAGATTCTACTTACACATTGACATCTTATGCCTGATAGGCCACAATGACGACAAACTCCAGTAAAAGAGCACTCAGAAGCACGATGACCATCATCGCACTTGAAACAAATCATACCCTACCCTGGAACAGGATGCAACGCCTGCAAAGACGAGGAAGTGCACGGTGCTGAAGGAGCAATCTGCCTCTGCTGACTAGACCGCATCGACGACTGAGGACGATGGCCTCCCTGAAACTTCTTGGAAGTAGGTCACTGAGAAGACCCACTCCCACCACTGAAAATCCTCTTCTGACCACTACCAGAACCACCAGAAGGAGTAAAGCCACTAGAAGACTACCTCTCCCTAGTGAGCTCCGTCTCCAACTCCATACCCTTGGCTTGATCGACGACCACAGAGTTGAAGTCAAGCAAACTGGTCGCCCCCAAGACGTGGTAATACTCATGGTTAAGTCCCCTACTATCGGACCCGGGAGTAACCCCCAAATCCTCTGTGTATTTCTGAACTAGTCCCATGATTAGTAGCTAGTTCACACAGTGAACAGATATAGTAACATCCATAAATTGCATAATTTTATTAATAATCAATAGAGTTTATTACAAGAAAGGCTTACAAGCCAACAATAAACAAACAAAGTGGAAGACGAAGAAGTAGTGGAGTCCAGCTGATTTGCCACAGTCAATCGACTGGGGTAGTGGCCTAGTCGTCGAGATCCACACCAGTAGCAAAGTCCTTCTCCTCTGAAATTTATTTCCATAAAGCAAGGATGAGCACAACTTCTGTACTCGCAAGTTATACCCAATAACAGAGTTAATGCATGCATGGATATTAACAAGGAAGGCTTATAGGGTTGTTTGTGCAAAAGAAATTTTTGGCATTTTAAATACAATACTAAATTCAAAAGCACAAATTTTGCAAAAACTAAAATTGAGTTTTAGCTGAGTTAATAAAGCTAGTGTAGGAACCAACCTAACACTAACTTAAACACAGGCACCAACCTGGGGCTTCAACCCATAACTTTTCTCATGGACACCCATCCATGTCAAAACTGTTTTACAAAACATTTTGAAAACAAAATCAAAGTCTAACTTTGAGTGGCTTTGCTAAGCATATCCATGACCGTGGACACAGCTATTCGAATAGTTCTTAACACTCTGTAGAGGTTGTACAACTTTACCCACAAGACATGACTTCTCTAGTTTGTTTGGCATCCATAGATACCACTGCTCACTACCTTAGGTAAGCAGTCTAGAGCACATGACGAGGCCTTTACAAAGCATCATCCCACCGTGGTCCCGACTCGCTAAGGTTTCACTTCCATTGGGCTAACCACCCGCCGGATTCCATCCCCCTCTTGCGCCATGTGGGAATACATAAAAGTAGGTCATTCTGACACCCACACATCAACATGGCACAACCACGATGAAATATTGCAAATTAGTTAGCCAAGTCTGTCCCATACCAGACTTGTGGTGGTACGGTGAGGCGTAGCAAAGAAACACTTGAAGACTGGTCCTTAACTGACTTGGGCAACTTCCAAAAACCCTGGGTCTTAATCCTATCTAGATTAAGCCCGTGCATAAACCTACACCCACTAACCATCCATTTTTGCCGAAGTCCAAACCATCATTAAATTTTATTTCATTTTTCAAAGCATTTGTAAACTTCCATGACACAACAATGCCATGGATACGATTTAAACAACATTTGATTTTTGGCTGAAATTCCCAAATCAAATATTTCAGGTCTAAGTGTGGCTAAGCATAATTTGACAAAATGTTCTAGTTCATACTATTGCATAAACTAGATTTTTATCTAAGGTGTCAAGGTAGGTTTATTTCAATGTCAATATTTGGATGTACAAAGGAACTAGGAATAACTATAATTCAAAAACAGGTATTTAAATTAGACTGAATAGAAATAAGCATGCAATAATACTTTAAAAACATAATTTAAATAATTTGAAATAATGGGATCAAATATGATCAAAGGTATAACTTGCCTTTCTCAATTAGTTTATCTCAAACAGCGTCGAAATCTGACTCTCCGAAGTCAACGGAATCTATACGCAAAAATAAGCCAAATTCAAACAAAATTCAAAATAGAATTCAAATTAGCTCCAAATTAAATAATTTTAGTTTAGCTAGCTAGATCTTGAATTTATATGAATTTATAAATTTGAATCGATGAAATCGGAGTTCGTGTGAAGGAGAACGAACTCGGGAAGTTTTAAAATCACATGAAATGATGAATTTTGGAATTTCTTGGATTTCGGAATTATTTTTGTAAAGGAAAACCAGAATTCTGTGTCACGCTGATGTCATCAACCAAATTTCTTCATGGTTAAAGCATGCCACGACAGCGACACATGGGCATGCCACGTCAGCGAAATGGTGAGGTGGCACATGCATCGCCATGAAGTGGCACCCACGTGGCGGTGCCACGTCACCCAAAACCGACGATGGCTCGGCCGTGAGCTCACCGGCGCTACGTGCCACGGCGAGCTCCGGTGAGGGGCTCAATGCGAAGAGGGGGAGGTGGGGAACATGGTGCTCACCAAGGCGGTGGAAGGGCGCGAAGCGGTGGCCGGTGGTGGGTTCTAGGTCAACGAGGCGGCGGCGATTGAGGGGTTCTTCGGTGGAGGCGAGGCATGCACCGTGTCAGCGTTGATGCGGCGGTGCCGAATATGCGATCGAGGTCGTTGGAGGCCCTTCGACGGTGCCGGAATCGAAGAAAAACCTTGACTCGGCCGGTGGCGCTCAACCTTGAAATCCGAGTGCTAGTGGAGAGGAGGACCTACGAGAGAGGCAGGGATGGGATGAGGAGAATGGTGTGCACCCGATGCCCTCTTTTATAGGGGCGGAGGGGGCCGGGAGAGGGAAGTTGGGCGTAGAGGTTGCGGCGGGGATGGTGCGGTTCCTCGCGCGCTGAAGGGGGAAACAGCCTGAGAGAGAGGCGGCAGGATTAGGGGGGCTGAATGCATTTGAATGCGCGAGGAAAGGGGGAGGAAGACGCGGCCAGTTTGGAGCTTGATGGAGTGCTAATGGCGGCGTCTGGTTGTGGCTGCACGTGAGGAAGAAAACGGGGAGGAAGAAGGGTGATGTGGTGCGGAGGGGCCCACATGGCGGTTGTGGTGAGAAAGGGAGGCGGTGCAGGCTTGCTCGAGTGCGGGTGGGCTACGGTTGCGGGCCGAATGGGCCGGGAGCGTGGGAAAAATGGAGATGGGCCAAGGAGATTCGGCCTGAGATGAGATTTTGGAATTTAAATGGTTTTGCTATTTTAAATAATCAGTTAATTCGAAAAAGCTTTAGGAAATAGCAAATAAAATCCAAAAAATTTAGAAACATTCACAAAATTCCTAGAGTTATTTTGGACTTAAATAAATTATTTCCAACTTAAAATTGTTAATCATTTTTGTAAATAAATTTATTTTGGCTTTAAAATAATTAAGGAAAAGTCAGAAAAACTTCAGAAAATTCTAGAAATTAATTAAATTTTTAATTTTCAATTTAAATCAAATAAAACTTCAATAAATTTTATTTTTGACTTTTAAAACTTGGAAATTCAAATAAAGCAATAAAAATCTTTCAAATTTTAGAAAATCCAATAAAATAACAACTTTAATTAATTTTATTTTGGTAATAGAACTTTGGGATGGTACACCTATGGAATCTCTTTGCCTTTTCTCGGTCATTACCAGTCACAGTTGGCACAAAATAGAGCAAGTTGTTGAATCTTGCCTCATAATCTGCCACATACAGCTTCCCCTAAACAAAGGTCATTAAGGAATGTTCCAACCTCTCAAGGAAGGAATCAGGATAAAACATAGCTCTGAATTGCTCCAAGAAAACCTCCCAGGTGACTAGTCCCTACATTGGGTTCCTAGCTGATAGAACCCCTTCCCACCAAATGTCTGCTTGGCCCTTCAGTTGGAAGGCCACGAAGTGCACCTTCTGCACTGAGGTCATCTCCAATGCCCCAAACTGTCTTTCCATATAACGAAGCCAATCAGCTGCTTGAACCGGGGGTGCCTACTCCTTCAAAAGTGTCAAGACGCAGAGATGTCCACTCTCGAAGGCTCATTTTGGCCTCATGTGGAGCCAGTGCAGCATCCGGAACAGCAACAGGTGCAACTGCAGCCGGAGGGGCTGCCTGCACCTACTGACGAAGTTGTTGAACCACTCTCTGAAGATCCTGAAGTAGGGCGGCCGACGCGACCTGAGCATCAGTAGCCGGGTGAGCAGCTGAGGCAACCTCCTCAGCCACCTCACCAGCGGCCTCCTCAGCTCGGGACGAAGACACAGCCGGACCGCGTCCACGACCACGGCCACAACCTCTACCTCTCACCATTTCTGAACACCAAAGATATATAGCTAACCAATCAACTCAAGACCAACAATAACAATAGTATAGAATCAATTCCATAATAGTTCAACTCCAACATAATGAAACATACTATCAGAAACGCAGATGCAATGGATTACCTAAATTCCACCTACTGTGCACAGTGTGTCAATTTAATATTTCAATTACCACGAACCTAAAGCCCACTCTAATACCAACTGTAACACCCTAGCCCAACATAGAGCCTAGGATGCTACCAAACAACCTTACAGGACCACTTTACTTCAACTTACTAACATAATTTCAGCAAGACATAAACTATCGAATGATTTAGTTCTAATCAACAAGAACAAGCACAAGCTACAACTAGACAAGTTAAATAATGCCACCAATCAATTAATAACAACCTAGGCATGGATCTTGCTATTACTCAACCAAAAACCGAACCAAAAGAATAAAGATACACAATGAGAGTAGCTCTTTATCAAATAAATCTAAAACATCAAGATTAATAAGAATTACGAGGTTGTAAGACTAATCAAGCACTTCAATTTATTCAATCAAATGGAACTAAATAAAACAATATCTAAAATTTAAAAGCATAACTTGAAACATCCACGATAAAACTTGGCTATCACGGTTATAGTTAAATCAACTACCACAAAGGGTGAAAACAGTCTAAAAAATAAAGGTAATAGCAAGAACATGTGGTTTTTAGGTAAATAAGCTAATTTATTTGCCAGATGTGGTCATGTGTGAAGTGCATCAAAACTACCCCCTTCCCATGCATGTCACTGCCTCGAGAGGTACCTAAAAAGAACATCAACAACAAGCGTGAGTCCACGACTTAGCAAAATACAACAGTGATAAATGACAAAACATCACTGTCAACAAATGAAGATATAAAATCCTCATATGAACATCAGCAAGGAGACCATAAATAAAACTCTCATACTTGCATGCAATGCATATGTCAAGAATGCTCTTTCTTCCTTCTTTCCAATTACTGGTAATGCGGAGTAGTGCATCCGTCGATGCATAGTGAAGCCTGTGCCCTCAGGCACAGGGACCTCAAGCCCACACTCTATGAGTATGGGGACCCATGCCCATCCAATACATGATGGGGATCTCATGCCCGTCCAATGCATGACGAGGACCCCAAAAAAGCAATCCTTGGATACCACATAGTCCAATGTTCAAAAATGAATGCCACGATGCAAATGAACTTCATATTCTCAATCCATTATGAGAGAATAATATTCAGCAACAATATCATAGATAAAGCTCCATACAAATAAACCATGGCAATAATCAAGAATTTAGCATCACAATTTACTCTACACTGCTTGCACTTGCCCCAACCGCGAAACGGATGACAATGACATAAGGACTCTATCCCCGGTTCTCACCACCACCTGGCATTCATAAAGTATACTAAGAATACCATTCAAATGTACACAGCATAGTAATAGAACAAAATAAAATCATTCGCTCCTATTCACAACCCGAAATTTTACCAATACATTCCCCAATTTCCAGTATATCCAAAACTGATAGCCACTGAAGGAAAAACCATAACTTTTGATTAAAAGCTCCAAAAATAATGAACCCAAGTTCTTTGGAATCTAAACTCGCATACCTACAACTTCTCAGGTGACTAGAAGTTCAAATTATTTCATCTAGACATTTGTTTTTATCTCTGAAGATAGTTTATCATCTTCAATACTATCGACTTAGGAATTTCATATCTCTTAATTGGTAAAACCAAACCCAATGATATTAGTCATTCCAGAAACTACAGGGAACTAGATTTCACAATAAATTTATTATAATTTTTCCCATTGTGCAACATTGGTTGCTAACAGAGCAATCTTTCCCTACTATCCCCAACAAAAGGACAAAACTACAACAACAAATTTAAAATTTCATAACTTTCATTCTAACCATCCACAAAATATGAACTTGGCCTCCCTGGAATCATCATTAAGTTATATACATAATTCATGTAGATCAACCAACCAGATTCATCCATCTCCAGACCCTAATTCATAGAACAACGCTCGCTGCTCGAATCTATTGACTGAACAGGCACTCTGACTTGCAAAAATCATAACTAAATCATTATCCATCAAAAAATTGTGAATTAATCCTTTCCAAAAAACCATCGCAATTACCCACATAACTCTAGGAGACCCGAAATGCTGAATTCGCCTGGAACTAATTCAATCTTATGAATTAACAAAACTGCAGTACTACCGATCTACAACAACAGGGTACTACACTGATTAATCGGCAGCAAAACACAACTAAAGAACTGAACTAGCTATTGAGGATCACGATCATACCCACGAAATTCCCCGCCAGACCACACTGAAGTCCTCACGAAGATCCCCCCACCTTCTACTTCTTCCTCTTCCTTCTCCTCTCTTCTTCCCTCTCCTTCCTCTTCCTTATGGCCGGCCAACCGTAGGAGGAAGCACCAGGAGATGGCAGCGAGGGAAGCTCAGTTGGGAGAGGAGATGGTGGCGCAAGGGAAATTGAGGGGGAGGTGTGGTGGCCAAAAGGGGATGGAGGGGGAGAGTGGTGGCCAAGGGGATGGAGGGGAGAGGCGGCTAGGGTTAGGGGAAGTGGTGCCCCCCTTGGCCCACTAGGGCTAGGATGCCTCGGGCCGAAAGCCCGCGGTCCAACCCTCCCAAAAATTCCTGAATTTTCCTTTAGTTCCTTCTCTAAACATTATTGCATTCACTATTGAATAATCAGGATATTACAATATGCATATGTTACTCTACTATCATCAATTAGGGTTACTCACCGTGCACATTCTCATGCATCTAGTCCTCTCATAATTATTCACTTAATCGATTCTCTGGTGTTGAATCCAATTACATGCATAACATTCTTCGATCATATCCTTATATCTCAATCTAAATCCCATGCTAACATCCACTAAGGCATAATCAAATTAGTCAATCCAACAAATAATTCCCGGACTCATGATCTTTCATCCATACAATCCATCCAGTAATTGTATGAAATCCACCAAGTGATGGGCATATGACCATGACTAAATTCGTCAATCTTTCTCCACTAGACTATCTAAGCTAATACTCACTAGACTATCTAAGCTAATAATATCTATCTCGCTCTACTAATCTCACATTGACAAATCATAACCGCATACACCAAAATTTCCACCGATCGAGGTTTATTGGACTAACCGACACCTAATGAGCTTTACAATTTAACTACACGTCCAATATTTAATAACTCACTAATCGATCAACTCATATCCATATCAATGAACTAGTCGTGTATGACGTATACCAATCCAATCACATATTTGCCTCTATGATCAACTAATAATCATTTATCTACTAACCCAATTTATGGCACACTTCCGTCAACTCGGCACCTATGACTTTTCTACTAATTACACGGCAATCCAAATATTCATCCACAATTAAATGATCCATTGCTACCTTCTCCCAATCCTAGCATATACGACTCACATAACTATTACTTAAAACATCCGATCAATTTGCTCATGAGTAAATAAATCATCCAATTCAACCTCTATATTTCATTAAATATCATCACATGAGCTATCCATCAAGTAATAAATCATAAAATCCTTATACGTCCTAACTCCTAAAATTACTAATCCAACATGAGGGAAAACCTCCAATTAATTTATCATTTAATCAAATAATCTAATAATATATTTAATCTAGCATCCACCGATCAACAATACACATATTCCGCTATAACGATATAATTATTCGCATCCAACAATATCTCATCACATGATCACGCTTACGCACAATTAAGACCTAACCAGAGAGTTACACCGGTCTGAGCTACCAAACAATTTTTACACATAACATGCATGAAAAGATGCCATGCTTATGACGATTATGCAACGTGCACAACTAATATCATAATGTGGTAACACAATTTAACACTAAGGATTTTACTGAAGGGCTAGGCATGTGAATCACCATAGGGCGTCGTCTTCTAAGTCACTCATCCGCATTCACCGTCGTCGGTTCCGCATCTCGCTCGGCTTCTCGTCCACGCCTACTGTAGTCATTGCCGAACTTGTGACCATGTCTTTTCTATAATTCTCTTTTATTCTCTTTTATTTTTATTTATTTTCTTTCTCTTCTTCTCTTTTATTCTCTTTTATTTTTATTTGTTTTCTTTCTCTTCTTCTTTCTATTCTATTCTTTTTCTTTTCTTTTCTTTTCTTTTTTCCTTTTCTTTCTCTTCTTTTCTCCACGCCAGCTTCTTCTTTCTTTTTCTTTTCTCCACCGACAGTTCCTGGCCTCTAGTTTCTTCCCAATTTCTCCCTTTCCTCTTTATCTCTCTTCTTGATTCTTCTCTAGACCGAAGCTTCTTCTTCTTTCCAGGCCGAGCTGCCTCCTCGCCTACCTTGGCGCCAACCGTTGCCATGTGTCGCAGCACCAAGCTCCCTCTCTTCGGCGCGCCATCAAGCCGCTGGCCCAGCATCCATTGCCGCCTCATGGACCTCGGCCACCTCACCTTGGACACGCTCTTCTACCTCGGCCACTGCCAACGTCACGCCACCCTACTGGCTGTGCATCGAGCTGCCGCCTACTCCGTCACCCAGGCCACCACTGCAGTGCTACCGCATGCATGCAGCGCATGCATGCTCGCATGCCACATGGAGCCATCGGCCGCCTTGATGCCACATCGTCGCCTTGCCGCTGGCCGATCGTCGCTACATCCCCTCGACACGCCGCACCATGTTGGCTATGCCTCGATGCTGTCGAGCTTGGCCGCGTGCATGTACGGCTCCAGCTACATGCACCGCCGCATTGTTGCCATGCAGCACGCCACCACCTCATCACCACGCTGGCCATGCACCGACCGCACCTCCTCTAGCTGCAATGAGAATCCACCACCACTGATCTTCCTCCTCTTCTTCAAATCGCTCAAATGACCTTGACTGCGCGAGCCACTTGTGAAAATGGAATACTCGCACAATGATGATCGCAGCGGTATGACTTGTGTTGGGGGATTTGTGATTCTTGGTGGTGATTGGGAAGAGAGATGGTGTGAGCTTGAGTTCTTGTTTGAGAAAGAAATGGGAGGTGGGAGGCGTTTTGTTAGGGGAAGATGATGAAATGGCAGTTAGGGTGGTTGGAAATGGCTCTGTAAAGTATTGGGGCAAAAGATGGGGAAATGGTAGTGGGTGAAGGAATGGGGATGGTAGTCAGAGATATAGGTAGTGAGTTGTTCGTTTGGGAAAGTGGCATGAGGATTGGACTGTTGGAGGAGATGGTAGTGAAAAAGGATGGGTCGTGCAGGCATTTCGTCTATGGTCGGTCGAACCGAAAAATAAAATGAGCATACTAATGCATGCATGGTGACATGATTTTTGTGATGCAAATGAGAACAAGAAATCAATACAATTAAATTTTAGATGCAGTTATTCAAACAATTTGATTTACTATTATTTAATAATAATAATTATTTTGTTTTATTTTATTTATGCAACTTTTTAAACAATTCGATTTGATTTTACAAGCAATATTTTTACTTAAACACAAGAAATTTTTTTAAAACATAGTCAAATATTTATTAGATTGCCGAATTAAATATTAACATTCTGATTCTGAAAATCGGGGTGTTACATATGGATACTTCTATGCATCCGGCTTTGGAACTGAAGATGATGACGATAACTAGGTCGTAGCCCAGTCGATTGCCCGAAGAAGATCATGGAGACCCCTTTTGGTTTACTTATCTTCCGCTGCTTTATACTCTTTTGAAATCGATGGCCTATCGACCTGTTAAGTAAGAATTTGGACTAAAGGCTTATTTCTGACTATTAATGTAATATTAAATACTCTTTTATTTCATGCATGTATGGATGTGATATTCACGAATTTTGTACTTTGTGCTAATCAAGGGACTAGCTCAGTATAAATAGAGGGTCTGGATGTAAAAAATTTGGCCTTCAATGGAATTGTTTCTGAAGGTTCCATGAAATTGTTCGGTTCAATCGAGTTATTTCATGCTTTGAATGGAATTGTTTCGAAAGTTAGATGTAAATGTTTTGAGGGTTAAGTAGAGTTATCCTGTCATTCAACAGAATTGTTCCGTAGGTTAGATGAAATTGTATTGAGGGTTCAGTAGAGTTGTCTTATGCTTCGAAATGAATTGTTCCCGATATTACTTGGAAATATTCGGAGGGTTTAACCGAGTTGTTTCGGGCATAGAATATAAATTGTTCCAAAGGTTAAATCGAGCTATTTTTTAATATCCAATAAATTGAAGTGACCAATGTTGACTAAGAATCCAAGTGAACAAATGTGAGAACACAAAATACACGTGACATATGTGACCAAGAAACCAATAGAATCAAAGGAACATTATGACTCGATTCCACTCAGTTTTGAAGAAACCAATCAGATGTGACTGAAAACAAAAAAATTGGGAATTTTTTTTACTATTTGCACCATGTTTTGAAGAAGGGAAGCACGGGAGTTTCTGAAGGGTGGGAAGTACATGATATGTTTTCATCAATACATATATTTTTTTTGTAGAATGTGGATTTTATGAACACATGTCGATATGCATCCATAATCGCAGCCCTTCATTCCGTTCCAAGATCCGTGGAAGGCTTTCATTGTATTTTTGGAATTACATCTAGCGAGACCTAATAAAAGAAAAAGGTACATAAACAGTACACATAGGAACCAATATGTCCCTTCCAGTCTTATCTCATGCCCTCATCTATCTATCTCAGTCATCACTCCCTCACCTCTCTCTCCCTATCTCCGCTTGATTTGAGAGAGGCAACCGGAGGCGATGGTGCCGTAGCGACGGCCATACTGACGAGTGCGGGGGCTGAGCACCGGCGACTAGAGTGGCAGCGATAAGAGACAAGATCTCTACCTCATTGGGCATTGTCTTCCTCGACACCAGTGTCTCCATCCACTTGCGGCGGCCGCCGGTGCTAGATCTAACCATTCCCAACCACGCCGATGCTAGATCCAACCATCCCTGGCCACACTGGTGACAAATCCGCCATGCACGACGCTAGATCTAGCCGTCCACCACCACGTGACACCGATCCGGCTGTCCTTGACCAAGTTAGTGTCGGATCTGCCTTCCCTGACACTATCGGCTTCGGATCTGCCATGACTTCTTACTCTCTAGTGTACTTCTTTCTCCAGTGCACCGTTGCCATCATCTTATTCCTCTCCAGTGTAATTCTTCTTCCTCTTCGATGTAATGTTGTTGCCATCCTCTTTGGTGCACCACCTTGCCATCTTCTCTCTCTATTCGTCCAAATAGATAAACCTCTTTGCCCGTGTTCTTACTCTCCGCTGTACACTTGTCACCGCTGTCCTCTTTGGTACTCTTCATACTCATCACTGGCGTCCTCGCCCATGGCCCTTGACCGTGTAGTGTTGAGTAATTTTACATTCTTTTGGATAGTAGTATAGTTGTTGTATTATTGATGTATTTTGAATGCTTTTTGACTGTACTATATTGGTAGTAGTATTCATGTATTTTGTATTTTGGGATAGCAGTATAGTAGTAGCAACAGTAGTGTGATTGTATTAATATTATTTATGTATTTTGCATTTTTCCTCAAGTGGTATAGTTGTTGTAGTATTGGTGTATTTTGCATTTTTTGATAGTGTAGTAGCAGTAGCAACAGTGTGATTTTATTGATGTACAATATTATTTATGTTAAAACAGAGAAATGTATACTGTAACAAAATATATGGTAGGGATTTTACTATTTTCTTTAGGACTATAGCGCTTGATCTAGACCCATTCATTTTGGATGGGACTGTGAAGGCAAGGTTCTAATCCACTACTACTACTATTACTACTACTACTATATTGCTAAGGATCCGGTTCCTACTTCATCGACCCCTCTGGACTCTTCTCTTCTCCCCTCATCCTCCACATTAGGGGTGACAATGGGATGGAACCAGATTCGTGAAGACATTTCACTATCTGGTCAGATCCGGGACAACATCCGGATAGTTGAATCCGGATTGTTGAATCCGGATTCGGGATAGGATGCGAAGCAGGCAATATCTAGCAAATCTGGGATGGAAACTGGATATTGGGATGATTTCTTAGCCGGGTATCCGACAACTACTTAGTGCCCACTCGCTACCAGCCAATCTGCTGGAGATGCTGCGTCGATTCGCCGCGTGGAGCCTACCCATGCTACTGTGGTAGTGGCTGCTACTGCCTATTATTCAGGCGCGACAGTCCACGCCCACAGAGGAGGCGGTTCCTCCTCCATCCTCCCCGACGCCCTCGACTAGGACACCTTTCTTGCAGCGGTGGCCGCTGCTACCTACCACTAATCCGCAGCAATCCATGCCCACCGAGGAGGCACCTCCTCTTGTGTCCTCCCTGATCCCCTTGACCAGGGACCGACCAGAGCTAGACGCGTGTGGGCCGGATATGGCTGAGGTCGACGGCAGCGAGCTCAGAGAAGGTCACAGTTGTAGGGGAGAGGCTGCAGCTGGCATTGTTGGGGGAGAGGATGGGGGAGGTGACGGTTGAGGAGACGACGACAACAAGCATCTATGGGGGAGAAGGCGGCTGCCGGGGTTGGTGGTAGAGAGACTAGTGGTCGACAGTACTGGGGCATAGAGTGGCAGGCGGCGGGTAGCTTGTATGGTAGAGAGAGGTGGGGAGGGGGAGGAAAGTGGAGGCGGTGTTGGGGGAGAGGGTGGTGGAGAGAGAACCAGAGAGGGCGACAGTGGGACAGAGGACGCCGACCGGTGGTGGGGCAAAGAGTGTCGGGCGGGGAGGGAGAGTGAGCATGATTGGTGGGATTGGGAGAGATGGCATGAGAAGGGGATGGAGCCTTGGAGGAGTGAGTAAAAAGAGTAATATGTGAGACCCACTTAAAAAATTGAAAAATAATTGATATTTGAAATTGTGCATGAGCCTCATCTGTTGTACTATATACATGTTCTAAGTGTTTTTATTTAGTGAATTTTTGTGTGATATTGGAGAATTATTAATAAGAATGTACTCATATGGTGGCTTGGTCGAATATACTCTATCTATGTGCGTACTATCCATGTATTTTTATCCGTTTCCAACCCAAATTTGTCCCGTATCCGCCTCGTGCTCGTATCCTAAAATAACTGAATTCGTACCGATATTCGGCTTGCCCATATCTAGTTCTGAATCCAAGAAAAAAATAGGGGCAATTCCCTACATGCCACTGAATAACTTCATTTGTTCCTTATATGCCGCTAATGTCTCACTAACATGTGGGTCCAGGGCCCACATGTTAGTCTCACAATGAGTGGTATATACGAAATCATGTAGTTTGTTAGTGGCATGTAGAGAATTAATACAAAAAAATGGATTAGGCTACCGAAAGAGTAGTATGCGCCCGTATCCAGCCCATTTTCACCCTACTCCAGATCGCCGCCCCAACTTCCTTCCCCAATTCTGACGAGGACATCCCTTCCATTGATACAACCATCCCTACTGCTTCTGATATGTAAGGACCAATTACTAGAGCATGTGCTCGCCAACTAAATTATCAGGTAAATTCGTTTCTCGGATTGCATCCATATTATGTGAACTCTACGATGCTTCCTAAAGAAAGTGATATTATTTTACTTAGGAATCAAGGATCGGGAGACAAGCTAAATGGAGATGATGGCAGCACCAAGCATGGAGACAATCGTACGAGGAATGGATATTTCTATATTGAGGCCCCCCCAAATCTAGCATGAAGCCTATATTTCGGCCAACACTTACCAATAATTGAGTAAAGGAACTTGGTGTTGCACCACCTATGCTAATGGGCCATGGACCTTGTATTTTGGGCAGGACACCTAGGGTTTGGTACTATTCATGCATGAACAGTACCACGCGGGTGCCGCCCCTCTCTCCCTCCTTTATATAGTGGCCACCAACCTTAGGGTTTGGCGGGTTTTGATAGATTGATTTCAGTTTATGCTAGAAACACCATCGTTTGCTTGTACGGCTAGTGCAACTAGACGCTATCATCGGAACCCAAAATTATCCAATATATCCATCCTTGTTCCTCAATTCCTATTCAGCAAGCTCGTTGCTTCATCAATTTTTCTTGCTTGATTCTTGATTGCATGCAGGAAAAGACCTTCGTGGTCAGGTCGATATCGGTAAGGTCGATAACGAACATGAAGTTAGTTTAGCGATTGCAGGTGCAACGATCGTCGCACGGTTGTAGCCTGGATCGTGAGAGTTAGCTTCTACCAATCAAGTTGTATCGTCCTCATCGAAAGATCGGGACGACATCCCCATTATTTGGTATCAGAGCTCCGGGTTGATCGGTGAGGAATTTCTAGTTTACCATACGTGTGGGCATACGCGCGTTAATATCGACCCCAAAAATGTCGTTTAGGGCCAAGCAGAGAAAAATTCAAGTTTCTCGGAATTCGCTCAAAATTGACAGAGCCCTTTTACAAGTGATTCTAAGGTTCCCTGTGAGGACGACATCCTTTTTTGAGCTTCTGAACTCCATGTGCGCTGATCTCTAGTTTTGCCATGTGGTGTTTTCATTTGTGTTGTAAGCTCGCGTCTCTAGTATGGTCTAGCCTAGGACCAGTACTAACCAGCATTGAATGATTTTTCAGCTTGCTTTCTCTGATTTGATTATTGCTACTCTTTGCTACTATACTTAAGTCTGACTAGCTCCACAACATTACTACACCCGTGCAGGCTACCTTCACTTGCAATCGCTCCATTCAATCTTCGATAACTAGTTTGACGCCGACACCGGTGTGCTGAACAACACCTACTGCTTGGTAAGAATTGGGTAAGAGCTTTAGTGAAGTTTGAGTGACCGAGTGATTTTCAGCCCTACATATTAGTAGTATTAGGGACCTATTACTTTCACCTTCGTTTTCTGTTTTCTATTGCCATGTCAGGTATACAAGGAATTGAAGAAGAGGGGGTCCTCACCCCACATACAAGAGGGCTGCGACAACACTTTGCAAAGATGGTCAATGAATGCTGTGAGAAACTGGAGAACACTCACGATGAGACCGTTACAAGACTCGATGGAGTAGAAGCTGGCCAAGCTGACTTGAACGTGAAGCTTGACGCCATTACTACTACAAAACAGGCTATAGAAGACGCCTCATCATAGACGGTTCCAAAGGAACCGTCTATGATACGTACCTATCACAGATGGTTCTCATTAAGAACCGTCTGTGATAATTCATAAATGGTTCCTAATAAGAACCATCTGTGATAATCTAGCAAATCACAGACGATTCTTATTAGGAACCGTTTGTGAATTAGCACAAACAGTTATCGTTAAGAACCGTCTATGATAATCTAGCTAATCACAGATGGTTCTTATTAGCAACCGTCTGTGATAATTCACAAACGGTTGCCAATAAGAACCGTCTATAATGAGAGCTGATCACAGACGGTTCTTATTAAGAACAATCTGTGATATTTATGGCATTATAAATGCACCCGACAGAACCCCTGCTGCTAGCTCCACTCCTGCTGCTCGTCCCCCATGCACTGGCTCCCCTTTGCTACTCCTCCCCCATGCACCACCTCCTTGCCCTAGGTCCTCCACCCTACTGGTCCTCCCCCATTGCACTAGCTTAGAGAGGAGAAGGTCAGGACCCCTGCCCCTAATGCCTCCTCCACTCCGCTGCCTCCTCCCCCATTGCGCCACCTGCAACTTGCTTCCAAAAACTATCTTTGATAGGTGAGTATCACATGCGGGGGCTTCTCACAAATAAGCTTGACTCGAGAGATATTTGATATTTTCATCGTGAGCTCCAAGGGTAACGATCTATAACCCTTAATGTTTGCTATAAATTAATCGCTAATCAATTTAAGTATGTTTGGTAAATAGGATGCCCATTGCGCCGCCGACAGAGAGGGAAGGGAGGATAAGGAGAGGAGGAAGGGAGGAGAAGGAGAGGATTCTCGAGAGATATTTGGTATTTTCATCGTGAGCTCTGAGGGTAACCATCTATAACCCTTTATGTTTGCTATAAATTAATCGCTAATCAATTTAAGTATGTTTGGTAAATAGGAAGAGTACGTACTTGCGGTTTATTAATCTAATTTGACACTAATTTGTTACATGCGTAGCGTACATGGACCGAAATTGGATGTACGGTGTGAACCGTGTGAGTCAAGAGTACATTAATGGTGTGGTTGCTTTTAGAAGAGCCGCCGAGTAGGATATGTTGAAGAAGGGGATAAAATTTATGTACTGTCCGTGCATTGATTGCGGTAATCTGAAGATGTTTAACAACCCGGCACAGATCGAAGCACACTTGATTCGAAGGAGTTTCAAAAAAGGGTATACATGTTGGACCAGTCACGGTGAAGAGCAAATTAAATAGGAAGTTAATAATGACAGCATCACCGAGGAAGTCAACGATATGCTGGATGTGGACTGTGCTTTTGATGAGGATAGGTCGCATGATGACAATCTGGATCATATGCTACATGATGTAGGAGAGAACTACAGTAAGAGAGAGTTTTGTAAATTTGAGGGCTTAATGGAGGACTCGGTGAGACCTTTGTTCCCTGGCTGCAAGCCGGAATACACAAGATTGTCAACTGTTCTTAAACTGGTTAAATTTAAGGCAAGCAATGGTTGGTCCGATAAGAGTTTCACGGCATTGTTAGGTCTCCTAGCGGACATCCTTCCGGAGGGAAACGTGTTGCCCAGCACCACCTACTAAGCAAAGAAGGTTCTTTGTCCATTGGGAATGGAAGTAGAAAGAATAGATGCATATCCGAACGATTGTATCCTCTACCGTAAAGAGTATGCAGACATGCATGTATGTCCCATGTGCAAAGCATCCCGATACAAGCGTCAGAATACTGCTAAGGTGAAGCAAGGAACTCCTGCTAAGATGTTGTGGTATTTGCCTGTGATCCCACGTTTGAAGCATTTATTTGCTAACCCAAAGGAGGCAAGATTGCTGTGTTGGCACTTGGAGGAGCGTAAGAGAGATGGAAAGCTAAGACACCCTGCTGATTCTGCCTAGTGGAGAAACTTCGATCGGAGCTTCGAAGAGTTCGGTGTGGAACCGAGGAACATAAGGCTAGGGTTGAGTACGGATAGAATGAATCCTTTCGGTAACATGAGCAGCCGACATAGCACCTGGCCCGTGAACCTATGTATGTACAACCTTCCTCCTTGGCTGTGTATGAAGCGGAAGTACATTTTGATGTCACTACTTATCCAAGGGCCGAAGCAACCTGGAAATGATATTGAT
The DNA here is from genome assembly GCA_036346405.1 of Phyllostachys edulis. Classification (NCBI taxonomy): domain Eukaryota; kingdom Viridiplantae; phylum Streptophyta; class Magnoliopsida; order Poales; family Poaceae; genus Phyllostachys; species Phyllostachys edulis. The sequence continues at coordinate 45,078,477 of CM070550.1, read as the reverse complement.
GTGTACCTAGCACCATTGCTGGAAGATCTTGTGACACTATGAAATGAAGGGGTACATGTATGGGATGCGTACAAACGAGAGAACTTCACTTTATACGCCATGTTGTTTTGCTCCATCAATGATTTTTCTGCCCTTGGTAACCTGTCAGGCTTCAGTACAAAAGGAGCCAAAGCCTATCCGCACTGCTTAGATGCTACAGAGAGTGTATGGCTAAACAACTCGCGCAAAACTGTGTATATGCATCACCGTAGGTTCCTTCCCAGGAGTCACCCATACTACAAGATGAAGAAACAATTCGAAGGAAATAAAGAGGACAGTTCAGCTCCAAGGGCTTTTAGAGGGAAAGAGGTCTATGATATGGTTAAGGATATCGATGTTGTGCTTGGGAAGGGAAGTAAATTAAGAACCCGTCAAAAGAACATCTGGAAGAAGCGGTCAATTTTTTGGGACTTGCCTTATTGGCAGCACTTATAAGTTCGCCACTACATCGACGTCATGCACGTAGACAAGAATGTATGTGATAGCTTGATTGGTCTCTTACTGAACATTAGTGGCAAAACAAAGGATGGTGTAAACGTACGGCGTGACTTGGTTGATATGAACATAAGGACCGAGTTAGCACCGATAGAGACTGATACAGGACGAACGTACCTTCCCCCAGCTTGCTACACTCTGTCCAAGGCCGAGAGAAATGAACTGTGCTAGAGCTTGCATGGTGTGAAAGTCCCGTCTGGTTACTCCACTAACATTAAGAAACTTATTTCTATGCAAGATTAGAAATTAATTGGTATGAAGTCTCATGATTGTCATGTGCTGATGACACAAATGCTTCCTATTGCAATTAGGAGTATCTTGCCGAACAAGGTCCGAGTGGCAATCTTGAGGCTGTGTTATTGTAAGACCAGAAAGGCCACTAGAGGGGGGGTGAATAGGAGCTCACCTAAATTTCACCTCGTTCGGATTCAACACAATATCACTCTAATAGCTAAGAGAACTATGAAGATCAATAGTTAAGTACAACAGAAGACTTATGTTGGATCCGAACCAAAATCTCCAAAGCAAAGAACCAACAGAACACAAATCCTAAAAGGGCGGTCAGACCAGCGTGTAATGGGCGGTCAGACCAGGGTGCGGTCTGACCGGCATGTAAAATTCGGTCTGACCAACCCCACTGTATAATGTTGACGACTGAAACCAAAACGAAAATCGGTCTAACTTTTGATCTACCCAGCCAAACTTGACCAAATTTGGAACAGACCTTCCTAAGGATATTAGGAACCTATTCCAAGCAGAGATTGAGTAGATCCACGTAAAAGTTTCGACCTTTTTCCATTCTACCGAAGGAAGGTTCAAAACTGGGCAAAAACGAAAACCTGATCTAAACCTTGCTCGTGGGAGATTGATGATCTAGGTGATCTTAGATATGTTCCCACATGTCACAGCAAAGTAGAAGAAGGCACGAAATCAACCAAAAGGCACTAGATCAAAGAAACCTCCAAAATCTCAAATATAGAGCAAGAATGCAAAAGAGACTCATCTTTGGAAATCATCCATAAATTGATCTGAGGTTGAGAGGGTTTACAGCCACTCCATCCATGGAGGACAAAGCTCAATCCATGAGCATACAACTCAACACATCTACTTAGAGCCCTAAGCCTCTCCTCTTTCTCTAGTACCCTAAAACCAAACTAGGGTTTACAAATGAAGTCCTTGGTGGCTGCTGTGAACAGCCCCCTCTCTATTTATACTAGAGGCTTAGCTTCTAGAAGAGTTAACCCTAATGGGCTCCCGTTAAGGCCCAACACAAATGGGACACACGCACGCATCTTAAAGCGCCGTCCTCATCTTCTCTTGACCTAATCCACTTCTTGACGCACCGTCTTGTGCCGCAGGTTGGCATTAGGTCACCAAGGCGGTATTTGGTAAAATTACCAAAATACCCCTTCTCGATCTTTTCCGAAGACCGAGTCCGAACTGCGCGAAAAACATCCATGCTTCGCCACGTGTAGGTTGATCCAGCGGCTCTCATCGTGCCGGCAAGTCTCTCCCATCCGGTTCCCACCGGACCACCATGGCACTTGCACCGACCCCAGCACCGCTTGATCAACCAGTCGCACCGAACTGCCCGTTCGGTCATCCTTGTCCATCCTGCGCCACGCTTGAGTCCATTGACCTCACCCGGTATCCTTGATCGTTCTGGACCTCAGCTCTCCAAGATTAGTACCGATCCTCCGCGCCGTTGACCGTCGTTGACCTCCAAGCAACCTGCACACCAATAGACAAGCAAATCGAATCCGGGAACAAGTTCTTCACAACTTGACCTACGTTAGTGAAAACATGCAACATGCAACACATATGCACTGAAGCTCATGCCCTTAAGCTAACCCAACACGCATCGCCAACAAAGCGACGAAGACAAGTCAAAATCGGTCGATCGCCGTTACGCTTGGTCGACCGCCACAGATCGAACGAAAAAACACTCGAGGTATGGCCGGTCTGACCGCCGAATTGGCCGGTTTGACCGCCAATGACCTGACAGTTCAGATCCTTTGCCGAAAACGCTTGAATCGACAAACCGCTAATGCCATTGCCAATTGTATCATCATCCTAAGATCATGCACATATCCCCATGATATCCACAATCTCCCCCTTGATGAACACATTGGCAATTTCTCAGAAAATGTAGTTTTGGGGTTTGAAAATGAAAGTACTCGACGTTTTCACTCAAAGGCACAACTTGGTCCAAATGCAAGAAAAAGCAACGAAAATGACCAAGCTGGCTCCAGAATAGCATAGGTAAGTGAGATAAAGTAATGAAAGCATAAAAGCTTCAATTTCCAGAGGATAGCCAAAAATCTCACTTAGGTCCATATAAAAGAATAATTGTTCTATTTGACCTTCGATCATCGTGAGTCTTCAAGAATTGCAATTCAAATTCAGAAAAGGCAATAAGACCAAAAGAATGCAATTGAGATGCTCCCACTCACTATGATCTCACTATGATCACCAAATTTCCAGAAAATCCAATCTCTCCTTACGACTCCAAAAAGCTCTAAGACAACATTTTTACCAACCTTTCTCCCCCTTTGACAATGAATTCATCAATGTGCATGGAAGAAGATAGAGCATGAATGGAATGGAATGGCTGCATTTTTTTTTTCAATTTTTCAGTTTTTGTTTAATTTTTAGCAAAAAGGAGCCATAAAGATTATCTTAGAAGACTGTACAAGTATTACACCAAGCCATATTATGTGAAGAAGCTATGTTTAACAATGGCAAAACATGTACAGCAAAGCTAAGGCCAAAATAGCAATAATCTGAGATTAAATGAATTGATAGCATGACAAGGTGCTCAAGATCATAGTTTCACTAAATGTATCCAAAAATGAGTCAAGCCATATCTATAAGCAAAATAGAGACCAGAAACTAGAAATTGAGTCAATTTTTAGCACCATGATTTCAATTTTGAATCAATTTGTTCAAGCATTAGAATTTAGCACTTTGAGCATTTTGCTGAAAATGATTGGTTTTATCTTAGTAAAGCAAGTCCTGGACTAAGAGCCATCCACAACTACCTCCTAAGCTTCAACCAAATGCCAATTTGTTTTGTTAGCATTGTGCTAGATCTCAAGCTTTGCCGTGACCATCCTAAGCAAGAAGCTTAAGAGACTAGTCTAGGTCATCCAAAGCTCCCCCTGAGTTCTTGCCTAGTGCAATGGCAAGCCGTCTCATAAGAAAGAATTGGTGAGATCAGTTTTTTCGCACAGAAAAGCTCATTTTTCATTTGCTTGACTTAAGAATTATCATAGCGCAATTTAAAACTCAGAATAAGTTCAAGACTCAATTAAGCCTATATGACATGGCATGAATCATGAGAGGATCACTACAGCAAAACTAGTCACAAGATCCAACAAGTCATATTTTGATTCAGTTTGCTCACAGATAATAAAGCTAGCATGACAAAAGCTAAGCTATACAAGAAAAGCCATAAAAGAATTCTAGCAAACTAACACAAGACATGGTAGGGTATAAAGTACGAAATCATGTCATACATGGATAATAATCAAAGCTCTACAAGTTTATATTACAATGCAAGTTGCTGAATTTTAAAAATGCATTATGATACAAATGAATGCAAAAAGAGCAAACTTCCCCTCAAAACAGGCCAAGAGAACTAATAACTCCCAACTCTCCCCGCAAAGAAGCAAAACGAGAAGAATCAAGAGCTTTAGTGAAAATATCCGCAACCTGCTGCTCGGACTCTACAAAGTGAAGCACAACGTCACCCTTCTCAACATGGTCTTTAAGGAAATGATATCGAATGTCAATGTACTTAGTCCTAGAATGTTGCACTGGGTTTTTGGCAATGTTTATGGCACTAGTGTTGTCACAAAAAAGAGGAACACTATCCAAAGACAACCCATAGTCCCGAAGAGTAGATAAGATCTAGAGAACACGAGAGCAACTCTTGGCGGTAGCTACATACTCGGCCTCGGCGATGGGTACATGAATGAGGATCTGTTTCCTAGATGACCAACAGATAAGAGATGTGCCTAAGAAATGACAAGTGCCGAAGTACTATTCCTATCCACTCTACACCCATAAAATCAGCATCGAAAAAGCCCAAATAGAGAGAGCGAGCGAAGAATACCAAAGTCCAAAGTCAAGAGTGTCCTAGAGGTACTGAATATGCGATGTCTTGCTTGACGATGAGAGGCTCGGCGAAGCACGAATCGAGCGCCTGAGACACAAAGAAATTGTATGTCCCTCGACACCGTGAGGTAGAGGAGGAGCCGATCATGCTGTGGTACTCCTTCTGGTGCACAGGCTCTCCATCCTCATCAGGGTCCAGCACAGTGGTCGTGGTAATGGGAGTAGACATTGGCCTACTGCTTCCTATGTCGAAGCGACGAAGAAGGTCCTTTGTATACTTACTTTGATGAATGAAGGTGCCTTCTTTCAATTGCTTGACTTGAAGACCAAGGAAGAAGGTCAACTCGCCCATCATGCTCATCTCGAACTCCCTGCTCATAGAATCTGAAAATCTGGACATCAAAGCATGAGAAGAACCACCGAATATAATGTCATCTACATAAATTTGAACTAACAAAAAGTCACTGCCATGCTTGAAAGTGAACAAGGTTTTATCTACCATTCCCATTTTAAAATCATTCTTAAGCAGAAAACCCTTAAGCCTATCATACCAAGCTCTAGAGGCTTGCTTCAGTCCATACAAGGCTTCGGAGAGTTTGAAAACATGGTTTGGGAACTTGAAATTTTCAAAACCAGGAGGTTGCTTGACAAAGACCTCTTCTTCTATGAAACCATTCAGGAAAGCACTTTTGACATCCATTTGAAATAGCTTGAAGCCCTTGGATGCCGCAAATGCTAGCAAAATGCGAATGGCTTCTAATCTAGCTACAGGAGCAAAGGTTTCTTCAAAGTCTAAGCCTTCTACCTGGGAATAACCTTGAGCTACAAGGCTAGCCTTGTTGCGAACTGCCAACCCATCTTCACTTTGCTTATTTTTGAAAACCCATTTTCTTCCAATTATATTATGATTAGGTGGAGATTCAACTAAGGTCCAGACTTTGTTTCTTTCAAAATTTTCAAGTTCTTCATGCATGGCATTGACCCAAGAGGAATCAGATAAAGAATGTGTGACATCTCGAGGTTCAAAAGAAGCGACAAAAGCAGAATTTGCATGAGAATCAGGAGAAATAAACCTGGAGCAAGTGACTCGCTCATGGAGTGTGAGCACCCGGATTTATTAAGCTCATAATACTTAGTCATCCAATTGACCCTAGTATTATCAACCAAATAAACCCGGTCTCGAGAGATGTATACTTCCTGAATGCAAGATATACATACCTCACAACAAAAGAATGTATCAATTCCATACAACACATAGTACATAAGCAACAAACCAGAAGTTAATACTAATAAAGGAATAGGTATTACAAAAGAGAGGCCCTTAGGCCAAATAACAATAATTACAAAAAGATAACAGCGGAAGCAAAAGTGCCATAAGATGGCCATAACAAAAGCCAATTAGTGTGCCTTTACCCACAAGGCAACTAACCGGACCGCCAAGCTAGTCGTCAAACCCGAAGCACATCTCAAAGAGTGAAGCCCTTGGGGCTCACCTCCTTCCTCTGCAACAAAAGCCACAAAATGCCACAACCACGCGCGATGAGTACATAAAGTACTCCATAAGACTTACGTGTGAGATAACAGAACTATAAATAGCTACATGCAAGCTTTATTTAAGTGGATGAGGCTTTGGACTCATTTTAGCATAAAGCAAGTTTCATTTGCAATAATATAATAGATTGAAGGCAATTTGACAAAGCATTTTAATTGTTGAAATTCAACGAGGTAGTAACATAGTAACAACAACAAGAACAACCTCGAAGTGACTAACCCAAGTCACCACAACAATAGCATGAACTCCCGCTCATACCAACCATGTCAAGTTTTAATTAAAGGTTGTAGTCTAGTCTTGAACGACCTTACCAAGCATGTCCATAACCTAGGGCGAGGCTATTCAATAGTTTTATCCTGCGGGGTGTACCACTGCACCCACACGCCGCATCGCCTTTCCATTAGGCACACTACCTTTGGTATGCCAAGACGGCTAAGTCCTACGAGACATTTCCAATGGACAATGCTAATTCTGAGTCACACAACCCACGGGAGAAGGAGACATCACACAACCTTCCCGGAAGCTAATGCTCCTCCCACATCACACACACATTTTATCTTTAAAACACACCAACCGAGCGACCCCAATTAACACCGCCCAAAGTACTTAGTCAAGAGGGTTCCATATGCCCCTCGTGTGGTTAGTACTGTGAAATCGCTTGGCTTAGTGACCCAAGTACTCGGTCCTTAGGGACCCGGCATACCACCACATCCAAAACCACGCCATCCATCCAATATGCCCAAGTCTAAATCAATCTTTTATTTTCAGTTTTTGATTTTACAATTAATCAAAGCACAAGTGCTGGACATATAGGAGTAATAATCAGTTTTGAGTGATCAAGACCATCGACTAAGTCGATGATCGCCCATTACTACCGTTATCTAAGCATTGCTAAGCATGACACCGTAAAAGCAATAAAAGAGCATACTTAAATCACCGGGCTCTAATTCACCAGCGATATTAGTAACTTATGGTTTGTGGCAGGGGTAACAATTTAGGGGCAACTATGCAATAGGAATAGCTACCTCTAAACGATAAAATACTTTGACACAAAAGCATGCATACATACAAGTTAAACGAAATATTAGACTTTAAAGTAATGGGAAAATGATAGAAATGATCAAACTGCTTGCCTTAACTGTTGCTGGCCAATTTGTTGCGGAGGATCGCTCACGGAAACAATACACTCGTCGGCACCTAATCGAAAAGACGAAAAGATTCGATAAGAACGACGAAAACAACAAGGACAACACAGCAAACAAACTCCAAACACTCTAAATTTTCTACAGCAGCAAGAGGATGATTTTTAGGGAATTTAGCAACAAGAACCAATTGATTTGGATTCTCAATGCAAAAGTTATGAGCAAAACAATTCTGCTCAGCCCCCTAAAAATACCAAACTGCACTATTCACTAATTTAATTATGAGGCAACATTTTCTAGAAAAGAAGTGAAGCTAAAATTTTTACTGTAAAACCAGCACCTCATGAGATGAATAACACAATTGAGTTCATCCCATTTGGAGCTAGATTGCACTTTCTACAATTTCTCAAAAACAAGAACTTGAACAAAATTATAATGCGCAAGTCCTCATTTTTATAACAGCAACAAGCTCAAAACTAATTTTCATAGTAAGTTCATTAATAGAGGAAACCAACAAAGTTGGATTCACTCAAAAATAATCTACAGGGCATTAGTTATGTATTTTACAAGTTAGACATTATTTTGAGTGTATATTTAAAGTGAGTTTTAAAATCAAATAGCAAAACTGTGCTCTGGAGCTGAACTCAACTTATAATCATTTTTGGATTAAAGTCAAGTTCAAGACAGAGCTAACACAATTTGAATGACCTCATTTGGATTTAGAATGAATAAGATATGGAATTGTAAAGTTTATACCTTATTTCAGTTTATAATTAAGAGTTCACTGGAATTTCTAAAACCAAAAGAGAGGGGGAGGACGTGAACCGTTGATCTAAATCAAACAGCCCAAGACCTCCAGAGGAAGCGCCAAGACGCGCAAGAAGTCCAGAGAACACGGGCCGCTGATCTTGGATCCAACGGTCCATGTCCTCCCCGCCACGCAGCGCAAGGAGGGAGGTCGTGGCCGCTGATACCGCATCCAACGAACCACAACACAAGAGGGAGGACCGGGGCGGTCCAGATCAAACGAGGGAGGTCTGGACGGCCGAGATCTTCCAAAAGAAGATCTAAACTATCAAGATCTCCCCAAGGAAGATCTACATCGCCAAGACCTCTCGAGGAGGTCCCGGCGGTCCAGATTTTCCAAGGAGGACCTTAATGGCCTAGATTGTCCTGTGGAGGACCTTAACGGTCAAGACAACAACAAAGAGGTCTGGGCGGTTCAGATCCACTTGGGGTGGTCCCGAACGGCCAAGATCTAACAAAGGGAGGTCCTAAGCGGCTCAGATTTCCACCGGGAGGTCCAGGCGGCTAAGATTTACCCGAGGAGGTCCACAAGGTTAAGAGGACCTCGGGGAGGTCCTACACGGTGGAGATCAACACAGGAGGACCTCAACGGCTAAGATCTCCCACAAGGAGGTCCTAGCGGTCAAGATCGCAAGGAGGGAGGGCCTGGGGTTGTCCTACAAAAGACCGAGGTGGTCTTTGCAAAGAGGACCCCGAGGGAGGTCTTTGGGAGGTCTTTGCCAAAAGTCCACGGGTGATCCTTTGGCAAAGAGGTCCCAGAGATGCACGCTGGGAGATTAGGCGCGCGGCCTTAATTGCGCACAAGGGATGTAAAACAAGGCATTAAAGGCTGACCGAAGTTTACTAATGATAAGCAATGATGATCGCATTTAAGGGGGAGATCTTTGTCCTAACGACAATGGCACGTGCCATTGTCGTCCGACAAAACCCCGAGAGGCTCCCAAGGCTTGTCGCCGCAATGAGGACCTCGCCGCGCCATCCAGAGCACCAACGCAGCGCAATAGTGTTAAGCGCCACGCCAGACCATTCCCTGCGGGGGTGGCCCTGAACGGGCGACGAGCGAAGATTGGCGGCACAAAACACACGGCCAAAACACAAACAGCGATAATGAGCTCCGCAACGAATATTCAAGCGTGTGGCCAAGCTCCGCAACAACATACACGCGGGTGCCGCCTCTACGGGACTACCAGGAGGGTTACCTGGAGGTCGCGGAGGTTCTGAGGAGGTTGGGGACGTGGAGGACCTGAGTTGGGGAAGAAGGGTTACTTCACGGCCAACTCCAAGCTCCAAGCTCCAAGTTAGGCCTCTGCTGAAAATGTCAACCCAAATGGGGTTAGGGTTAACTCCAGGAGGTCCAGGGAGCACAAAGTGAACAAGAGGTTGAAGAGGAGCCATCAAGCACCGCCACCGAGGAGCTCCAAGGACTTCAACAATGGCGCCAAAAGGGTAGGTCAAGGGAGGAGATGCTCACCAGTAGCAGCAAGGCCAAGCTCAATGGTGTGTAAAAGAAGCCAAGGGCAACAATGGGGGGGTTTTATAGCTAGGGCAAAAAGAGGTCCTGGACCACGGGTTAAGCTCATGGTGAGCTTAGCCCAAGGGAGGTCCACGGCTTGGACAGGACGTGGAGGTGACAGAGCAGTGCTGCACACAAATGACTTTGGGGCTAAAAGCACGACCGCATTAAATGCTGCGCAGCAAAGAGCCGCTGGGACAAGACAGATCACGCCTCCTCCATCGCCATGGCGTCTGCAGGCCAGAGCTAGGAGAAGAACAGGAGTTGCCCACCACCGTCCGATTAGAAATGAGGGGGAGGTCGTGACCCTCAGATCTAAATCGAAACGGTAAGTTTTTAAAAGGAGAAGGAGGAGATCACAGCCATTGGATCTGGGCTGGGGAGGTCGTGACCCTCCGATTTCCATAATGCGAATGCGCACGTGGAAAAAGGGACAGGAGGTCCAAGGCGTTGGATTTCAATCCAACGGTGCGGACCTCCTGTGAGGTCTTAACCGCACACGAACTTAAGAACAAGAGGGGGAGGTCATGGCCTTTGGATTTAAATCCAAGGGCGCACAACCAAAGGGGAGGTCTTAGCACTACGCGTGAAGCACAAGAGGTTATGGCCATCGATAAAGATCTAATGGTGATGAGAGGGCGAGGAGGTCCGAGACGCTTGCGCAAAAAGGCAAGGGAGGTCAGACCTTTGGATTTTTGATCCAACGGTTCGATCAAAAGAGGGGAGGTCTGAGTTTGCAAGAACGCACAGGGAGATCATGGCCTTTAGATTTAAATCTAAGGGCTACGACCTCACGTCTTGTGGGAGGTCTAATGCGCACAAGACAAGGAGGAGGTCGTGACCGTGGATTTGAATCCAACGGCTACGACCTCATGTGAGTGGGGAGGACTTGGCTGCGTTAGCTGAGGAGGAGGTCGTGGCGGTTGGATGTTAATCCAACGGCTACGACCTGATCAAGGTGGAGAGGAGGTCTAACGCCGGGAGAAAAGGTTGGTGGACCGACTTTGGGAAAGTGGCTAGCCCAAGGAACAGGTACCAAGCTTTTAAATTCAATTTCAACAGATGAGATTTTGCAGGGTTGTTTGGAATAGCAATTGAGCTCCAAAATTTATGAAATTTTAACTGGAGCTTGCTGACAATGAGATTAACCTCACATAAAATTTCCAGAGGTTATTATGCAATGCATTTTTCTCAGGAAATTCATGAAGGTTGTTCAAGGATTTGTTTTACCTCCAAAATTTATCAAACAAGTTTTACAACTTGTGATATTTTTCAGAGGGGTCCCACATTAGTTTTAGGACCAAGGAAAATATTTTCCAAATGTTTGGCACAAGATTTAAGATAAACGGAGAATGAGTTTGACTTTTGGTCAACAAGAGCTTTGTGTTTTTGGATTACCCAACTCTTGGACTAGAATTACACGAGAGATTAGGGGTTTTCAAGATGTGAGAAAAAGTTTTAATTTCTACACATATAATTATACTTGAACAAACCCTAATTATACATTTGGGATGTTACAAAATCTCCCCCCCCCCCTTACAAAAATCTCGTCCCGAGATTTTGGCTCAGGCGGGGAAGAAAGAGGGGCAGTCCGCATGCAGACGATTTTCCCGCTTCCAAGTAGCTTCATCCACAGAATGTTTTGGCCATTGAACTTTTAGGATCTTGAGGACACGATTCCTTAATTTTCGTTTAGCTTCTTCAAAGATACGAACCTTCCTTTAAGACTCTTATCCATTTATAATATTTTTGTTGTAATCGACCTAATTCTCTAACTATGTTCACCCAACCAACACTTTATTTAGTTACATATTGCTCCCACTGCGTTTCTTGACGAGCCGGATCTTATTTGATTTGTTTTATTGCATTGCTTCTTGTTAGGTCACAATTCAGACCCAACTTCTTGCACAACAAGAACTTCCAACGAGCTTCCTCGGTTGGAACACGGAGGCACTCCTTCATCGGGACACATGAAAACATCATGTATCCCTCAAGGGCAGCAGTAATTTCAATCTTATAGGCGATAGCCCCTTTCTTTCGATAATGCGTAAGGATCCACGACGAGGAGCTAACTCGCCCATAACGATTTAAATGTTGATGGTCCTTTCGGTCGACCATCGCTTGATGAGGGTAAGCTGATCTGAAAGAAACTCGAGTTTCCGTAGCCTCTTATAGGCTATGCCAAAATTGAGACGTGAGCAGAGAAGCACGATCAGCACGATCAGCACGATTGTCTTCAGTACACCGTGCAAATTTACGATGCGGAATATGTAGAGATCCTTTGGAAAACCTACAAGAAGGTTATTTTTGACAGACTGAGAGCTTGTTCTTGATTCGATGGTTGGTGGTGCATGGCCGTTGTTAGTTGGTGGAATGATTTGTCTGGTTAATTCCGGAACAACTTGTCTGGTTAATTCCGGAGCGATTTATTTGGTTAATTCCACTAACAACGGGATCTCCGCCTGCTAACTAGCTTTACGGAGTCATCCCTCCGCAGCTAGCTATCTTAGAGGGACTAAGGTCGCTCTTAGTTGGTGGAGCAATTTGTCTGGTTACTCCACTAACAAACGAGACCTTGGTCGGTTAACTAGCTATACGGAGTCATCCCTCCGCAGCTAGTCTCTTACAAAGGATTATGGCCGTTTAGGCCACGAAGGTTCCAGGCAACAACAGGGAGGTGATGCCTTTAAAATGTAAAGGGACGGAAATGTGCCACCTTAGTCAAACGATCGATGACAATCCAGATGGCATCATTTTTCTTAGGGGTTCAGGGTAGACTAGTAGACCTTTTGAAACTGGGGTGGTGCCGAGCACCGGATAAAAGAGTGAAATTAGGATCACCAACAGTGATAAAAGATGGAGATACAAGGGAATGAGGCGCTCCTGAATCGAATAAAATAATATCCTGGCCAAAGTTAGCGAGAAGCGTACCTAACACGACGTCAGGTGCCTCCAGAGCTTTCTCAGCTAAGATGGAGTCGACTGGATTACAAACGATCTTGTGCTGCTTCAAAGGGCAATTGTTGGCGTAATGCCCTTATAGTTGCGTAAGAAACAAGTGATCCCGCAAATGGATTCCTATGCTTCACAGGGCAATTGTTGGCGTAGTGCCCTTCTTGCTACAAAGAAACAAGTGATCCCAGATCGATTTGCGGGGACCACCTTGTCGACTTCGCAGTGCACGTGATGGAGGCACGACTGCGATCGACGAGGGGTTGTTTGCAAGCTTTTAGGACAATTATTAGCATAATGGCCCTTGAGATTGCAGAAGAAACAAGTGACACCGGCGACCTTCTTTGAGTCACCCCGAGTCCTCTCTTGACACTGCGCGACGATCCTCGACTTTCTCTTTACGCCCATAGCAACAACAGATTTTCACCACAAGTCGAAAGTCGGGAAGGCATGGATCGTAATTTGTCCCGCAACTCCTCGCATAAATCACCCAAGAACTTCTCGATTTGGAGGCATTGGCGATTGCAATGCTTGCAGATGACCGAAGAAACAATCAGTAGTTCCAATAACTTGGCAATCACCGTGTTCATGCTACACTCCTTGGGATAGTGATCGCTTCCTCAAAGGAAACAAGTAACTTTGGCAACGGACAATCTCCGGTGAGTGGTCTTTGTCACGCTTGGACAGGTGTGGTACATCGTTGTCAGAGTGTCCTTCCTCACCACAACGCCGACAAACCTTGACTTTTCCTAGTTCGCAATCATCGGCGAAATGCCCTTCTTCGCCACAGCTAAGGAAAAAGGAGGATTTTCATCCCAACCAGCTTGCTGACCTAGTCCGCTGCTGGTCTGCCCAGACATCCTGCTATGAAGAGATGGGTTAACACGAAACCCAAGGACTAGAAGTTGAAGAAAGCGAAAAGGGATGCCAACGACTAGGGAACGGAACATCACCCTAACCAAGGCCAACAAAATAGATAGTACAAATCCCTACCGAGTTAATAACGGATTAGATGATAGTAAATGTAAACTAATGAAACAAGCAGAATAAAAGAAGTTATAGGGAGCATAATAAAGGAGAAGCAAAAACAGCGAGGAAATGCACTTTAAAAGCACCCAAAATGACTCCAAAACAGCAAGGAAGACATAAGATTAAAGGCCAACTTCCCAACACAACTAACTTGTATTGAATGAACGAGTAATTGGTTGAGAAGATTAAAAATCAGATTGTAAGACGAGATCTAAACTATTAGAGAGCAAGGTTAGTGCAGCGAAATAAGTGCTAGATACTTAGCTAGCTAGTATCACATCTTACCCTTTTATTCCCACAAATTTTAGTCGATTTAACCTCTCATTTTCTACCCTATTTAGAACCTTTGAGCTTGCTGTCCGGAAATTGACGCTTGCTGTCCAGATTTTGCATCCAAGCTTCCAAATCAAATTGGCCATTCCAGAAGCTTCAAAACCTTGTAGATGGGCAGCTAACACTTCAATTTGCCAAACTCATTGATTCCCCAAAACCCCATTAATCGATAACAACTATTTTGTAGAAGGGAAGAGAGGAAAACAACTTTTAGAACTTAAATTAGAGGGAGATGAGAAGAGAAAGCTAAGATAGATGAGGAGTAAAATCTGAGAATTTTCTTAAGCTTTCAAAACTCATTTGATACTTTGAAATTAGGTTTTCAAAATACCCTAAAGACGACCAAGCTTGCGTTACTACGGTCAGTATAGCTCTGATACCAACTTTTGTGAGCACCCGGATTTATTAAGCTCATAATACTTAGTCATCCAATTGACCCTAGTATTATCAACCAAATAAACCCGGTCTCGAGAGATGTATACTTCCCAGAATGCAGTATACATACCTCACAACAAAAGAATGTATCAATTCCATACAACACATAGTACATAAGCAACAAACCAGAAGTTAATACTAATAAAGGAATAGGTATTACAAAAGAGAGGCCCTTAGGCCAAATAACAATAATTACAAAAAGATAACAGCGGAAGCAAAAGTGCCATAAGATGGCCATAACAAAAGCCAATTAGTGTGCCTTTACCCACAAGGCAACTAACCGGACCGCCAAGCTAGTCGTCAAACCCAAAGCACATCTCGCAAGAGTGAAGCCCTTGGGGCTCACCTCCTTCCTCTGCAACAAAAGCCACAAAAATGCCACAACCACGGGCAGATGAGTACATAAAGTACTCCGCAAGACTTACGTGTGAGATAACAGAACTATAAATAGCTACATGCAAGCTTTATTTAAGTGGATGAGGCTTTGGACTCATTTTAGCATAAAGCAAGTTTCATTTGCAATAATATAATAGATTGAAGGCAATTTGACAAAGCATTTTAATTGTTGAACTTCAACGAGGTAGTAACATAGTAACAACAACAAGAACAACCTGGAAGTGACTAACCCAAGTCACCACAACAATAGCATGAACTCCCCGTTCATACCAACCATGTCAAGTTTTAATTAAAGGTTGTAGTCTAGTCTTGAACGACCTTACCAAGCATGTCCATAACCTAGGGCGAGGCTATTCAATAGTTTTATCCTGCGCAGGTGTACCACTGCACCCACACGCCGACCGCCTTTCCATTAGGCACACTACCTTTGGTATGCCGCACGGCTAAGTCCTACGAGACATTTCCAATGGACAATGCTAATTCGAGTCGCACAACCCACGGGAGAAGGAGACATCACACAACCTTCCCGAAGCTAATGCTCCTCCCACATCACACACACATTTTATCTTTAAAACACACCAACCGAAGCGACCCCAATTAACACCGCCCAAAGTACTTAGTCAAGAGGGGTTCCATATGCCCTCGTGTGGTTAGTACGAAATCGCTTGGCTTAGTGACCCAAGTACTCGGTCCTTAGGGACCCGGCATACCACCACATCCAAAAACCACGCCATCCATCCAATATGCCCAAGTCTAAATCAATCTTTTATTTTCAGTTTTGATTTTACAATTAATCAAAGCACAAGTGCTGGACATATAGGAGTAATAATCAGTTTTGAGTGATCAAGACCATCGACTAAGTCGATGATCGCCCATTACTACCGTTATCTAAGCATTGCTAAGCATGACACCGTAAAAGCAATAAAAGAGCATACTTAAATCACGGGCTCTAATTCACCAACGATATTTGTAACTTATGGTTTGTGGCAGGGTAACAATTTAGGGCAACTATGCAATAGGAATAGCTACCTCTAAACGATAAAATACTTTGACACAAAAGCATGCATACATACAAGTTAAACGAAATATTAGACTTTAAAGTAATGGGACAATGATGGAAATGATCAAACTGCTTGCCTTAACTGTTGCTGGCCAATTTGTTGCGGAGGATCGCTCACGGAAACAATACACTGCCGGCACCTAATCGAAAAAGACGAAAAGATTCGATAAGAACGATTTAAAACAACAAGGACAACACAGCAAACAAACTCCAAACACTCTGAATTTTCTACAGAAGCAAGAGGATGATTTTAGGAATTTAGCAACAAGAACCAATTGATTTGGATTCTCAATGCAAAAGTTATGAGCAAAACAATTCTGCTCAGCCCTAAAAATACCAAACTGCACTATTCACTAATTTAATTATGAGGCAACATTTTCTAGAAAAGAAGTGAAGCTAAAATTTTTACTGTAAAACCAGCACCTCATGAGATGAATAACACAATTGAGTTCATCCCATTTGGAGCTAGATTGCACTTTCTACAATTTCTCAAAAACAAGAACTTGAACAAAATTATAACGCGCAAGTCCTCATTTTTATAACAGCAACAAGCTCAAAACTAATTTTCATAGTAAGTTCATTAATAGAGGAAACCAACAAAGTTGGATTCACTCAAAAATAATCTACAGGGCATTAGTTATGTATTTTACAAGTTAGACATTATTTTGAGTGTATATTTAAAGTGAGTTTTAAAATCTAATGGCAAAACTGTGCTCTGGAGCTGAACTCAACTTATAATCATTTTTGGATTAAAGTCAAGTTCAAGACAGAGCTAACACAATTTGAATGACCTCATTTGGATTTAGAATGAATAAGATATGGAATTGTAAAGTTTATACCTTATTTCAGTTTATAATTAAGAGTTCACCGGAATTTCTAAAACCAAAGAGAGGGGAGGACGTGAACCGCTGATCTAAATCAAACGGCCCAAGACCTCCAGAGGAAACGCCAAGACGCGTCACAAGAGTCCAGAGAACACGGGCCGCTGATCTTGGATCCAACGGTCCATGTCCTCCCCGCCACGCCGCTAGCATGTAGGGGAGGTCGTGGCCGTTGATACCGCATCCAACTAACCACAACACAAGAGGGAGGACCGGACGGTCCAGATCAAACGAGGGAGGTCTCGACGGCCGAGATCTTCCAAAGGAAGATCTAAACTATCAAGATCTCCCCAAGGAAGATCTACATCGCCAAGACCTCTCGAGGAGGTCCCGGACGGTCCAGATTTTCCAAGGAGGACCTTAATGGCCTAGATTGTCCCGTGGAGGACCTTAACGGTCAAGACAACAACAAAGAGGTCTGGGCGGTTCAGATCCACTTGGGGTGGTCCCGAACGGCCAAGATCTAACAAAGGGAGGTCCTAAGCGGCTCAGATTTCCACCGGGAGGTCTGGCGGCTAAGATTTACCCGAGGAGGTCCACAAGGTTAAGAGGACCTCTGGGAGGTCCTACACGGTGGAGATCAACACAGGAGGACCTCAACGGCTAAGATCTCCCACAAGGAGGTCCTAGCGGTCAAGATCGCAAGGAGGGAGGGCCTGGGGGTTGTCCCTACAAAAGACCAGGGGTGGTCTTTTGCAAAGAGGACCCCGAGGGGAGGTCTTTGGGGAGGTCTTTGCCAAAAGTCCACGGGGTGATCCTTTGGCAAAGAGGTCCCAGAGATGCACGCGCGCGGGGAGATTAGGCGCGCGGCCTTAATTGCGCACAAGGGACAGAAAACAAGGCATTAAAGGCTGACCCGAGTTTACTAATGATAAGCAATGATGATCGCATTTAAGGGGGAGATCTTTGTCCTAACGACAATGGCACGGTGCCATTGTCGTCCGACAAAACCCCGAGAGGCTCCCAAGGCTTGTCGTCGGCAATGAGGACCTCGCCGGCGCCATCCAAGGGCACCAACGCAGCGCAATAGTGTTAAGACACGCCAGACCATTCCCGCCACGGGTGGCCTGAACGGCGACGAGTTGGATTGGCGGCACAAAACACACGGCCAAAACACAAACAGCGATAATGAGCTCCGCAATAACATTCAAGCGCAGCTAAGCTCCGCAACAACATACACGCTGGTGCCACCTCTCGGGACTACTAGGAGGGTTACCCGGAGGTCGCGGAGGTGCTGAGGAGGTTGGGGACGTGGAGGACCTGAGTTGGGGAAGAAGGGTTGCTTCACGGCCAACTCCAAGCTCCAAGCTCCAAGTTAGGCCTCTCTGAAAATGTCAACCCAAATGGGGTTAGGGTTAACTCCAGGAGGTCCAGGGAGCACAAAGTGAACAAGAGGTTGAAGAGGAGCCATCAAGCACCGCCACCGAGGAGCTCCAAGGACTTCAACAATGGCGGCCAAAAAGGGTAGGTCAGTGGGAGGAGATGCTCAGCCCAGCGCAGGCAAGGCCAAGCTCAATGGTGTGTAAAAGAAGCCAAGGGCAACAGTGGGGGGGTTTTATAGCTAGGGCAAAAAGAGGTCCTGGACCACGGGTTAAGCTCATGGTGAGCTTAGCCCAAGGGAGGTCCACGGCTTGGACAGGACGTGGAGGTGACAGGAGCAGGCCTGCACAGCGACTTTGGGGCGAAAAGCACTGACCCGCATTAAATGCCTGCAGGCAAAGAGCCGTTGGGACAAGACAGATCACTGCCTCCTCCACTGCCATGGCGTACGCGTGCGCCAGAGCTAGGAGAAGAACAGGAGTTGCCCACCACCGTCCGATTAGAAATGAGGGGGAAGTCGTGACCCTCAGATCTAAATCGAAACGGTAAGTTTTAAAAGGAGAAGGAGGAGATCACAGCCATTGATCTGGCCGGGAGGTCGTGACCCTCCGATTTCCATAATGCGAATCAAGACGTGGAAAAAGGGACAGAGGTCCAAGGCGTTGATTTCAATCCAACAAGCGGACCTCTGTGAGGTCTTAACCGCATTACCTAACTTAAGAACAAGAGGGGAGGTCATGGCCTTTGGATTTAAATCCAAGGGCGCACAACCAAAGGGGAGGTCTTAGCACTACGCCAGAAGCGCACAAGAGGTTATGGCCATCGATAAAGATCTAATGGTGATGAGAGGGCGAGGAGGTCTCGAGACGCTATGCGCAAAAAGGCAAGGGAGGTCAGACCTTTGGATTTTTGATCCAACGGTTCGATCAAAAGAGGGGAGGTCCCGAGTTTGCATACGCACCGTGGAGATCATGGCCTTTAGATTTAAATCTAAGGGCTACGACCTCACGTGCGCGGGGAGGTCTAATGCGCACAAGACAAGGAGGAGGTCGTGACCGTGGATTTGAATCCAACGGCTACGACCTCATGTGAGTGGGGAGGACTTGGCTGCGTTAGCTGAGGAGGAGGTCGTGGCGGTTGGATGTTAATCCAACGGCTACGACCTGATCAAGGTGGAGAGGAGGTCTGACGCCAGGGAGAAAAGGTTGGGCTGGACCAGCTTTGGGAAAGTGGCTAGCCCAAGGAACAGTACCAAGCTTTTAAATTCAATTTCAACAGCTGAGATTTTGCAGGGTTGTTTGGAATAGCAATTGAGCTCCAAAATTTATGAAATTTTAACTGGAGCTTGCTGACAATGAGATTAACCTCACATAAAATTTCCAGAGGTTATTATGCAATGCATTTTTCTCAGGAAATTCATGAAGGTTGTTCAAGGATTTGTTTTACCTCCAAAATTTGTCAAACAAGTTTTACAACTTGTGATATTTTTCAGAGGGGTCCCACATTAGTTTTAGGACCAAGGAAAATATTTTCCAAATGTTTGGCACAAGATTTAAGATAAACGGAGAATGAGTTTGACTTTTGGTCAACAAGAGCTTTGTGTTTTTGGATTACCCAACTCTTGGACTAGAATTACACGAGAGATTAGGGGTTTTCAAGATGTGAGAAAAAGTTTTAATTTCTACACATATAATTATACTTGAACAAACCCTAATTATACATTTGGGATGTTACATGGAGATCCCTAATGATCTGCTCAGGAGGATGCTGTCGCTGAATGTGAAGAGGAGGTCCTGTTGCAGAAGTGGCCTCTACCTCATGAACTGTGGAGGTAGGAGCAGAGCCACTCAGGTCGTCGGTGAAGGTAGGAGGAGGCTGCTTAGCTAAAACTGGAGAAGTAGAAGCAGGCTCTCCAACCATCTCAGAAGTGACTAGAGGATGGATTGGGTCCTCATCCTCAGAGTCATAGTCGACGAAGATGCTTTCTCGAATATCAGGAACCTGTGTACCTGCAGCATCAGGTCTAGTACTAGGACTAGCCTCATCAAAAGTGACTTCGCAAGTCTCAACAATTTTGTTAGTGTCAAAATTAAAAACATGATAGCCACGAGAATGAGCAGGATATCTAAGAAAGATGCCATCAGAACATCTAGATTCAAATTTATCTAAGTTGCCATGTTTAAGAATGAAGCACTTGCAACCAAAAATCTTGAAATGACAAACTTTGGGCTTATGACTAAATCTAAGCTCAAAAGAAGTCTTGCCAATAACAGATCTCAAGAACACCCTATTAGAGATATAACAAGTAGTAGAGATCGCCTCAGCCCAAAACCTCCTAGGTGTGGAATGCTCATCTAGCATGGTCCTGGCCATCTCTACAAGGGTTCTGTTCTTCCTCTCTACAACACCATTCTGCTGCGGAACTCTAGGTGAAGAGAACTAGTGCTCAATTCCCTTATCGGTGCAGAAGGTGGCAAAGGAAGAATTCTTGAATTCTGTCTCACTGTCACTCCTAATGGCTCTCAAAGCTCCAGGAAGGTCAACAGCAAGTCTAAGGACCAATTCTCTAAAATAGCCAAAAGCCTCGTGATGAGGACATCACTTCTTCAGATACACACAACAATCCTCCACTTGACATTCAAGGACCAATCACTAGAGCTCACGCCCGACAATTGAATTTACAGGTGAGCTCGTTCCTAAGTACTTCTTTTTGTTCATTTGAGAATCGATTGCTACCTAATGATTTAATTATGATTAGGAACCATGGAGAGGACCTGGAAGTACTTGGAGAAGGGCTACGAGGTGCACAAGTCCAGCGAGGGCGGTCGAATCATGTTGGAGGCCCAACTCAAGCCGACTTCGAATCCAATTCGGAGTCCAGGACCAGGCCGCACTAAAACGGACGCCCAGATCGCATCCGGGCTCCGTTTTGGACGTTCCACATATGTATGGAAAGCTGAGAAGACGTCCTTTCCAATGGCTCTGGTCCCATGTCAAAATTCCTTCTGAGTCAATGGGAATCGTCAAAACAAGTGGGCACTCAGAATCTGTCAGGGTGCTGCACCACCGTCTTTTGGGCCGTTCGGCTTTGTATCGTGTTGGAGCCCATTAGGGCGCGTCGAGGGGTTTTGCACGCCCCTCAATCCTTTATATCCAGCCGCCACCCCCACCATTAGGGTTGGGTTTTGCTTAGATTAATTCTATCTTGAACAGTTTCGCCGTTCGTCGGTTTGTGAGACCCCAACTTTTGAGTGCTAAAACAATACATCTGCAATTCCGTTGTGTTCTTCCTTGTTCTTGCTTGTGTTCTTCGATTCGCAGCGAGATTAGCCTTCTTGGCGAGGTCAACGGGCTGTGCGGTTGATAACTGAGGAGACGTGGTGCTGCGATTGCGGGGTTCGGAACGTGTTGTTCGGAAGCCGAATCGATTTGTGTCGCGCCTCCACTAAATCGAACATATCCAGAACCTGTTGGAAGATCGGGACCCCGTTCCCATCAAGTGGTAATCAGAGCTTCAGGTGTTCCTTCAGGTTCGAGTTTACCCTACCCTTGTTGTTTTCGGTTTCATCCTAGAGTCCAAGAAAAAGCCCTACAAAAAAATTGTAGTCATAGGTTGTTCCCTGTCCCAGATCTCGTTTAACCTTTTGCACAATTTGATTTCAGAGTCCGTAGTGTTGAGTTTGTGTCCTTAGTCGAGTTGTGTTGCTGGTTTAGATCGTGTTTTATTTCGGGTTGTCTTGCTTCCGCTACCTCTCTTTCAAACCCTAGCCGTCAACTTTTGTTTTCTCCCACCCTCCCACCCTCTGTTTTGAGTCATCCATCGCGTCTCGTGATCACCCAGCACCATCCCCCACCTCTTCTCGAGCTTCCGCCCCCCAATTTCCACCAATTTCTTTCACCCGTTTTCGTTTCAGCCTCCACAGCAACCATAACTTGGAGGCCCTCCTTCAAACGGCCGTAACTTTCGCATACGAACTCGAAATCAGACGAATTTTTTTTTGAAATTGGGTGAAATTAAATTTTGCATCCGAAACTCCCCCACTTTGTCGAGTTCGGCGAATTTATTTTGCCCAAATTCGGCCTGGAAAGTGCAGTACTCGAGCTTTGAATTTTCATCACCGAATTTACAGCACATTCATCATTTTCTGTAGGCCGCACCTTACATCAGATTGAGGTGAAACTTTGTGTGGTTCCTATTTCGTGCTCCGCTTTGTGAAAAAAATAACAAAAAAAAAGAAAAAATTCGGCACCTGGTTTTGCACGAGAGCTCGAGAGCACTCCGTGCCTAAAAAAAAAAAATCGAGAGAACCGCTTTTTAGGTGAGATGATATTGATTTGTCCTGTCTTTACAGCCATCCTTGTTCTTTGTCTTTGTCTAGCCATCTTTGTTCTCGTCTTTGCTTTACTATTCGGTCTTGACTCCTTGTTCATCATATCATACCGCTATAGGACACATTTAGACCAAAGAACTAGGACCGATGTTTTGGACATTTACTCAAAGATTACTATCTGTTATTGATTTGTGTTCCACTAACATATTTGGCCTTCCAAGCTCCATATACCTACTTCCTGATAGCATAGCTTTTGACCCTTGCAATCGCAAAGACCACGTTCGGTATCACGAACCAGCCACGGTTGTACCACCCATCGCTTTTGCGATGGTAAGAACACTTGTAAGAGCTTGGTAAGCCACTTCCTTTGCGGGTTCCCACTGTCCCCCTTTGTAGTTGATAGGGATAATCATTCTGTTTTCCCTGTGTTTCCACTAACCATGGCAGGGACCGAAGGGGATAGGACACCGGTCGATTTCAACGAGTGTGTTAGTCGTGGCCACCTACAAGCTGCGCTCGACAAACAAAATGCTTCATTCACTGATCTCGGCGCGCGAATGGACACCATCGTCACCGCCATTGCCCAGTTGAACACCACAGAAGGCATTGAGCGGGTGGAGCGGCGGATGGCTGACCTCACTGGTCAGATGGACGCATTGGAAGCACGCCTGCCACCTATTAATGACGGCCTTCATCATGATGATGACACAGTACATGATGCGGTTGGCAACATCGATTAGCGGGAGACACAAGATGCACGACTACGTCGGCGTCTTCAGCAAAACAGACATGGTATGGGAGGTAATAACCAGAACCGTCATGGTAACGATGACCCTTTTGCTAAAGTCAAGTTTACCATCCCATCTTTTTCTGGCCTTTATGATGCTGCAATATATCTTGATTGGGAGATGACGGAGAGCGAAGTTTAATTCTCACTTGGTTCTGAACAACATAGAGTTAGACAAGCTACTAGTGAGTTTAAGGACTTTGCTATTATCCGTGGAATGAACTGGGTACCATGCGCTTACAACCTGACACATGGGAGCGGTTAAAAGAAGCTATGCGTAATTGTTTTGTTCCTCCCTCATATAAACGTGATTTGAGAAAAAAAATTACAGCGCTTAGAACAAGGTGATAATTCTGTTCAGGACTATTATCTTTGAGCTTCAAAAGGGTATGGTGCGTTGTGGGGTTGTTGAGGACACAGAGGATAAGATTTGTCGTTTCTCTGAGGGGTTCTGGCGTGAAATTCAGGACATTGTTGATTATAAAGATTTTACTCATCAACCGCTTGTTCCACTTGCTATGCTTGCGAAAAAAAATTGCGGGGCGCCAGAATCGGCGACGGCAAGCACCGGGCGACCCTCCTACACGCCACGAACGACTACATCGACAGATCGCCCAAGTCTTCTTGAGTTTTCGTTCTCCTCCACCACCGATGAACAAGATTGCTGCGGCATGCACCGCCACCTTCCACGACACGCCTGCAGATTCTACAAAAATTCTTTGCGTGCTCCACCAAGAGTTCTTCTTCCGTAGCTTCCACGGGCGCTCCTCCGACATTGATGCCACCGCTGCCATGGACTTGGTCTTGTGCAGAGGAATTGCCCTAGCCAACGGGCATACATCGCCACAGAAGATGGAGGCTACATCAGACTTTGGATGTCGAGGAGGATGATGACGTTCTTCTTTGCCTCGGACGACAATGGCGGTGGTCATGACGACTGTTCCTTGGTGGGCGTCCACAACGACGCTTCTGAGCATCATTGTGCAATGAGTCCTCGGCACACGGTACAACAACCCGATAAGCTTCAACGCCAAAATTTGTTTTAGACTTTCTTTGCAATCAAGAACCGGCGCGCACGTGTCATCATTGATGGAGGAAGCTGCAACAACTTGGTGAGTTCTAATTTGGTCAAGAAGCTTGGCTTGACCACGTGACCGCATCCCCATCCATACCATATTCAGTGGTTAAATGACTCTGGAAAAGCTAAGGTAACACAAACATGCCGAGTCCATTTTTCCATTGGTGGTTATGCTGATCATGTTGATTGTGATGTGGTTCCCATGCAAGCATGCTCTCTTTTATTGGGTCGACCTTGGGAATTTGATAATGATGCTTTACACCATGGTAGTAGTAACAAATACACTTTTATGCATAAGGAAGAAAAGTTACTTTCGCTTTTGACCCCGGTGAGATTATAGAGGCCGATAGGGAGAGAGTGCTGCTTGCTAATGATCCAACTAACATGATAAATCTGAAAAACATTCATTATGCTTGCCACAAAATCAGACCTTGCTGAAATTGATGATATTAATGATACATGCTATGCTTTTGTGTGCAAAGATGCTTTATTTTCTCTTGATAATATGCCTTGCACTTTGCCTGCTCCTGTCACTAATCTTTTGTAGGATTTTAGAGATGTTTTCCCTGATGAGATACCGCCAGGACTTCCACCCATTCGAGGGATTGAGCACTAGATTGACTTGATCCCTGGAGCGAGTTTGCCAAATCGTGCGGCGTACAGGACCAATCCCGAAGAGACTAAGGAGATTCAGCGACAAGTCCAAGAACTTTTGGACCGTGGGTACGTACGTGAGAGCCTTAGTCCTTGTCTTTGTTCTGTTCTTTTGGTACCCAAAAAGATGGTTCTTGGCGCATGTGTGTAGATTGTAGAGCCATTAACAACATTATTATAAGGTATCGTCATCCTATTCCCTGTGCTAGACGACATGCTTGATGAGTTGTGTGGTGCTATAATTTTCACAAAGATTGACTTGCGTAGTGGATACCACCAAATAAGAATGAAACTTGGCGATGAATGGAAAACGCTTTTAAAACTAAGTTCGCTTGTATGAGTGGTTAGTCATGCCTTTTGGTTTAACTAATGCACCTAGCACTTTCATGAGATTAATGAACGAGGTTTTACGTCCTTTCATTGCCAAATTTGTGGTCGTTTACTTTGATGATATCTTGATTTATAGCAAGTCCATGGATGAACATTTGAATCACTTACGTGCTGTTTTTAATGCTTTGAGAGATGCACGTTTGTTTGGTAACCTTGAGAAGTGCACCTTTTGCACGGATCGAGTCTCTTTCTTGGCTATGTTGTGACTCCACAGGAATTGAGGTTGATAGAGCCAAGGTGGAGGCGATATGGAGTTGGCCCACGCCCACGACGGTCTCCCAAGTCTTGGAGTTTTCTTGGCCTTGCAGGGGTTTTATCGCCGCTTTGTCAAGGAATTCAGCACCATTGCGACACCGCTGATTGAGTTGACAAAGAAGGAGTCGTGTTTCATTGGGGCCATCACAAGAGGAGTCCTTTAATCTTTTGAAGGACAAGCTTACACACTCACCATTGCTCCAACTTCCGGATTTTGGTAAGACTTTTGAGCTGGAATGTGATGCTAGCGGAATTGGTATTGGTGGTGTTTTGATGCAAGAAGGCAAACTGTTGCCTACTTTAGTGAAAAATTGAATGGTCCTGCTCTTAATTATTCCACGATGATAAAGAATTGTATGCTCTTGTTCGTTCTTTAGAGGCGTGGTAACACTATTTATGGCCTAAAGAATTTGTCATTCATTCTGATCATGAATCACTTAAGCATATTCGTAGTCAAACCAATTTGAATCGTAGACATGCTAAGTGGGTTGAATTTATTGAATCTTTTCCTTATGTCATTAAACACAAGAAAGGGAAGGATAATGTGATTGCTGATGCTTTGTCTCGACGCTATACCATGTTGTCTCAACTTGATTGTCACATTTTTGGTCTTCAAACCATTAAAGGACAATACGCTTTCGATGCTGATTTTAAGGATGTGTTGTTGCATTGTAAAGAGGGACAAGCATGGAATAAATTCGTGATCAATGATGGGTTCTTGTTTAGAGCTAACCGCCTATGCATTCCAGTTGGATCCGTTCGTCTTTTGTTGTTGCAGAGGCGATGGAGGCGGTTTGATGGGACATTTTGGTGCTAAGAAGACGGAGGACGTTCTGGCCACACACTTCTTTTGGCCAAAAATGAGGCGAGATGTTGAGCGGTTTGTGGCTCGCTGCACTACATGCCAAAAAGCTAAGTCTCGCTTGAATCCACATGGTTTGTATATGCCTCTTCCTGTTCCTTCTATTCCGTGGGCAGATATTTCCATGGACTTTGTTTTAGGATTGCCCAGGACTAAGAGGGGGAGGGATAGCATTTTTGTTGTTGTGGATCATTTTTCTAAGATGGCTCAATTTATACCATGTCATAAAACCGATGATGCTAATCATATTGCTGACATCTTTTTCAAAGAGATAGTTCGTTTGCATGGTATGCCTTCTACTATTGTTTCAGATCGTGATGCCAAGTTCTTGAGTCACTTTTGGCGTACTCTATGGAACAAGTTGGGTACAAAGTTGTTGTTCTCTACAACCTGTCACCCACAAACTGATGGCCAAACCGCACATTGTCTACCATGCTGAGAGCTGTTTTGACGAATAATTTGAAGCTGTGGGAAGAGTGTTTGCCGCATGTTGAGTTCGCATATAATCGAGCGGCACACTCCACCACCAAGGTAAGTCCTTTTCAGGTAGTATATGGATTCAATCCCCGTGCCCCTCTTGATATTTTACCTTTGCCTACTAGTGAGAGAGTTCATAATGATGCTAAGGAGCGTGCTGATTTTATTGTCAAAATGCATGAGACTACTAAGGCAAACATTGAAAAGATGAATGAAAAATATAGGATTACTGGTAGTAAAGGTAGAAAGGAAGTTAAACTTGAACAGGGTGATTTTGTTTGGTTGCACTTGAGAAAGGATAGATTTCCTGAGTTAAGAAAGTCAAAATTGATGCCTAGAGCTGCTGGTCCTTTTAAGATAGTTGAGAAGATAAATGATAATGCATATAAACTTGAGTTGCCTTCCGAGTTTGGGGTTAGTCCCACCTTTAACATTTCAGATTTGAAGCCATACTTGGGAGAAGAAGATGAGGCCGAGTTGAGGACAACTCCGCTTCAAAGGGGAGGATGATGAGGACATCACTTCTTCGGATACACACAACAATCCTCCACTTGACATTCAAGGACTAATCACTAGAGCTCGCTACCGACAATTGAATTTACAGTGAGCTCGTTCCTAAGTACTTTTTTTGTTCATTTGAGAATCGATTGCTACCTAATGATTTAATTATGATTAGGAACCATGGAGAGGACCTGGAAGTACTTGGAGAAGGGCTACGAGGTGCACAAGTCCAGCGAGGGCAGTCGAATCATGTTGGAGGCCCAACTCAAGCCGACTTTGAATCCAATTCGGAGTCCAGGACCAGGCCGCACTAAAACGGACGCCCAGATCGTATCCGGGCTCCGTTTTGGACGTTCCACATATGTATGGAAAGCTGAGAAGACGACCTTTCCAATGGCTCTAGTCCCATGTCAAAATTCCTTCTGAGTCAATGGGAATCGTCAAAACAAGTGGGCACTCAGAATCTGTTAGGGTGCTGCGCCACCGTCTTTTGGGCCGTTCGGCTTTGTATCGTGTTGGAGCCCATTAGGGCGCGTCCAGGGGTTTTGCACGCCCCTCAATCCTTTATATCCAGCTGCCAGCCCCACCATTAGGGTTGGGTTTTGCTTAGATTAATTCTGTCTTGAACAGTTTTGCCGTTCGTCGGTTTGTGAGACCCCAACTTTTGAGTGCTAAAACAATACATCTGCAATTCCGTTGTGTTCTTCCTTCTTCTTGCTTGTGTTCTTCGATTCGTAGGCGAGGATTAGCCTTCTTGGCGAGGTCAACCAGGCTGTGCACGGTTGATAACCTGAGGAGACGCGGTGCTGCGATTGCGGGGTTCGGAACGTGTTGTTCGGAAGCCGAATCGATTTGTGTCGCGCCTCCACTAAATCGAACATATCCCGAACCTGTTGGAAGATCGGGACCCCGTTCCCATCACCTCTTCCTTAGAAACCAGAAAATAAACCTATGAATATCTGGAGTAATCATCCACAATCACAAGCACATACTATTTCCCACCAGCAGACTGAACTCTAGAAGGACCAACAGTATCTAAGTGCAAGAGCTGACCAGGTCCATCTGTCATCACTAAGGTAAGAGGTGGATGAGAAGCAGAAACCATCTTACTATGTCTACAAGGTGAGCAAACAAGGTCTCTAACAGCCTTCAGCCTAGGCAAACCTCTAATCATATCCTTGCAACTGACTCTAGTTAAGTAATCGAAGCCTATGTGTCCAAGCCTACGATGCCACAACACTAGATCATAAGAGTCAGAAGTTACAAGACACCTAGGACTAGACGCAGAAGAGAGACTGAAATCAGCACAAAAGATCCTCTCAAACCTAGAGATCTCAAAGACAAGCTCACCTGAGGAATCTAGAACCCTACACTCTCCACTTTTAAACCTCACCTCTAGACCCTCATCAAGAAGCTGGGAGACAGATAAAAGATTATACCTCAGCTTACTTACCAAAGCGACGTCCTTGAGCATGAACTTGTTGTTGACGCAAGACCGTGTGCCCTTGGTCATTATTTATCCTGAAGAGAAGCATCCCCAAATGTGATCAACTCATTTTCGGATGCACGTGTGAGGGAGGAGAACCATCTAGAATCTCCGGTCATGTGTCGAGAGCACCCGGAGTCAACAAGCCATATATCCTCCTTCCTCGCACGATGAACCTATAAGGCACGAATAGGAAACATCTGTGCCTCAGTACTGGGGTTAGTGATAAAAGACATGGGAATCCAGTATTGAGTCACACGATGCTTGGGCTAAGTAGTAGAAGCAGTAGTAAAATGGTTATGAGAAAAATCATAAGAATGCACATGAGAACCACCTAGACCTCTCCGAATCGACCTACCAAAAGATCAGTACTCCCCTGTCTAGATGCTACCCGTGGTCTCTCCTCACGATATCCTAACCCAAAGCACTGCCTAGAGCCACCAAAAGAGTCAAAGAAGTCATCTACAAACCTGGCCCTATGTCTAGCAGGAAAGACAAGCTGCTTGGCTCTAGAGACTACAGCAGGTGAAGGAACTCCTCTAATGTTTCTCAAAGCACTCATCCCCTCCTTCCTTTCAATCTTGGCTCTACAGAAGTAGAACTCAACAATGTGGCCATCCTTCTTGTAGAAGGTGCAATGGTACTTGACCTTTTGAGGGGTCTGACCTGTTGAAGTAGAAGCACCTGTCTTGCTAGAAGGGGTTTGGGCAAAACATGCAGATCTAAAAACTACCCTAGATGGCTCAGGAGATTCTACCTCAAACATACCACTCTCAATAGCTCTTACAACCTTAGGTGGATGGTTCTTGGAATGCTCTAGGGAATTAAATCCTAGTCCACTTTTCTTCACACTCACCTTAGATTGGTCAAAGATCATGTTGAGGTTCTTCTTCCCACCAGTAAATCTCTCAAGAGTCCTATTAAGGTAGTCAATTTCTTTGACTAGCTCCTTACATGAGGCACACTTATTTGACTTGATAGCCCTATTAGACTTTTCCTTATAGTGAGCTACCTCAGCTTTCAAAGCCTCACAAGACACACAATAGTTATCTCTAATCCTATCCAACTGCTCTTTGAACTTAACTCTAAAAGCTTCTTGTATCTTATCTATATTATGCCCAACTTCAATACAAAGAGCACAAGAATTAGAATCAACAACTTTCTTGGAAGCAGTCATGGACATAGATTGTTCAATTTTAGCTTTCTCCTCAAGAGTCTTGTTTAAGGCATCATTCTCAATTGTGAGTTTAATACAGTTTTCACATGAAGCAATTTTAGAATAAAGAATCATTTCAGTCATCTCCTTCATTTTAATCCTACTATCCTCACAATGAGAACACATGTGACTAGCATCAAATTTCTGCAATTCTTTAGTAGCACTATCCAATTTCAACTCAAGCAATGCACAATTTGAACAAGATGAATGAATAGCATCTACAGCAGTCACATCTAGAGCAATAGCATCCATGCAAACATGATTAGGACTCGACTTGAGATAATCTAGTTCATCAAAAGCATCTTTCAGTTGATTAGCAATAGAGGAATGAGCAGATTTCAGATTTGCTAGTTCATTAAGTAAGCTAGAGCAAGAATCACAATCATCAGCAGGATTAATGGATTTGAGCCTAACAACTTCTAGGTTCAAGTCATTAATTATGGTATCCTGTTTCTTAATCATTTTTGCTTGCTTATTCAGTTTTTGTTCAGCATGGACCAAAGCATGTTTCATATCAACAAGTGAGGGACGTACCTCATCGGGATTGCTGAAAGGGTCATCGTCGTTGGAGGAGTCAACATCATGGCTGTCTCTAGCCATGAAGCACATACCAGTGAAGTCTTGGGCCTTCTTCTTGCCATGAGAGTCATCATCATCGTCCTCCGTCTCTGAGTCCACATCGCTCATGTCAACACTCTCAAGAGTGGCAAGGACCTGGCTGACAAACTTGAGATAGTTGGGCTTCTTGCCTTTCGTGTCTGTAGCTTGAGGACACCTCCGAGAGTCCTTCTCCATCTTGCCCTTCAGCTTGGGGCACTTGGAGCGAATGTGGTTCGGCTCACCATATATAGTCAAAACAATTGATAGGGCCACCTCTTCTCCTGTTCCTCACCTTGTTGTATACTCTAGAAAATTTTCTGGATAGGAGGGCTAGGTCATCCTCTAGTAGCTTCTCTAGCTGCTCATCACTCAGAGAATGCAAAGCGGACAAGGAAAAACCAGATGAGCTAAAATCCAATGAATCAGAAGAACTACCCTTAGATGGGTCGACCACTAAAGCCATCCACTTTGTCTTGGGGAGACGCGAGATAAAGTCAATCTCATGCGTCTTCAATCTCGAGTAGAGCTTATCCATGGTAAGCTCACTCATGATAGTGTTGTCATTGATGGATGTGATCTTCATCCCCCAGACCTTCACATCAAGAGCACCCAAAAGCTAGCGTGCGTTCTTAGACTCAGTGAAAAAAAGATCTACTGCACGTAGGTCATGAAGAATCTTGGAGAACCTCCCCCACAGCTCATCTAAAGACTCACCAGGCCTTTGCTCGATCTTTGAGTATTCTTTCTTGAGCTAATTCTGTCTCACTTCCTTGATCGCAGTAGAGCCCTTGTGGTAGTCACAAAGGGTCCTCCAGATCTCGTGAGCAGATCTCAAATGAGCCACGCGCTCAAACTCAGATCGACTAATACCTTGGATCAGAAAGTTCCGAGCCTTCCTATTAGCCTTAACATCTAGAGTGATCACATCGTCATTGGCTGGCACGACATATGGATTTTTGAATTTAAGCCAAATAGCGTGCCCTTGAGCTTCGATGTAGGCATACATGCGTGCCTTCCAGTATGCAAAATCAACTCCATCAAAACAGGTGGTTTGGTTGAATACTTGTCAGTCGCCATGGCTCCAAAGACCGGTTAAGATCTATGAGAAGAGCTAACCGGGCTCTGATACCACTTGTAGGACCGGAAAGGCGAATAGAGGGGGGTGAATAGAAGCTCGCCTAAATTTCACCTCGTTTGGATTCAACACAATATCACTCCAATAGCTAAGAGAACTATGAAGATCAACAGTTAAGTACAGCAGAAGACTTATGTTGGATCCGAACCAAAATCCCCAAAGCAAAGAACCAACAGAACACAAACCCTAAAAGGGCGGTCATGCCAGCGTGTAATGGGCGGTTAGACAGGCGGTCTTGATCGCATGTAAAATTCGGTCTAATCGAACTCGAAAAGCTAATCATTGACAACCCGAAACCAAAACGAAAATCGGTCTAACTTTTGATCTACCCGGCCAAACTTGACCAAATTTGGAACACACCTTCCTAAGGATATTAGAAACCTATTCCAAGCAGAGATTGAGTAGATCCATGTCAAAGTTTCGACCTTTTTCCATTCTACCGAAGGAAGGTTCAAAACCGGGCAAAAATGAAAACCTGATTAAACCTTACTCGTGAGAGATTGGTAATCTAGGTGATCTTAGATATGTTCTCACATGTCACAGCAAAGTACAAGAAGGCACGAAATCAACCAAAAGGCACTAGATCAAAGAAACCTCCAAAATCTGAAATATAGAGCAAGAGCGCAAAAGAGACTCATCTTTGGGAATCATCCTGTGAGACCCCGGGGTATTTAACTTGTAATACTTAGCCATCCACTTGACCCTCGTATCACAAACTAAATATCCCATGTCTTGGAAAAATGTATACATCCCAGAAGTGCTGTATACACACCCTTTTACAAAATCATGCATCACTTCCATACAAACATAGAAACGAAGCACAAACTTTAACCACAGACATACATAATAGAGATTTATTACACAAGGGGCCAACCGGCCACCAAAGCTAAAACTTAAAATAACAGCGGAAGCAAATATGCCATAAGGTGGCGATAAACAAAAGCCAACCGGTTTGCCATTACCCCACAAGGCAAACTGACCGGGCCGCTAGCTAGTCGTCAAAGCGAAGTCCACTCACAAAAGTTAATCCCTTGGGGATGAACCTCCTTTGCAACAAATTAATTAAGCAAAGCAAATGAGTACAAAAATGTACTCGCAAGATTTACGTGTAGTGTAACAAGCCTATACATATGCTACTTGCAAGTTTATTCAAGTGGAGGAGGCTCTATACTCAGTTTCAGCATAAAGCAAGTTTTCATTTGCAATAGTGTAATAGATTTAAAGCAGTTTTACAATCTATTTTTAATGTTTAAATACAGCGAGTAACAACATAATAACAATAGATAGATGACATCAACAACCTGGAAGTGACCAACCCAATAGTCACCACAACAATAGCATGAATTACCCATTCATACCACCCACAACAAGTTTTAATTAAAAGGTTATAGTCTAATTCTTGCGTGAAATAACCAAGCTTGTCCATAACCTAGGACGAGGCTATTCGAATAGATTTAACCCTGCAGGGGTGTACCAATGTACCCACACGACCACCTTTTTGCCACTAGATTAAGCACACTTCCTTTGGTATGCCAGCACGGCTAAGTCCTACGAGACATTTCCAATATTGCGTATCAACTACGAGTCGCCCATATGGGAATACAACCTCCCCATACGTTGATGCGGAGCCATCAAAGATGCTCACCTCCTTATAATGGATGGTGCTCCTTGCAGTGGATAAACCCCACTACTGCTCGCCCAATAGCCCACCATGCAACTCGGAGCTAACACACGCCAAAGTACTAAGTCAAGAGAGGTCCCATATCCCTCTCATGTGGTTAGCACGCAAAAGTGCTTGGATCAATGGCGCAAGTAATTCGATCCTTGATGACTTAGGCACCTTTCCATTCACACCCAACAATCACACCAACATACCATTGTGCCCAAGTCTAAATCATTTTCATTTTCAGTTTTTGCCTTTACAAAATTAACATAGCACAAGTGCTGGACATAATGGAGTAATAATAACATTTGTGTGATCAAGGTCATCGACATAAGTCGACAACTGCCCAATTCTACCGGTAGCTAAGCATTCTAACCATGACACCGTAAAGACAATAAAAGAGCATAATTAAATCACCAGGCTCTAATTCACCAGCGATATTAATAACTTAAGTTTTGTGGTAGGGGGTAACAATTTAAGGGCAACCATGCAATAGGAATAACTACCTCTAATCGGGAAAATAAACTTTGACACAAAAGCATGCATACATACAATTTGTAAACAAAGTATTAGACTTTGAAAGTAATGAGATATTTATGATCAAACTACTTGCCTTGCTGAAGTTGCTTGACCTGCTACAGAGGAATACTCTCAAGATCAATGCACTTGTCGGAACCTAGCGAAGGAGCGAAAAAGAACCGATAAGAACGAAGAACACCGAAAAGATTCAAAAACCAACTTCAGCGAAAATCTCTGAAATTTTTACAGTAGGTAGAGCATGATTTTTAAGGAATTTAGCAACAAGAACCAATTGATTTGGATTCTCAATGAAAAGTTATGGCTAAAACAATTTTGCTCAGCTGGAAAAATGCTGGAAAATTCTCTTCGGTCACTATTCATCCGAAACTAAGTTTTTGGCACAAATTTCCAGAAGGATGGTGCTCCTAAAATTTTTATGGTAAATCAAGCACCACATAAGATGAACAACCCAATTGGATTCATCTCATTTGGAGCTAGGATGCATTTTCTATGATTTTTCAAAGACATGAAAAAGTGCATAAGTTAAATGCATAAGTAAAACTTTTGAAAATAGTAGCATGCCTAAAACCTATTTTACAAATAAGCTTATTAACAGAGGAAGCCAACAAAGTTGAGTTCACTCAAAAAGGAGCTACAGAGAATTACTTATGCAATTTACAAATTCAATGCAATTTTTAGAGCAACAATTAAAGCCTATTTCTAAACCAATTTACCAATCCATTTTCTGGAGCCGAACCAAGCTTACAACCATTTTTAGATTAAAGCCTAGTTCAAACCAGAGCTAACAAAATTTGAATCAACTCAAAAGGAGCTAAAATAAAATAGTTATGCAATTTTGAAGTTTATTACCTTTTTCAGTTCACAATTAAATCTCTCAAGCAATTCCTAAAATCAAATTGACGTGGAAATGCCTGGGCCGTTGATTTTGCATCGCATAGCCCAAGATGAACAGGGCGACGTGAGCGTGCGCGGAAACCCTAATCGTAGACCGTTGAGATCAAATCCAACGGCCCAACTTGAACGGGCGAACGGACGCGCGCGCGGAATCCCTAGTCGTAGACCGTTGAGATCAAATCCAACAGTCCAGATTGACTTGACCGTGGCCGCGTTTGGATCTCGCGTGTGCGAACGCACGCACGAAACACAACCGCAGATCTGGAGATGGACAGTTCAGATTGACAGTCACGTTTGGAGTTTAAAACGTTCGTGCGATCTGAGCCGTAGATCCAAAGATGGACGGCCTGCAGCTAAGCACCCACACAGTGCAACTTAACCGTGCGGGGCCCACTGCCAGCGACTCAGGAGTTCATTAAAGGACGACCACTAAATACTAACCAGTTATTAACGCTAATTAATCAGTGTTTAGCTATTAATGAACGGGGTTAATGTCGTAACGACAACGGCATGGTGACGCTGCCGTCCGACAAAAAGCCCGCCGGCTTTCACGGCTCACCGCCGATAGCTTCAGGCACGACGGCGCGAACCGAGGCCATATACGGGTGCGCAATAACAACGCGCACCCATCGGTACCACTCACACGGCGGTGACGGACTAGAACGGCGGCTAGCCGGAGAGAGGCGGTGCGGCAACGCACGACCGAGAACAAAAAGCGAAAATGGAGCTCCGCAGCGGTTCAGAGGAGCGGTGCCAAGCTTATAGGGGCTACTTAGAAGGTTACCTTAGCACAGAGAGGAACCGAGGAGGTCTGAGGAGCTCTGGCGACGACGGTCCTTGCTGACGCCGAAGAAGAAGAAGCAGAGAGGGCAAGCTGAGCAACAATAACCACACTGGGTCATCACATTAGCTCCAGAAGGGCTCACAGAAGGTCTCTGAGCAACCAATTGGAAAATGGAGGACTTACCAGCGCTGAGGACAAAAGGGGCAATTTTGGCCGAAGGGGACCAAAACTCCAAATTAGGTCGTTCCTGTGAAGGCAACCCTAAATCGAGTGAGGGGTTTTAACCACAGAGGTGAGAGGC
Source organism: Phyllostachys edulis (assembly GCA_036346405.1). Classification (NCBI taxonomy): domain Eukaryota; kingdom Viridiplantae; phylum Streptophyta; class Magnoliopsida; order Poales; family Poaceae; genus Phyllostachys; species Phyllostachys edulis. Next base: position 45,042,450 of record CM070550.1, on the reverse strand, counting down.
ACAAGCTGAAGCAAAGAGAGAAGAAGAAAAGCCACGGGGGCACTGTCTTCACTGAGGAGCTCGAGGTGCAACAATGGCGGCAGAGGTGTTTTGGGTGATTCTAGCTCGACCAGTAAAGAGCAAGTCGAGAGGGTGTTTAAAGGAAGCCAAGGAGGAACAAGGGGGGCTTAAATAGCCAGAGGAGCAAGGTATGGAGCTAGGGCAAGCACCCACGGTGAGCTCGGCCCACGCTCGGTTCACCGCTCGGCCAAGGACGCGGAGGGGATGGGGGGGGGGGCAGCTCTGTACATGACTTTGGGGCCGAAAGCACTGGCAAGCATTAATTAGCAGCAGCAAAGAGCTGTTGGGAGGTGACAAGGCGCTGCTGCCCATGCCCCGCGCACGCCATGGTGACCCGACACTCACGCGGCGAGAGGGAAGGGACGAACAGATGCGGCGTGACGGCGACAGTTTGATTAAAATCCAACGGCTGACAGAGGCTGGTGCGAGTCCAACATCGCGCGAGTGGGTCGAGTCGAGCCAACTGGAGCGGAATGATTTCGACCGTTAGATAAAGATTGGGGTGATCGTAGACCATTGGATCTTGATCGGGTTGGTCGTAGAGAAAAGGGGAGGTCGCGACCGTTAGATTTGCATCGGACGGGTCCGACAAGGAAAGGGGAGGTCGCAACCGCTAGATTTCGATCCGATGGTGCTGAAAAGAGATGGGAGGTCATGGCCATTGGATCCAGATCTAATGGCGGATAGGGGCCGTCAGGATCGGAGGTCCGATCGGGTTGCGCGCGACACGAGTGGTACGATCAAGATCGGACGGCTCAAAACTCACGCGCGATTGGAAGGGCTGGCTGAGCGCTAGGCGGTCCAACCGAGATCGGTGGCTCGAGCCAGGCTCCGGTCCGCGCCTGAGGAACAGTGAAACCAGGTTAGGGTTTAAATTTGAAAGCTGAGTTTGGAAGAATTTTTAGAGGGAGCAAACTAACTCGAAAAATTCTGAAATTTTGACTGGAGGTTCCCTACTCAAGGATTAACCTTACACAAAATTTCCAGAGACTTTTATGCACTGCATTTTTCTCAAGACATTCCTCAAGGTTTGTTCTAGGGTTTGACCAAAGGTCAAACTGGTTTGACTTGCCTCCAAAAATTATCAAATAATTTCTAAAAATTATGAAATTTTTCAGAGGGGTCACACCGCATCCCTAGACCCAAGGGAAAATATTTTCAAGAGTTGCACACAAGATTTTCAACAGGGAGGTTATAACTTTAGTCAATTGGAGATTTTGGTTTTTGATTTCCACAATTCCTTTACAAGAACTAGAGGAAACTTCAAAAACTTCAAGATGCAAGAAAAGTTTTAATTTCTACTCATTTTCTTATATTTGAAACACACACCCATATTTGGAATGTTACACATCCATAGATTGATCTGAGGTTGAGAGGGTTTAAACCCACTCCATCCATGGAGGACAAAGCTCAATCCATGAGCACACAACTCAACACATCTCCTTAGAGCCCTAAGCCTCTCCTCTTTCTCTAATACCCTAAAACCAAACTAGGGTTTTGTGAGCACCTGGATTTATTAAGCTCATAATACTTAGTCATCCAATTGACCCTAGTATTATCAACCAAATAAACCCAGTCTCGAGAGATGTATACTCCCTGAATGCAAGATACATACCTCACAACAAAAGAATGTATCAATTCCATACACACATAGAACATAAGCAACAAACCGAAGTTAATATAAATAAGGATAGGTTATTACAAAAGAGGGCCCTTAGGCCAAATAACAACAGTTCTAAAGAGACAACAATGAAGCAAAAGTGCCATAAAGATGGCTATAACACAAAGCCAATCGGTGTGCCTTAACCCTAGGCATCTCGACCGACCGCCAAGCTAGTCGTCAAGAAACGCAACACGAAGCGCAAAAAGAGAGGCTCTTGGAGCTCTCCTTCTTCCTCTGCAACAAAAGCCACAAAATTGCCACAACCACGGGCGATGAGTACATAAAGTACTCCATAAGACTTACGTGTGAGATAACAGAACTATAAATAGCTACATGCAAGCTTTATTTACGTGGATGAGGCTTTGGACTCATTTTAGCATAAAGCAACATTTATTTGCAATAACATAATAGATTGAAGGCAATTTGGCAAAGCATTTTTAAATGTTGAAGTAACAACGACATAATAACATAGTAACAACAACAAGATCAACACGAAGTGACTAACCCAATAGTCACCACAACAATAGCATGAACTCCCGCTCATACCAACCATGTCAAGTTTTAATTAAAGGTTGTAGTCTAATTCTTACGGAAATAACCAAGCGTGTCCATAACCTAGGGCGAGGCTATTCAATAGTTTTATCCTGCGCAGGGTGTACCAATGTACCCACACGTTAGACCGCCTTTCCTTTAAGCACACTACCTTAGGTGTGCCAAGCACGCTAAGTCCTCTGAGACATTTCCAATGGACAATGCTAATTCGAGTCGCACAACCCACGGGAGAAGGAGACATCACACAACCTACCCGAAGCTAATGCTCCTCCCACATCACACACATTTTATCTTTAAAAACACACCAACCGAGCGACCCCAATTAACACCGCCCAAAGTACTTAGTCAAGAGGGTTCCATATGCCCTCGTGTGGTTAGCACGCAAAATTGCTTGGATCAATGGCGCAAGAATTCGGTCCTTGTTGACTCAGGCATACCACCACATCCAAAAACCACACCATCCATCCAATATGCCCAAGTCTAAATCAATCTTTTATTTTCAGTTTTTGATTTTACAAATTAATCAAAGCACAAGTGCTGGACATATAGGAGTAATAATCAGTTTTGAGTGATCAAGACCATCGACTAAGTCGATGATCGCCCATTTCTACCGATAACTAAGCATGTCTAAGCAATTTAATCGAAACTACTAAGTGATAAGAGCTCATCCAACGAGCTCAAACCACAGCAAATAACCTAGGCTCATGGTAGTAGAGGATAAACAATTCCTACAGATTATGCAACTATAGGATTGCTAGCTTACATTTAACACAAAGTAGCATGCATACATAGAAGTAAAACAAAGTATTAAGCTTTAAGTAATGGGACATTGATGGAAATGATCAAACTGCTTGCCTTGATGTTGCTGGCCAAGTGGTGGCAGAGGGTCACTCTCGGGATCGCCACAAATGTCGAAGCCTAACGGAAAAGCGAGAAAGAACCGATAAGAACGACGAAACACAACAAAGACAGCACAACAAACGAACTCCAAATTCGCTGAATTTTCTACAGCAGCAAGAGGGTGATTTTTAGGGAGTTTTGCAATAAGAACCAATTGATTTGGATTCTCAATGCAAAAGTTATGAGCAAAACAATTCTGCTCAGCCCCTAAAATACCAAACTGCACTATTCACTAATTTAATTATGAGGCAATATTTTCTAGAACAGTAGTGACACTGAGATTTTTACTGTGAAACCAGCACCTCATGAGATGAATAACACAATTGAGTTCATCTCATTTGGAGCTATATTGCACTTTCTATAAATTTTCAAAAACAAGAACTTGAACAAAATTATAATGCACAAGTCCTCATTTTCCTAACAGCAACATGCTCAAAACCAATTTTCACAGGAGATCACTAATAGAGGAAACCAACAAAGTTGGTCTCACCCAAAAATAATCTACAGAGCATTAGTTATGTATTTTACAAGTTAAGCATTGATTTAAGTGTATATTTAAAGTTGGTTTTTAAAATCTAAGGGCAAACTGTGCTCTGGAGCTGAACTCAACTTACAATCATTTTTGGATTAAAGTCAAGTTCAATACAGAGCTAACACACTTTGAACGACCTCATTTGGATTTAAAACGACAAAGATATGAAATTCTAAAGTTCATACCATTTTTAGTTATAACTAGAGCTCACTGGAATTTCTAAAACTCACAAGGACATGGGAGGACGTGAGCCACAGATCATAGATCTAACGGCTCAGACCTCCCAGGAGGTAACGCACACACGCCGCAAGTGCGGATTTAGGGGAGGTCGTGGCCGCAGATGGAGAATCCAACGGACCACAACGATGAGGGGAGGTCCGGGACGGACCAGATCTAAAGGGGGAGGTCCTCAACGGTTGAGATCTTCCAAAGGAAGATCTAAACTATCAAGATCTCCCCAAGGAAGATCTACATCGTCAAGACCTCACAGGGGAGGTCCTGGACGGTCCAGATGTTCCAAGGGAGGTCCTAACGTCACAGACCTCCAGGGAGGTCTGGACGGCCACGATTTCGCAAGGGGAGGTCTTGGACGCTCCAGATCTCCTCGGAGGAGGTCTCGATGTCTGACCTAACGCCAGCGCCGCTTGGACATGGAATAAATGCGCGCGGGACAGCGAGGAGGTCCGCGCGCGGGAGGTCTTAAATGCGCGCAAAAGACAGGGTTAATGGCATTTAACGCTAACCCCATGATTGCAATGATTGAGGCATTTAAAACGGTGAATCTCTGTCCTAAACGACAATGGCACGGCCGGACGTTCGACAAAGATTTGAGGACGCCCCACGGCTTATCGCCAGCGATTTAGGACGCGCGGCGCCGCGACCGAGCGCACTGCGGGACCGCAATTGCCAGCGCATCTGTGGCCTACTCTCAGCGGCGGCGGCGGCTTTAAACGCCAGCGAGCCGAGAGGACAACGAAAACACCACACGGCCAAATCCAAAACGCAAAAGGAAGCTCACATGACATTCAGCGTCGCCCAAATAAAACTCCGCGACATCATTCAGCGGGTGCCCAGCTAAAGGACTAGCAGGAGGTTTACCCGGAGGTCCTAAGGCGCCGGGAAGTGGAGGAAGGTGAAGACCGAGCCGAGGAAGATGAGGTTGCTCCACGGCTCTGACTCGGCTCCAAGATCCCTTTGTCCACCTCGGTAAATGCCCAAACCAAAACAAGTTAGGTCTTGGTCCCAAAGGAAGGCACAAATGGAAGCAAGGAGAGGAGAAGAAATCTCCAGCGACCCTTGCCCACCGAGGGGCTTCAAGCTCCAGCAATGGCGGCCAAGGATGCTTTGGTGGTTTAGAGCTCACAGCACAGGGGTGTAAGCCAAGGAACAATGGTGTGCAAAGGAAGCCAACGGCACAGTGGGGGAGGCTTTATACTTAGGGCACAGGAGGTCATGGACCACTGGCTAAGCTCATGGTGAGCTTGGCCCATGGCACGGTCTAGGGCATTTGGACAAGATGTAAAGTTGACAAGGTGCAGCCTGTCTTGACGAGGCGAAGGGCGACTGCATTAAATGCGGTCAAGAAGAGTTGTTATAAGTACACAAAGGGACAAGTGGGCATTAACTCCATCGCCAGAGCTTGCGCGCGCCGAGGAAGGAGAAGAACAGGGGAGGTCCTTATGACCGTTGGATAAAACCTGGGAGAGGTCCTAACCATCGGATGACAATTTTGAACCGTTACGCTCAAATGACTGGGAGGAGGTCCCAGCCATACGATCAAGGATTGGGAGGTCGTGGCCCTCCGATTTCCTTAATGTGTAAGCGCACGTGGGGAAATAGGATAGGAGGTCCAAAGCGTTGGATTTCAATCCAACGGTGCGGACCTCCTGTGAGGTCTTAACCGCACATGAGCTTAAGAACATGAGGGGGAGGTCATGGCCTTTGGATTTAAATCCAAGGGCACACAACCAAAGGAGGTCTGAGGCTTTGCGTGAAGCGCGAGGGAGGTCAAGACCTTTGGATCTTGATCCAACGGTGGTGATCAAGACAGGGGAGGTCCTGAGCCTCGCACGTGGCGCAAAGTAGGTCTTGAACTTGCACAACACACAAGGGAGGTCATGGCCATTAGATTTAGATCTAAGGGCAACGACCTCACGTCTTGTGAGATCTCGATCGCATGAGACCAGGAGGAGGTCGTGACCGTGGATTTTTAATCCAACGGTGCACAACACGAGATAGGGGAGGTCTTGTGCGCTGGATATTTTGAGGGGAGGTCGTGGGCTGTTGGATCTGATCCAACGGCTACGACCTCAAGTGAGTGCAAAGGGAGGTCTGATAGTTAGCTTAAGAGGAGGAGGTCGCGACCATGGATTTTTGATCCAATGGCTGTGACCTCATGTAGGTGGGAAGTTTGCTTAGCTTATCGGTGAGGGAGGTCGAGGCGGTTGGATATAAATCCAATGCCTATGACCTCGCCAAGGTGGAAGGTGGTTTTGAGGTTTGATAGCAAGGGAGGTCGGGCGGTTGGATCTTAATCCAAGGGCTATGACCAGACAAGGTGATAGATATCGAAGGAGGTCTTTGCGGTTTAACACATGGGGAGGTCATGACCGTGGATCTTTGATCCAACGGTTATGACTCGTGAGGCGAGGAGGTCTTTGCGGTGTTGATCATGGAGGAGGTCGTGGCGGTTGGATGTAAATCCAATGGTGCGACCTGCTCAAATGGAGAAGAGGTCTGCTGGGTGCAGACACGGTTGGGCGGACCACTTTTGCACAAATGGCTAGCCCAAGGAACAAAGTAGGCTTTAAATTTAGTTTTTAACAGCTGAAACTTAGCAGAATTGTTTGGAATAGCAATTCAACTCCAAAATTCATGAAATTTTAACTGGAGCTTGCTGACAAAGAGATTAACCTTACATAAAATTTCCAGAGGTTATTATGCAACGCATTTTTCTCAGGAAATTCATTAAGGCTGTTCAAAGGATTGTTTTACCTCCAAAGTTTATCAAACAAGTTTTGCAACTTGTGATATTTTTCAGAGGGTCCCACACAGTTTTGGGGACCAAGGAAAATATATTCCAATGTTTGACACCAGATTTAGACAATTGGAAAAATGAATTTGACTTTTGGTCAACAAGAGCTTTGTGTTTTTAGATTACACAACTCTTGGACAAGAATTACATAAGAGATTAGGGGTTTTCAAGATGTGAGAAAAAGTTTTAATTTCTACACATATAATTATACTTGAATAACCCTAATTATACATTTGGGATGTTACAAAATCTCCCCCCCTTACAAAAATCTCGTCCCGAGATTTGGCTCACTCGGTAAAGAAAGATGGATAGTCCGCACGCAGACGATCTTCTCTTTCCCAAGTAGCCTCATCCTCAGAATGGTTCGACCACTGAACTTTAAGGAACTTGATGGTCTTATTCCTTGTCCTTCGTTCAGACTCATCGAGTTTGGGACCAGGTGCTCGCGATAGGTCAAATCTTCCTGGACATCGAGGGTTTCCAACGGAGCTTCCTCAGTTGGAACACGGAGGCACTTCTTAAGCTGGGACACATGGAAAACATCATGTACCCCCTCAAGTGCAGCTGGCAACTCCAACTTATAGGCAACAGCTCCCTTCTTCTCGATAACGCGGTAGGGACCGACATATCGAGGAGCCAACTTGCCCTTGACGCCGAAACGTTGATGGCCCTTCAAAGGAGAGACTTTGAGATAAACAAAGTCATTAGGCTCAAAACGCAACTCACGTCGACGGCGATCCGCATAGCTCTTTTGCTCGATTGAGCTGTGGCGCAAACGCCACGCTCCTGAATAAGCCGGACTTGGCGCTCGGCCTCATTGATTGAGTCCGGCCAAAGAGAGGTCTCTCACCGGTCTCGACCAGTTCAACGGGTTCTACACTTTCTCCGCATAAGGCCTCAAATGGTGCCATGCCGAGACTGGCCGAAAGGTGTTGTTATAAGAAAACTCAGCGAATGGCAAGCATTTCTCCCAATGCTTCCCATATGAAAGGACACAAGCACGAAGCATGTCTTCCAAAACTTGGTTGACCCTCTCGGTCTGACCATCAGTTTGGGGGTGAAATACCGTGCTAAAGGTAAGACGGGTTCCCATAGCCTTTTGCAGGCTATGCCAGAAACGGGAAGTGAAGATGGAGCCACGATCAGAAACGATCGTCTTAGGTACGCCATGTAAGCTCACAATCCTAGAGACATAGAGCTCAGCTAGGCGATCGGTACGAACCTTGGTCTTGACTGGAAGAAAATGAGCCACTTTAGTCAATCGATCGATGACGACCCAAATGGCATCATTTCCCTTCGGGGACGTGGGTAGACCGGTGATGAAATCCATTCCGATCGAATCCCACTTCCACTCAGGAATTGGCAGAGGCTGAAGCAGTCCTGCTGGACGCTGATGCTCGGCCTTGACACGACGACATACGTCGCACTCGGCAACGAACTTCGCGATCTCCCTCTTCATTCGGGTCCACCAAAATCTCTGGCGGAGATCTTGATACATCTTTGTGGCCCCGGGATGAATGGATAAAGGCGAATCATGGGCTTCGCGGAGGATTAAATTCCGCAATTCCATGTCCTTTGGAACCACAAGGCGTTGCCCGAACCTCACAACACCATGCTCATCCTCAGAAAAGCACTTGGTTGTTCCGTTCTTGACATTTGCCTTAATGTGGCTCACTCCAACATCCGACTGCTGAGCGGACTTGATCCGATCCACCAAGGTTGGTTGCACAACCAAGGCAGCGAGAGAACCATGCTCAACTAAACTCAAGTTGAAACGCTGAAATTCTTCCAAGAAGCGGGGTGAAGCTCCTCGACAACAAGGCATTGCAATGCGCTTTATGACTAAGCGCATCGGCAACGACATTAGCCTTGCTCGATGGTAGTGAATACCCATATCATAGTCCTTGATCAACTCCAACCATCTCCTTTGCCTGAGGTTCAGGTCAGGCTGTGTGAACAAGTACTTTAAGCTTTTGTGATCCGAATACACTTCACAACGATTACCGATTAGGTAATGTCGCCAGATCTTAAGTGCATGAATCACAGCAGCTAACTCCAAATCATGGGTAGGATAGTTGAGCTCATGAGGTCTCAATTGCCTTGATGCATAGGCCACTACCTTGCCTTCTTGCATAAGGACACAACCGAGGCCTCGACAAGAAGCATCGCAAAAGATATCGAAGCTTCGATGGATATCGGGAAGAACAAGAACGGGAGCGGTGGTCAAACGCTTCTTGAGTATTTGGAAACTTCCCTCACACTCAGCGGACCACACGAACTTCTTGTCCTTCTTGAGCAACTCCGTTATCGGCTTCGCGATTTTGGAGAAGTTCTCGATAAAGCGACGATAATATCTCGCTAAACCGAGAAAACTCCGTACATCGGTGACCGAAACAGGCTGACTCCATGAAAGAACATCGCTGACCTTGCTAGGGTCAATGGCTACGCCTCCTGCTGAAAGAACGTGGCCTAAGAAAGCCACTTCCTTCAACGAGAATCGCGACTTGTGAACTTCGTCAGTCATACCGGTGCTCACGAGCTTGCCTAACACAAGCTTCAGATGCTCGGCATGTTCCTCATCGTTCTTGGAGTAGATAAGAATATCATCGATGAAGACCACGACAAACTTATCCAAATACTCCATGAATACCGAATTCATAAGGTTCATGAACAAGGCAGAGCATTGGTTGTCGAATGACATGACGGTGTACTCATACAAGCCGTGGCGAGTAGAGAACGCGGTCTTTGGAATATCCTCGTGTCGAATCCGAACTCGATGATATCCCACTCTCAAATCAATCTTGGAGAAAAGTCGAGCTCCGCTTAATTGATCGAAGAGATCGTCAATGCGGGCAATGGATACTTGTTCTTTATCATCACTTCATTAAGTGGGCGTAATCGGCGACATCATGCAAAGTACCGTCCTTCTTCTTTACGAAGATTGCCGGACAACCCCAAGGAGATGAGCTAGGCGGATGAAACCCTTCTCTTGCAGCTCACTTAATCGCTTCTTCAATTCCACCAACTCGCTTCGGTGGCATCCGATAAGGCCTCTTTGAGATAGGGGCGTACAGGAGCCAACTCAATAACAAACTCGAGGTCTCGAACGGGTGGCATCCTCGAAGATTCATGGAAAGACATCAACAAAGTCACAAACTGTTGGGACTTCGCTAATATCTAGAGCGGGCTTCGCTTCAAGTGCGAAGAGATGAGGATCTAGCGACTTGAAAAGCTTAACCCGCCATGGAGGGACTAGATAGAGAGATGAGCTTCTGGCGCAATCGATTTGCCCCATGTGTTGGGACAACCAATCCATGCCAAGAATCACATCAAGACTCATTGAATGGAGAAGGATAAGGTTTGCTAAGAACCCTACCCTTCGATCTCGATAGGAACATCCTACACTCGATTCACTCTCAACTCCGAACCAGAGAGCGAATGAGTAAGGGGACCGACAATGGAGAGAAAAGAAGCTCTCCAACAGTAGCAAAAGACTCGAAACAAAGGAATGAGATGCTCTGAATCAAACAAGACAATGAGCGGGTGAGAGTTAACGAAAGTGTACCTAGCACGGCGCCGGGTGCCTCTGAGCCTCCTCTGCAATGGACGGCGTTGACGCGACCACTACCCACGCCTTGGGTAGCCGGACGATCTTCGGTCCCGAGATGCACCACCTCTCGCCCGCGTCCTCCATTAGGACGAGGGGTCGCTCTGCCTTCTTAGGGCAATTATTTGAATAGTAGCCCTTCCGTTGCATGAGAAGCACGTGACCCCAAAGAACGGGTTGCGGGGCCGCTCTGGCGACTTCGCAGTGCACGGATCGAGACACGCCTGCGACGAACGAGGAACAAGGAGGTAACCTCGGGCGCCAAGAATGAGACTGGTACTTCGAGATCGCCTCAAGCGGGACGGAGGAATCGCCTCGATGACTTATGGGCCTCCCACTTGCGCTATGGAGTCCATAAGCTCGAGCCGCATGCTCAAGAACTATGGCCTTGTCGACCAAGGTCCGGAAATCGAGAAAGTCGACAATGGATAGCTTGTCCTTCACTCCTCGGACAAGCCACGCTGAACTTGGCCTCCTTAGCCATATCGGTGGCCACATCCTCGGGAGCATAACGAGCTAGATGGTTGAACTCAGAGACATACTCCATGATGAAGCTCGCCTTGCTTGAGCGCGAGAAACTCCCCTTCTTGATCTCCATCAAGCCGGCAGGATGTGAGCCCGACGGAAGGCGACGAAACTCCTCCCAAGTGACGGTGTGGTTCGGGCTGCATGGCGAGAAAGCTCTCCCACCATGACAAAGCTGCACCCTCCACCGGTGGTGCGATCTGAACAGCGCCTTCTCGTGCTCCCCGCATCACGATGATGCGAGCTTACGCCCACCGACGGCCAATCGTCTGCATCCAACGGGTCCTCGACCGAAAAGGTAGGAGGCCGAGTACGAAGAAACTCCGCGAGTCCTCCACACGGTGATGGGTGTTCCCTTGCCCGATCCTCAAGCTCCGTAAGTGTGCGGTGGTGTTGCGCGATGACGCCCGAAGAGAACTCTCACATCCGCGCGTTGCGCCGATCTGAAGAAGAACCTCGGCCATGGTCGGAGGAGGAGGAAGCTCTCGTCCGACCAATCGATCGCCTTGGCCACTACGAAAAGGCCCGCCATCTGTTACAAGAAATTTCGGTTAGCAACTAAACCCAAAAACAAAGCCTTAAAGAAAAGCAAAAGCGATCGACTAGGGAATGGAATATCACCCTAACGAAAAGCCAAAACAGCGAGTAAATCAACTTTAGAAGCTTCTAAAAAACTCTAAAACAGCCAAGACACACCCAAAAACAAGGCTCGACTTCTCAACTCAACTAACCCGTATTGAATGAACGAGTAATTGATCGAGAAGATTAAAAATCAGATTGTAAGATGAGATCTAAAACTATTAGAGAGCAAGGTTAATGCAGCGAAATAAGTGTTAGATACTTAGCCAACTAGTATCACATCTTACCCTTTTATTCCCACAAGTTTTAGTTGATTTAACCACTCATTCTCTACCCTAATTGGAACCTTTGAGCTTGCTGTCCGGAAATTGACGCTTGCTGTCCAGATTTTGCATCCAAGCTTCCAGTCGAATTTGGCCATTCCAGAAGCTTCAAAACCTTGTAGATGGGCAGCTAACACTTCAATTTGCCAAACTCATTGATTCCCCAAAACCCCATTAATCGATAACAACTATTTTGTAGAAGGGAAGAGAGGAAAACAACTTTTAAAACTTAAATTAGAGGGAGATGAGAAGAGAAAGCTAAGATAGATGAGGAGTAAAATCTGAGAATTTTCTTAAGCTTTCAAAACTCATTTGATACTTTGAAATTAGGTTTTCAAAATATCCTAAAGACGACCAAGCTTATGTTATTACGGTCAAGATAGCTCGATACCAACTTTTAGAGCACCGGATTTATTAAGCTCATAATACTTAGTCATCCAATTGACCCTAGTATTATCAACCAAATAAACCAGCCTCGAGAGATGTATACTCCCGAGAATGCAAGATACATACCTCACAACAAAAGAATGTATCAATTCCATACACACATAGAACATAAGCAACAAACCGTGGTTAATATAAATAAGGATAGGTTATTACAAAAGAGGGCCCTTAGGCCAAATAACAACAGTTCTAAAGAGACAACAATGAAGCAAAAGTGCCATAAAGATGGCTATAACACAAAGCCAATCGGTGTGCCTTAACCCCTAGGCATCTCGACCGACCGCCAAGCTAGTCGTCAAGAAATCGCAACACGAGCGCAAAAGAGAGGCTCTTGGAGCTCTCCTTCTTCCTCTGCAACAAAAGCCACAAAATTGCCACAACCACGCGGATGAGTACATAAAGTACTCCGCAAGACTTACGTGTGAGATAACAGAACTATAAATAGCTACATGCAAGCTTTATTTAAGTGGATGAGGCTTTGGACTCATTTTAGCATAAAGCAACATTTATTTGCAATAACATAATAGATTGAAGGCAATTTGGCAAAGCATTTTAAATGTTGAAGTAACAACGAGATAATAACATAGTAACAACAACAAGATCAACACGAAGTGACTAACCCAATAGTCACCACAACAATAGCATGAACTCCCGCTCATACCAACCATGTCAAGTTTTAATTAAAGGTTGTAGTCTAATTCTTACGAAAATAACCAAGCGTGTCCATAACCTAGGGCGAGGCTATTCAATAGTTTTATCCTGCAGGGTGTACCAATGTACCCACACGCCGCATCGCCTTTCCTTTAAGCACACTACCTTAGGTGTGCAAGACGCTAAGTCCTACGAGACATTTCCAATGGACAATACTAATTCGAGTCGCACAACCCACGGGAGAAGGAGACATCACACAACCTACCCGAAGCTAATGCTCCCTCCCACATCACACACACATTTTATCTTTAAAACACACCAACCGAGCGACCCCAATTAACACCGCCCAAAGTACTTAGTCAAGAGGGGTTCCATATGCCCTCGTGTGGTTAGCACGCAAAATTGCTTGGATCAATGGCGCAAGAATTCGGTCCTTGTTGACTCGGCATACCACCACATCCAAAAACCACACCATCCATCCAATATGCCCAAGTCTAAATCAATCTTTTATTTTCAGTTTTGATTTTACAATTAATCAAAGCACAAGTGCTGGACATATAGGAGTAATAATCAGTTTTGAGTGATCAAGACCATCGACTAAGTCGATGATCGCCCATTTCTACCGATAACTAAGCATGTCTAAGCAATTTAATCGAAACTACTAAGTGATAAGAGCTCATCCAATGAGCTCAAACCACAGCAAATAACCTAGGCTCATGGTAGTAGAGGATAAATAATTCCTACAGATTATGCAACTATAGGATTGCTAGCGACATTTAACACAAAGTAGCATGCATACATAGAAGTAAAACAAAGTATTAAGCTTTAAGTAATGGGACATTGATGGAAATGATCAAACTGCTTGCCTTGATGTTGCTGGCCAAGTGGTGGCAGAGGGTCACTCTCGGGATCGCCACAAATGTCGGCTTCAACGAAAAGCGAGAAAGAACCGATAAGAACGACGAAACACAACAAATACAGCACAACAAACGAACTCCAAATTCACTGAATTTTCTACAGCAGCAAGAGGGTGATTTTTAGGGAATTTTACAACAAGAACCAATTGATTTGGATTCTCAATGCAAAAGTTATGAGCAAAACAATTCTGCTCAGCCCCTAAAATACCAAACTGCACTATTCACTAATTTAATTATGAGGCAACATTTTCTATAACAGTAGTGACACTGAGATTTTTACTGTGAAACCAGCACCTCATGAGATGAATAACACAATTGAGTTCATCTCATTTGGAGCTATATTGCACTTTCTATAAATTTTCAAAAACAAGAACTTGAACAAAATTATAATGCACAAGTCCTCATTTTCCTAACAGCAACATGCTCAAAACCAATTTTCACAGGAGATCACTAATAGAGGAAACCAACAAAGTTGGTCTCACCCAAAAATAATCTACAGAGCATTAGTTATGTATTTTACAAGTTAAGCATTGATTTAAGTGTATATTTAAAGTTGGTTTTTAAAATCTAAGGGCAAACTGTGCTCTGGAGCTGAACTCAACTTACAATCATTTTTGGATTAAAGTCAAGTTCAATACAGAGCTAACACACTTTGAACGACCTCATTTGGATTTAAAACGACAAAGATATGAAATTCTAAAGTTCATACCATTTTTAGTTATAACTAGAGCTCACTGGAATTTCTAAAACTCACAAGGACATGGGAGGACGTGAGCCACAGATCATAGATCTAACGGCTCAGACCTCCCAGGAGGTAACGCACACACGCGCAAGTGCGAGATGAGGGGAGGTCGTGGCCGCAGATGGAGAATCCAATGGACCACAACGATGAGGGAGGTCCGGACGGACCAGATCTAAAGGGGAGGTCCTCAGCGCTGAGATCTTCCAAAGGAAGATCTAAACTATCAAGATCTCCCCAAGGAAGATCTACATCGCCAAGACCTCACAGGGAGGTCCCGGGCGGTCCGAGATGTTCCAAGGAGGTCCTAACGCCACTGCACCTCCGGGAGGTCCGACGGCCACGATTTCGCAAGGGAGGTCTTGGGCGCCCAGATCTCCTGAGGAGGTCTGGATGTCCAGACCCAACGCGCACACGCTTGGACATGGAATAAATGCGCGCGGGACAGCGAGGAGGTCCGCGCGCGGGAGGTCTTAAATGCGCGCAAAAGACAGGGTTAATGGCATTTAACGCAAACCCCATGATTGCAATGATTGAGGCATTTAAAACGGTGAATCTCTGTCCTAAACGACAATGGCACGGTCGGGACGTTCGACAAAGATTTGAGGACGTCCCACGGCTTATCGCCAGCGATTTAGGGCACGGCGGCGCGCACTGAGCGCACCGTCGGGACCGCAATAGCCAGGCGCATCCTGTGGGCCTACTCTCAACGGCGGCGGCGGCCTTAAACGCCAGCGAGCCGGAGAGGACAACGAAGGCACCACACGGCCAAATCCAAAACGCAAAAGGGAAGCTCCGCGCGACATTCAAGCGTGCGCCCAAATAAAAGCTCCGCGACATCATTCAAGCGGGTGCCAGCCGCTAAAGGACTAGCAGGAGGTTTACCCGAGGTCCTAAGGCCGGGGAAGTGGAGGAAGGTGAAGACCTGAGCCGAGGAAGATGAGGTTGCTCCACGGCCACAGCCTCAGCTCCAAGATCCCCTTTGTCCACCTCGGTAAATGCCCAAACCAAAACAAGTTAGGTCTTGGTCCCAAAGGAAGGCACAAATGGAAGCAAGGAGAGGAGAAGAAATCTCCATGACCCTTGCCCACCGAGGGGCTTCAAGCTCCAAAGAATGGCGGCCAAGGATGCTTTGGTGGTTTAGAGCTCACAAAGACAGGGTGTAAGCCAAGGAACAATGGTGTGCAAAGGAAGCCAACGCACACAAAGGGGGAGGCTTTATACTTAGGGCACAGGAGGTCATGGACCACCGGCTAAGCTCATGGTGAGCTTAGCCCATGGCACGGTCTAGGCATTTGGACAAGATGTAAAGTTGACAAGGTGCAGCTCCGGCCGACTGTGAGAGAGAAGGTCGACTCGCATTAAATGCGGGTCAGCAAAGAGTTGTTATAAGTACACAGTGGACAGGCTGGGCATTAACTCCACTGCTCAGAGCTTGCAGGCGCGCCCGAGGAAGGAGAAGAACAGGGGAGGTCCTTATGACCGTTGGATAAAACCTGGGAGAGGTCCTAACCATCGGATGACAATTTTGAACCGTTACGCTCAAATGACTGGGAGGAGGTCCCAGCCATACGATCAAGGATTGGGAGGTCGTGGCCCTCCGATTTCCTTAATGTGTAAGCGCACGTGGGGAAATAGGACAGGAGGTCCAAAGCGTTTGATTTCAATCCAACGGTGCGGACCTCCTGTGAGGTCTTAACCGCACATGAGCTTAAGAACATGAGGGGGAGGTCATGGCCTTTGGATTTAAATCCAAGGGCACACAACCAAAGGAGGTCTGAGGCTTTGCGTGAAGCGCGAGGGAGGTCAAGACCTTTGGATCTTGATCCAACGGTGGTGATCAAGACAGGGGAGGTCCTGAGCCTCGCACGTGGCGCAAAGTAGGTCTTGAACTTGCACAATACACAAGGGAGGTCATGGCCATTAGATTTAGATCTAAGGGCAACGACCTCACGTGCGCGGGGAGATCTGATGCGCATGAGACCAGGAGGAGGTCGTGACCGTGGATTTTTAATCCAACGGTACACAACACGAGATAGGGGAGGTCTTGTGCGCTGGATATTTTGAGGGGAGGTCGTGGGCTGTTGGATCTGATCCAACGGCTACGACCTCAAGTGAGTGCAAAGGGAGGTCTGATAGTTAGCTTAAGAGGAGGAGGTCGCGACCATGGATTTTTGATCCAATGGCTGTGACCTCATGTAGGTGGGAAGTTTGCTTAGCTTAACAGTGAGGGGAGGTCAGGAGCGGTTGGATATAAATCCAACAGCTATGACCTCGCCAAGGTGGAAGGTGGTTTTTGAGGTTTGATAGCAAGGGGAGGCCAGGGCCGGTTGGATCTTAATCCAAGGGCTATGACTAGGACAAGGTGATAGATATCGAAGGGAGGTCTTTGCGGTTTAACACACAGGGGAGGTCATGACCGTGGATCTTTGATCCAACGGTTATGACCTGGTGAGGTGAGGAGGTCTTTGCGGTGTTGATCATGAGGAGGTCGTGGCGGTTGGATGTAAATCCAACGGCCGCGACTTGCTCAAGTGGAGAAGAGGTCTGTGGGGTGCAGACACGGTTGGGCCGGACCAGCTTTGCACAAAGCTAGCCCAAGGAACAAAGTAGGCTTTAAATTTAGTTTTTAACAAATGAAACTTAGCAGAATTGTTTGGAATAGCAATTCAACTCCAAAATTCATGAAATTTTAACTGGAACTTGCTGACAAAGAGATTAACCTTACATAAAATTTCCAGAGGTTATTATGCAACGCATTTTTCTCAGGAAATTCATTAATTCTGTTCAAAGGATTGTTTTACCTCCAAAGTTTATCAAACAAGTTTTGCAACTTGTGATATTTTTCAGAGGGGTCCCACACAGTTTTGGGGACCAAGGAAAATATATTCCAATGTTTGACACCAGATTTAGACAATTGGAAAAATGAATTTGACTTTTGGTCAACAAGAGCTTTGTGTTTTTAGATTACACAACTCTTGGACAAGAATTACATAAGAGATTAGGGGTTTTCAAGATGTGAGAAAAAGTTTTAATTTCTACACATATAATTATACTTGAATAACCCTAATTATACATTTGGGATGTTACAGGTTTACAAATGAAATCCTTGGTGGCTGTTGTGAACAGCCCCCTCTCTATTTATACTAGAAGCTTAGCTTCTAGAAGAGTTAACCCTAATGGGCTCCCGTTAAGGCCCAACACAAACGGGACACACGCATGCATCTTAAAGCGCCGTCTTCATCTTCTCTTGACCTAATCCACTTCTTGACACACCGTCTTGCGCCGCGGGTTGGCATTAGGTCACCAAGGCGGTATTTGGTAAAATTACCAAAATACCCCTTCTCGATCTTTTCCGAAGACTGAGTCCGAACTGCACGAAACACATCCATGCTTCGCCATGTGTAGGTTGATCCAGCGGCTCTCATCATGTCGGCAAGTCTCTCCCATCCGGTTCCCACCGGACCACCATGGCACTTGCACCGACCCCCGCAACGCTTGATCAACCAGTCGCACCGAGCTGCCCGTTCGATCATCCTTGTCCATTCTGCGCCACGCTTGAGTCCATTGACCTCACCCGACATCCTTGATCGTTCTGAACCTCAGCTCTCCAAGCTTAGTCTCAATCCTCCTCGCCGTTGACCGTCGTTGACCTCCAAGCAACCTGCACACCAATAGACAAGCAAATCTAATCTGGGAACAAGTTCTTCACAACTTGACCCACGTTAGTGAAAACATGCAACATGCAACGCATATGCACTGAAGCTCATGCCTTTAAGCTAACCCAACACGCATCGCCAACAAAGCGACGAAGACAAGTCAAAATCGGTCAGACCGCCGTTCTGGCCGGTCTAACCGCCCCTGGGACTGAACCAGAAAAACACTCGAGGTATGGCCGGTCTGACCGCCAATGACCTGACAGTTCAGATCCTTTGCTGAAAATGCTTGAATCGACAAACCGCTAATGCCATTGCCAATTGTATCATCATCCTAAGATCATGCACATATCCCCATGATATCCACAGTTATTTCTTCAACTCAATTGCTCAGAAGGTCATCGATCACCAAGGACTAGATGCTCTGCAGGCCGAGGTGGTGACGACTCTATGTCATCTTGAGATGTATTTCCCTCCGTCATTTTTTGATATCATCGTCCATCTCATTGTTCATCATGTGAAAGAGATAAAGATATGTGGCCCTGTGTTCCTATGTCGTATGTACCTGTTCGAGAGGTACATGGGAATTCTCAAGTCCTACGTACGAAATCGATCTCGACCGGAGGGTAGCATCATCAAAGGTTATGCAACCAAAGAGGTCATTGAGTTCTGCGTCGACTACATGGCTCAGGTAGAACCGATAGGTGTGCCTCTATCTTGCCATGAGGGGAGACTGGATGGTATCGGGACCATCGGAAGGAAATCAATCACTCCCGATCTAGATACGTACGCTCAAGCCCATTTCACAATCTTGCAACACATGACCCAAGTGTCCCCATACATCGACGAGCACAAAGACATGGTATGCCAACAGAATCCAGACCGGTCAGAGGTTTGGATCACGAGAGAGCACAACTGTCGGTTCAACGAATGGTTAAAGGTGCGAATCAGTGGGAGGTCATCAAGTGATGATACACTACTATGGCTGGCACAAGGGCCACAATTTACAATTGTCACATGGCATGGATACGACATAAATGGGTACACATTTTATACGGCACCTCAGGATAGGAAGAGCACAGTCCAGAACAACGGTGTCTGCATAGATGCATTCAAACATGTCAGATACAAAGACAAACCATTCGTACTGGCTAACCAAGTTGTTCAAGTCTTCTATGTAACCGACCCGATAAATAAGAAGCGCCACGTAGTTCTTCATGGAAAAAGGAGGATTGTCGGAGTTGAGAATGTAGTGGATGAGGAAGAATATAATCAATTTGACGAGTTGCCTCCTTTCAGAAACGGCATCAGGCTCGAGGAAGAACCCAGTGAGGAAGCTAGCTATATGTGCGTTGATCATCATGAAGGGCTATATTTTAATTAAGAATTTACTCCATTGTACCTCCTTTCGGAAACGGCATCAGGCTCGAGGAAGAACCCAGTGAGGAAGCTAGCTATATGCGCGTTGATCATCATGAAGGGCTATATTTTAATTAAGAATTTACTCCATTGTAATTAATTTATTCCATAACATCATGTGTTATGGACTTGTAATCTCTCATATATTTTGATGTCAATGTGAAATTGTCATGTGTTAATGTGTTATGGACTTGTAATCTCTCATATATTTTGATGTCAACGTGAAATTGTCATGTATTAATGTGTTATGGACTTGTCATCTTTCATATTGATGTCAATGTGGACGTTCATTGCAATTTTGGAGTATCAAAATTGGTTTCACTTGATTTGGAGTTGAGTTGAATTAGATTTGAATTTTTGTAGTCAAATGTGTTATGAACTTGTCATCATACTTGTCACCAGGTTCATATGGACTTGTCATGATTGTCATCATACTTATCACCAGGTTCATATGACAATCACTTGTCACCAGGTTTTGTTAGGATATCACAGATTGTCACTAGGTTTTCAGGCTATCAAAGACGGTTCTATTATGGAACCGTCTGTGATAGCCTTTTTATAAGGAGGGAACTGCTAGGGTTTTTGCTCTTGCTCGTCACTTCCACTACTCTCGTGCCCCTTAAGCTCTCGTGCGCTCGTTCGCCTCCTCTAGGGCTCGCCGCCTCCTGCTCGACTCGGCCCGATGACCGGCCGCCCTGCTCCGACTCGGCCACGACCGCCACCTCCTGCTCCGACTCGGCTGACGAGGCGCCTCCCTCCTCCGACAGCGGCCTCCTCCGACTCGGCCGACGACCGCCGCCTCGCCTCCTGCTCCAACTCCCAAGCTGCCACCTCCCGCCTCCGACTCCAAACTCGGCGAGCGGCCGCCTCCGTCCTCCGACGCAGCCCATCGCCTCCTCTTCCACTACACATCGCCATCCTCCTCTCCGGCCTATCACCGGCTCCCTCCTCTCGCTAGCTCCAGCGCCTCCTCTAGTACTCCCTCGCACCTCCTCTGGTATACAACTCTACTCACTCTATCTCGCTCCCTCCCTTGCTCTGTGATGTGTTCTATTGATGCTCTATGATGATAGTCGAAATCTGAAATCAAATAGATAATTAGAAATAGACTTGAGCTTAATCATATTGCTTTATATGGTCAGTTATAATTAGTAGCCTTTATACTTTCTGTTTTTAGTTATAGCTGAATTAAGATTACACTTGTATGTTATGTGATCTTATTGATCTTCTGTGAGATATTTGTATTTCTATTCTCAATCTGTCAATTAGGCTTATTGTTGATATAAATTTGTGAATTATCTTGAAGGCATATGATCAGATGTTCTGTTTACAGAATGCTTTATGTGCTGTTTTTGTGATTTAATTTCACTAAGATAGTTAAATTGTAATCTGTTGACTGAAAGTTTAACTGCTACTCTGAGATAACTTGACATATGAGAAAGTTGTAGTTTGAGCTCAAGATCTATTTTGTAATTATCAAAATTAATTGGTGAAGAGATTTTGACAGAGGACTGAGATTGCAAAGACTATGTCTTATGCAATTAGTCAACTGAGAGCAATTGAGCAATCTTATTTGCTTAGCTTCATGCTGTTTTTAGTTGTTCTCATAATGAATATGTTGAGCATATTCTTCTTTTTAAATGGCATGGAGAAATTTCATATGTATATGATAATTTTGTCATTTAAATATGCTGGAATGTTAGGAGTGTTAGAATAGGAGCTAAGTTGAGGTCTGAATTCAGCTAGCTAGCTCGCTCCTTGGGCGTTCATCCTAAACGTTCAGGTGAAACACAGCCTACTTCGTCAATCCTGACACACTTGAGTGTACGTTTGCTTCATGCCAATCCTCCACAGCATGAAGCAAATCGTACACTCTAGTGTGTCGGGCTCGATGAAGTAGGCTCGGGCAAAGATGGGCCCGGGTTCTATCTATGCAAAAGATTCGTATCACTAGTTTCTATCTATACAAAGATCACAAGAGATTGTTATACATGTGATTGTTATATCAGTCTAGTTAAGCTTTGGATAGAGCTCAAAATCTGAATTTTAGTTTTCTTATTCAATTTATGAAGAGAATAGACCTTAGTGCTGAGATGGCCAAGTTTGTTTCTTGTGCAACTCGCCATATGAGAGCTCACATTAATTTCAAATTTTTGTGCTCTGTGCTAATTTCATTCATATACATGTGGTACATGTTTTGCATTTCAATCAATTTAAATGACTTGAATGATTTACATTTGATTATGTTAATTTGGTCCTCCTCGTGCCTTATGTCGGAATTAATTATGCAATTTCATTCATATACATGTGGTATATGTTTAGCAGTTTAAATGACATGGAGATACTTCATATGTATATGTTAATTTGGGACACTTGCAATGCATTTTATTGCATATGTAACTTATATAGAAAGCAAGTAAGCGAGATGGCAGAGGCATCGTTTTCGCCGCTGTCACCGACGCCGCAGATGATACGGAAGCGAGATGGCAGAGGAAAATCGAAAATGCCTATGGGCCGACTGGTCATCACGAAGGTTAGTGACTTTGGGGTCCCTCTGAGTCCGAAGAGATCTGCGGGATACTTGCAAGGCAATGGGTCCCCATCACCACACCAAGGTGGAAGGATCTGACAAAAGAAGCGAGAGACGCGCTGTGGACAGAACTTTCAAGCAAGTTCACTATCCCAGAAGTAGACATGGCATGCGTGGAACGGACGGCGATGCTCACGATGGATAAATCATGGAGGACCTTCAAGAGCATTCTTGTCATGAAGTACGTGAACACGGGTCAGACGCCCTTCGTGAAGTATGGATTCTTGACGCGGGAAGCATGGGACGCCTTTGTGGCTATGAAGACGATAGTCGAATTTAAGGAGAAAAGTGTGGCGCACAAAGCTCTCTAGACATGAAACACTCACCCGCACAGACTCGGCACCGCTGGATACGAGGGTAAATATGAGGAATGGGCGGCGGAGGAGGAGAACGCAACCGGGACATTTCCTGATATCACAGACCCGCGTTCCCTAAGCTGGTTAAAAGTGAGGGCAAAAGTCTCGTCTTTAGGCAACATCTCTTTCACAAACCCGGTAGACCAGGAAGTGTCCCAATGTGTGGTAAATATGTCGAACTACCTAGTTGTTAATAAGTCCATAACTTCATAGTGTCTATAATAACATGATGACCTCTTGTAGGGTGAATTGACTGCCCAAACTTCCCAAGGCTCCTTCCAAGCAGACAGGGACAAGGATATACTATCTACAACCCTGAGAAACACGGAGCACCCAGGTCGCACGTGAGGCCTTGGGGTTAACGTACCTTGGAGTCATGGATTCGCGGACGACTACTGCACGTATAGGAGTAGGAAGAGATCCAAGGCCAAGCACGAGGACCGGTTGGTACGGATGATTACTGAAAAATTTGAAGGAAAGCTAGCAGCATTGCAGGATCAAATGAATCAACTCTGAGCGATGCGCAAGCCGCCTGTTAATTTGGGGAGCCACCCCGCCGACATCGAGTAGCGCCGTGTCCACGATAATTCTGAACATGACGACATCCAATTACTGATAGACGACATCAAGGTAATGTACATCTATGGAATGCACCAAAGATAGACCTATAGGATGCCTTACTAATTGCATATCGTTTTGTAGGGGCCGACGCCCTGCAAGCTCCAAGTGAGGATGGATGGGTCACTTTCTATTGAGGCTGCGCGGGGGATGGTGTGTCCATACCAGGAAGGGGCAGCGCAGCACAGTGCCGAGCTGGCGTAGGGTTACACCAGGGTCGAGGTGGATGTGGTACATAACAATTTTGTGCTCGTCCCACTGAAGATTCGCCCGAACGAAGACATCAGAACACTAGGGGATGCTGTGCACACTTTTATCCAATGGCCCAAGAAGGACATCGCCTTGGACCCAGCAGTGCCGTGATCTGGACGCGACCATTCCTCTCCAACAGGACCCTCGATGACTCCACCTCATGTTTTGCCTCAGAAGGCCACCTCATCGGTTCCCGTGGAGAAGACGCCGAAGGAACAACAAAAGCATGCCGCCGTATCGGTTCCCGAGTCGTCTCGCAGGAAGACGCTGCCAATCGTTAAGGTCAAATCAAAATCGATGAACGTTAAGGCGCCTCCCAGGTCCGGGAAGTCTGGGATGTCTGGGAACTACATCATCAAAAAACCGTTGTGCTCTGACACAATATTAATGCACGTTGGATATGCTTGTCAGGCTTTGCATGCCTGGTACATGCAGAAGACCACAAAGAAGGGGTGTGATATTAGAATCATCGTCAGATACAACGATGAGCATTTCTTCAACGGGACAAACCACTTCGTCGTGGGCTTCAACGACTTATATGACCTATTCAACCTTGTTGGCCTCGGCGCCTCGCTTCTACGATGTTGGACACTGTAAGTGCGTACAATCAAGTTATACATTCACGTAATACCGATAAATATCACAACTCATTGCTTGTGTATAGATGCATGTGGAAAAAAGTCCAGGAATGGAAAGAACCGGTGGGTTTCCTCGACCCACATGTGGTATCGTTGCAAACTATCGAAGCAGATCCGTCCTTCGTCGAGGAATACATAGCGGTTGCATTGCTTCGTTAGGTTGACAAGAAGTACATAGTGGTGCCCTACAACAAGGGGTAAGTGTCACTACTTGATATACAAATTTCATTTGTACTTTACACGCAGCATGAACTTAGGTTTAATGACTATAGTGACATACATGAGTAGGTACCATTGGATCCTTTTAGCCATTATACCAAAGAGGAACCATGTGATATACCTTGATTCCCTAATCCGCAACGACCACAAATTCAGCATTCTGAAAGGAATACTCGAGAGGTATACTCATTTCCTCCATACATAACTCTATTGTAGTCTTCATTCATTTGAAATGGCCGATGATAACTTTTTGGAATCATGTAGGTCGTTCATCGCCTATGTTGCCAATGAAGGAATATACAATGGAAAGAGCGTCGAACTAACGCATAGGACGAAATTTCCGGTACGCGCTACAACACGATAATCCTATATCATACTTCATAATAACGCGTCTCGAACTGACTATACCTATATATGTAATTCTATTTTTGTAGTGCCGCCAGCAAAAAAATGAAGAGTTATGTGCAATCTACATTTGCTATCATATGCAGCAAATCATTAGAGCTAGGAAGAAGGTTCCCGAGGTTTGTCAATCTCGAAATAATTATTTCCTAATTATAAATTTAAATATATATGCTTACCACTTGATACATTTGGATGGACTCGTTGCGGATGAGATCACGAACATTCGAGGGAGGCTCTGCGCCTTTATCATGTCAGATATCATTACGGACAACGGAGATTTTCACTCCGTCGCCGACCCAGAGCATAACCCCACCGACACCTCTCAATGACCTGCAAACAATTGACTCAATTGTAGTCCAATTGTAACTATAGCGACAATACTTGAACAAATACGATCTTTTGTAATTTATTTTGAGTAATGATCACTTTGAGTTTGTCAACAATTGATTATCTGTGATGTATCTATTTTTGTGCATACTTGTTTTCAGAGGACATGGCTAGCAATTCCTAAGGCTAGCCAAAAAACAGCAAAAATGTAGTTAGGATAATGAACTATCACAGACGGTTTTTTGTTGAAATCGTCTGTGAAGTCTAGTATCACGCATCGTTTCCATTAAAACCATCGTGATAATGAGAATATCCTGAGCGGTTCCTGAGCGGTTTTAATGGAAACCATCTGTGATACTAGACTTCACAGACGGTTTCAACAAAAAACCGTCTATGATAGTGCGTATCGCAGACGGTTCTGAACCGTCTGTGATAACTGCTTGTTATCACAAACGAACAAATATAGACGGTTCTGAATCATCTGTGATGAGGTGTTCCCTAGTAGTGCACCTTGGCATGTTTGGAGGGGCTAGGCCGAGCCCCTCCACCTCTGCCTACGGCACCCCTTCGTGCTGCTCCCGCTACTACTGGCGCTTCTGGCCCTCGCCACCAAGCTTCCATAGCCAACAACGTTTCCTCATCGGCTGTGGATGAAGAAGAAGAAGACGAGAACCATTTTGCTGATACCGAGGACGGGGACTTCAACAACGATCGTGATCACCGTTGACGTTGTTTCAATAAACAAGGTATGGGACGTGATCCACCACCATGGGAGGTACGTGACCGTGATGATGCTTTTTCTAAGATTAAATTTACTATGCCTCCGTTTGCTGGTAAATATGATCCTAATGTTTATCTCACTTGGGAGCAAGAAGTAGAACAAAAATTTAATTGCCATGATTTCCCTAAGAATAGGAGGGTTAGAGCTACTACTAGTGAGTTTACAGACTTTGCTTGTATATGGTGGTGTGAATATTGTCGTATTAATCCTAATAACTTACCTACCACCTGGGAAGCTTTAAAAAGAGCTATGCGTCATCGCTTTGTTCCGTCATACTATGCTCGTGACTTGTTGAATAAATTGACCTATTTGAATCAAGGTATTAAAACTGTTAAGGATTACTATCAAGAATTACAAACTGGTTTGCTTCGCTGTGGTATAGAGGAAACCAAAGATGCTAAAATGGCTAGATTCTTAAGTGGGCTAAACCATGAGATACATGATATACTTGATTATAAGGATTATGATTATATCACTCGCTTGTTTCACTTTTCTTGTAAAGCTGAACAGGAAGTGCAAAGATGCCATGGTAGGCAACGGAGTAGCTCTGGAGGTATTTTTGCAGGTCGTACAAGTCAATTTATGAACCGTACTCCAGTTGCCACATCCAACCGTGCTGCTAAACCAAGCTCATCAAACAATTCCCGACGTCTAGCGGCCTCTCCTACACCTTCACGAGCATCCAAGGCAAGAAAAACAGCCAATTCGGCCCCTGCATCAGGTGCATCTTTAGTGGCATCAACTGGACAAGCACGCAAGACTCAATGCCATCGCTGCAAGGGCTTTGGACACATGCAGAGGGATTGTCCTAGCAAGCGTGCCCTCTTGATCAAGGATAATGGTGAGTACACTTCCGCTAGTGACATAGAAGAAGAACATATTTTGCTTGCTGACCCTGTAGGAAACGACGACGATTCTGATCGTGAGGAGGAACAAATCAATGATGACCTCATAGATAAGTACTTGAGCATCATCGCACAACGTGTACTTAGTGCCCACATGGAGCGTGCCGAGCTAAATTAGCACCACAACTTGTTTCAAAAAAAATTCGTCGTCAAGGACCGTTTTGTGCCGTGTGATCATCGACGGGGGGAGCTGCAACAATTTGGTGAGCATAGACATGATCGAGAAGCTTTGCCTGGCCACTCAACAACACCCCCGTCCCTACTACATCCAGTGGTTCAATAATTGCGGTAAGTTAAAGGTAACACATGTTGCGAGAGTACACTTCTCCATTAGTTCATATCATGACTATGCTGAGTGTGACGTAATGCCTATGCAAGCTTGTTCTTTGCTGCTAGGTAGACCTTGCCAATATGATAGAGATGTTGTACGTCATGGTCGGACCAACCGATATACTCTCACATTTAAGGGGAAGAAGATTAGCTTGCTACCCATGTCACCTGAGGCTATTTTAAAAGATGAATTAGAGAGAGCTAAGCGTGACAAGAATAGTAGTAAAAGTGAAAAATCAGATTGTTGCGAAGGACTTTGTCGATCAATCCAAGAAGGAACCTAGTGCTAAAAAGAATGAAATTAAGTTAAAAGGTTATGTTCTACTTGTAACCAAATCTGAAATCAGTACTTTGCAGCCCCATGATTCTGTGTGCTATGCTTTAGTATGCAAGGATGCTTTGTTTTCATTTGAGGATATGCCTCTATCCTTGTCTCCTGCTGTTGCTAACCTTTTGCATGAATATGTTGATGTATTTCTGAAAGAGGTGCCACCGAGGCTGCAACCTATTCAAGGAATAGAGCACCAAATCGACTTGATTCCTAGTGCCTCGCTGCCAAACCATGCGCCGTATAGGACCAACCCGGAGGAGATGAAAGAAATTCAGTACCAAGTACAAGAATTGCTCGACAAAGGCGAATCTCTTAGTTCTTGTGTTGTTCCTGTCATATTAGTTCATAAGAAAGATGATTCATGATGTATGTATGTAGATTGTAGAGCTATTAATAATATCACCATTCATTATCGTCATCCTATCCTTAAGTTAGATGATATGCTTGATGAATTAAATGGTTCTACTATTTTCTCTAAAGTTGATTTGCGTAGTGGTTACCATCAAATTCGCATGAAGTTAGGAGATGAGTGGAAAACAACATTTAAAACTAAGTTTGGACTGTATGAGGGGTCAGTGATGCCTTTTGGTTTAACTAATGCACCTGGCACTTTCATGAGATTAATGAACGAAGTTTTGCGTGCTTTTATTGGCAAGTTTGTGATAGTATACTTCGATGATATATTGATTTACAGCAAGTCATTAGAGAAACATTTGGAGCATTTACGTGCTGTTTTTAATGTTTTACGTGATGTACATTTATTTGGTAACCTAGAGAAGTGCACCTTTTGCACCGATCGAGTATCGTTTCTTGGCTATGTTGTTACTCCATAGGGCATTGAAGTTGATCAAGCCAAGATCTTCACTATACAGAGTTGGCCACCTCCTACAATGATCACACAAGTACGGAGTTTTCTCGAGCTCGCTAGTTTCTATCGGCGTTTTGTTCGGGATTTTAGCACCATCGCTGCATTGCTGAATGCGCTTACAAAGAAGGGTGTTCCTTTTACTTGGGGCACCATACATTAACAAGCTTTCGATGCTCTCAAAGATAAGTTGACACACGCCCCTTTGCTTCAACTTCCTGATTTCAGCAAAAATTTTGAATTAGAATGTGATGCTAGTGGCATAGGTCTTGGTGGTGTGTTAATTCAAGAAGGAAAACATGTTGCTTACTTTAGTGAAAAATTAAGTGGGCCTAGTTTGAACTATTCTACCTATGATAATATATGCTCTAGTTCAAACTTTGGAAATATGGCAGCATTATTTATGGCCCAAAGAGTTTGTAATACATTTTGATCATGAATCTTTGAAGCATATTCCAAGTCAAACCAACCTGAATCGTAAACATGCTAAGTGGGTTGAGTTTATTGAGTCTTTCCCTTATGTCATTAAACATAAAAAGGGCAAAGAAAATGTAATAGCTGATGCATTGTCTAGGAGATATACCATGCTTTCACAACTTGACTTCAAAATCTTTGGATTAGAGACAATAAAGGAGCAATATGTGCATGATGTTGATTTTAAATATGTGTTGCTCAATTCTCAAGAGGGAAAGGGTTGGAATAAATTTGTGGTGCATGATGGTTTCGTGTACCGTGCTAACAAGCTATGCATTCCAGCTAGCTCCGTTCGTCTTTTGTTGTTACAGGAGGCGCATGGAGGAGGATTGATGGGTCACTTTGGCGTGAAGAAGACCGAAGAAATTCCGACCCACCACTTTTATTGGCCAAAGATGAGGTGTGACGTCGAACGCTTCATTGCCCGCTGCAGCACGTGCTATTAAGCTAAGTCACGACTTAATCCCCATGGTTTATATATGCCTCTTCCTATTCCAAGCACACATTGGGAAGATATTTCTATGGACTTTGTTTTAGGGCTGCCTAGAACAAAGAATGGGAGGGATAGTATTTTTGTTGTCATGCATAGATTCTCTAAGATGGCTCATTTTATACCATGTCATAAAAGTGATGATGTTACAAATGTTGCTGATTTGTTCTTTAAGGAAATTGTTCGCTTGCATGGTATTCCGAATATGATAGTTTCAGATTGTGATGCTAAATTTCTTAGTCATTTTCTGGAGAACTTTGTGGGCTAAGTTGGAGACTAAGCTGTTATTTTCCACTACTTATCATCCCCAAACCGATGAAAAACTGAGGTAGTCAATAGAATGTTGTCTACTATGCTTAGGGTTGTGCTTAAAAGAACTTAAAAATATGGGAGGAATGTTTACCTCATGTGGAATTTGCTTATAATCGCTCGCTGCATTCTACCACAAAGATGTGTCATTTCAAGATTGTTTATGGTTTCATACCTCGTGCACCTATCGACTTATTGCCTCTTCCAGCTTCGGAGAAAGTAAATTTTGATGCTCAACAACGTGCTGATTTGATACTTAAGATGCATGAGACAACTAAAGAGAACATTGAACTTATGAATGCTAAATATAAAGTTGCTGGTAGTCAGGGACGCAAGCATGTTACTTTTGAACCTAGTGATATTGTGTGGTTACACTTGTGTAAAGAACGATTTCCTGAATTGAGAAAGTCTAAACTCATGCCTCATGCAGATGGTCCTTTTAAAGTGTTAGAAAAGATTAATGATAATGCATATAAGCTTGATCTGCCTGCAGATTTTGGGGTTAGTCCCACATTTCACATTGCAGATTTGAAGCCATACTTGGGAGCAGAAGATGACCTAGAGTCGAGGACGACTCCAATTCAAGAACGGGGGCATGACGAGGACATCCCTTCCATTAATACAACCATCCCTACTACATCTGATGTGCAAGGACCAATTACTAGAGCATGTGCTTGGCAACTAAATTATCAGGTAACTTCGTTTCTCGAAGTGCATCTATATTCTATGAACTCTATGATGGATTAGGAAGCAAGCAAAATGGAGATGATGGCAGCACCAAGCATGGAGACGATTGTCGTAGGGGCAGTCCACCGGCCCCACCAACCTGGCGAAACAGTACCGAAGCCATAGGAGGTACTCACGAGGGCGGCCCGAAGCCTCCAGAGGGTCGCCGGAGTGTACCTCGGCCCGAAGCCTCTGGAGGGTCACCAGAGTGTACCTCGGTCTAAAGCAACCGGAGGTTCGCCGAAGGGTATAGGAGGTACCCCGAGGGCAGCCCGGAGGTTCCGAAGGGTCGGCCGAGGGGTGCAGGAGGTACCCCGAGGGCGGCCCGGAGCCTCCGAAGCATCCCTAACTAGAGGAAAGAGAGAAGACAGGTGGACCAAAAGCTATGCCTAGGGGTAGGAAAGGACCCTGCTACCCCTACGTGGGCAGTACCTTTGTAGGGGTGTGTATATAATCTCATGTACCCAGTTTTTTGGCTATAAATAACTCTCCACCCCCATGTAGAAAAGGACTTTTTTGAAGGCATTAATACACCGCACATTTCCTAACAACCAGTCCCTTCTTCGAGGATCCTTTGGATACTTTATGTATACCAGGGGTCCCCTTTCTTTACTGTCTAGTCCTTTTTGCTACGACACTTGGCGTCGTCCATGGAGACCGGTGGGAAAGCTACGAAACACACTCCGAGCTTGAGCATGGCACCGCAGAAGGGGTCCAAGACTAGAGCCTCGGCGACCAAAGCGGCTATGGTAGCCGCGGCACCAAGTACCCCGAGGGCGAAGCGAACTAGGGCCTCCATGGCAATGGCACCCCTTGCCCCGTCCACGAAGGAGGAAGCAAACAATTCCACGCAGGGGGGCGTCATCGGGAGCGACACTCGGTGAGCAGGCCCACCGCCCGAGGAGGTGGGCACGAGCCAAGGATCATACGAGGCATTACATCAGGAACTGGCGGATCTTCTTCGGGAGATGGCGATCCTCCGACACCCACTGTTGACGGCCCTCGCGACCCCGCTCTAGCCCGTGCTGATCACCACAATGAAGTTTCTCCGAACCTCCCGCCTCCGCCGCCCGGGATCCCAACTCCCGCTGCGTCGGGTTGGAGACCGCCCGCTGGCCGCAGGGGTTCAAGATGACGGAGGTTACGCCCTTTCAAGGATGCACTGACCCCTCGGAGTTCCTTCGGGTTTATGAAACCGCGTTGGAGGCCGCCGGAGATGACAACACTACGAAGGCAAAGAGCGTCACCCTCACCCTTAGGGGCGCGGCGCTGACGTGGTTCTTCACCATCCCCCCATGCTCCGCAACAATTTCCAGGGGAACTACACGGAACCCAAGGACGCAGGGCACCTGTTTGCAATAAAACAGGCGACAAACGAATCCCTCCGTAGCTTTTTTAGGAAGTTCGCGGCGGTGAAGTGTCAGGTACAAGGCGTCAACAAAACCACCGTTATAAACGATGCCACATGTGGGCTCCGGAAGGGCCCCCTGTTGGAGAGACTGGCACGCAAGCCTGTCCGCACGGTGATAGAGCTCTTCGACAAGATGGAAGAGTACGCCCGGACGGAGGAGGACAACGTTCGAAGAGGAGCGCCCACCACCTCCACCCCGGGCGTAGCACCCGCAAAAGAAGCATCCTCCACCGCCCCAACCGAGCCACCTACCAAGCTACGGAACAACGACTACCGGCAGAAGGGCCAGGGGGTCTACCACGTGGACGGTGTGCCACACCTCGAGGGAGGAAGGCATGGAGGTCGCTGGGGCCGAGGCCGCAGACATGGACACAGGCGAAATGCTGGCCACTAGCCGGACAACCGCGCCAGAGGACCCGCGCTGTTCTGCGACCTCCACGGCGAAGGGACACACACCACCAACGAATGCTGCACCATCGCGGCCATGCAGGACTACATGCGTCGCGAGCAACAACCAACCGAGCCCGAAAGCAAAAGGAGCGACAATCGGCTCCCCGCACCACCACAAAGACCTCGCATAGAAGGAAGCAGGGGCGAGCACCAGCACAGGATCATCAACATGATCACCAGAGGATCTTTGCTTGGGGTACCATCAAAAAGGCAGCGCCGAGCATACGCCTGGCAGATTCATCACCTCGCGGCATACCCCACATCCAGCCCACCTCGCTATGCCGAAATACCAATCTATTTCAGCCCAGAAGACACCCAGGGCGTGTATTTCCCACACCAGGACCCCCTCGTCATTTCCGCCAACATCACGGATTTCGAGGTCAAGCACGTTCTCGTAGACAGAGGAAGCTCCATGGACCTCCTCTTCGCGGACACCTTCGACAAAATGATGATCCCTCAGGGCCACTTGTCACCCCCAGGCATACCCTCGATAGGCTTCGAAGGGAAGCCTGTGGTGGCCCTCGGCCAGATCAACCTCGACGTCACCTTCAGCGATGGCTACGCATCCCGAACCGAGGCCGTCACATTTGATGTCGTCCAAATGCAGTACCAATACAACATCATCCTCGGCAGAGCTGCGCTAAACTCCTTCAGAGCCATAGCACACCACAACTACGTCTGTATGAAAATCCTCGCACTAGAAGGCGTCATTACGGTGTGAGGGGACCAAGACCTAGCAAGACAAATGGAGCTCCAAGCATTATCGCTAGCCCAACATGTCCACACTATCGAGACAGACAAAAAGGAACAATCAAGCTCTCCTTCGGCAAAGTGGGCGCCAAAGCCAAGGCCTCACGAAGAGCTCTGGAGAGTCCCCCTAGAGGACGACTCCCCAAAGAGGACAGTGGCCCTAGGAGCAGAGCTACCAACAGAGGCACACGACGCCATCCTTAGAATACTCTGCAGTAACAGTGACGTCTTCGCCTGGGGCCCAGAAGACATTCCCGGCATGGCACGAGCAACAATCGAGCACTGTTTAGCCCTCCGGAGCGAAGTACAACCTAAGAAGCAAAAAATGCGACGAATGTTAGTAGAAAGGGTGGAAGCAGCGAAGAAACAAGTCACCAAGCTGTGGAAGGCGGGGGTCATTCGTGAAATCAAATACATAGAGTGGCTCAGCAACCCTATTCTAGTGCAAAAAGAGGACAAATGGCGCATGTGCATCGACTACACCGAACTCAACAAGGCATGCCCGAAAGATGATTTCCTGCTACCCTGCATTGACCAACTTGTGGATGCCACTTTGGGTTGCGAGCTGATGAGTTTCCTCGACGCATACTCCGGATACCATCAAGTCTCATGGCCAAAGAGGATGAACCAAAGACAGCATTCATCACCCCCATAGGCACTTATTGCTACACGCGCATGTCGTT
This sequence comes from Phyllostachys edulis, assembly GCA_036346405.1. Classification (NCBI taxonomy): domain Eukaryota; kingdom Viridiplantae; phylum Streptophyta; class Magnoliopsida; order Poales; family Poaceae; genus Phyllostachys; species Phyllostachys edulis. The sequence goes on along the minus strand of CM070550.1, from coordinate 45,008,939 downwards.
TGGGTTAAAGAATGCAGGCGTGACCTTTAGCCGCCTCATCTCAAAGGTCCGAGCCGGACAGCTCAGGCGCAACGTAGAAGCATATATCGACGACATAGTCGTCAAGAGCAAGCCAGCAGAGGAGCACACTAAGGACCTACAAGAAACCTTCGCAAGCCTTTGCAAAGATGGCATCAAGCTCATCCCTGACAAGTGTGCCTTCGGCGTCAAGGCAAGCAAGCTCCTTGGATTTCTCGTGTCCGAGAGGGGTATCGAAGCCAACCCCAAAAAAATAAGGGCCATTCGGGAGATGAAGCAACCCCACAATGCCCACGAAGTCCAAAAACTCACCGGGCGCCTCGCGGCCCTTAGTAGGTTTCTATCCCGCTCGGCAGAGTGGTCCCTGCCATTCGTCAAGACACTCCGGGGAACGGAGCCGTTCCAGTGGACGGAAGACTGCCAGTAGGCATTTGAAGACCTCAAACAGTACTTGACCCAGCTACCAAGCCTCACTAGCCTAAAGCAAGGAGCAGACCTCCTACTCTACCTCGCCGCCTCCTCTTCGGCGGTGAGCACAGTCCTCATCCAGGAAAATAACAGCCAGTACCCAGTATACTACGTCTCGGAGGCACTCCAAGGAGCCAAAATGCGATACACAGAGCTCGAGAAGCTAGTGTACGCCCTGCTAATGGCCTCGCGGAAGCTCCGACACTACTTTTTGGCACACACCATCATAATCCCAACATCTTACCCCTTAGCATTGTTGCTGCGAAACAAGGAAGCCACAGGCCGAATAGGAAAATGGGCGGCCGAGCTCGTGCCCTTTGACATCACCTTCATCGCAAGGACAGCCATTAAATCACAAGCCCTGGTAGACTTTGTCGTTGAGTGGACACCAAACAGCGAAGACCACCCGCCAGGTCAAGTCGAGACCCTATGGACGATGTACATTGATGGATCCTGGTGTTGTGCTGGAGCCGGAGCGGCAGCCATCTTGGTCACACCAGACAGACACACTATTTCCCACTCAGCCCGCCTTGACTTCCCGACAACAAATAATGCCTCCGAGTATGAGGCACTGTTATTAGGCCTCCGCAACGCGAAGGCACTAGAAGCAAAGAGAATACTCATCAAAAGTGACTCCCGCCTCGTGGCAGGTCACTTCGACAGATCGTTCATCGCAAGAGACTCAGAAATGATGAGCTACCTCGCAGCGGCACGCACAACATCAACATATTTCCTCGGTCTCACCGTCCAAGCCATACCTCGGAGCAAAAATGAAGAAGCAGACAAACTGGCCAAGATGGCTAGCTTCGGCCAGCACCCACCACAAAATGTCTTTCATGAGGTGCTAACGGCACCTTCGACAGCACAAGGGGCTCCGCGCGAAGCACAAGGGGCTTCGCCCCAAGCACAAGGGGCTGCGCTCGAAGCACGAGATGCCGCACGCAACGTGCTACTGGTGGCATAGGCGGGCTGGCGAGACATCATCATCAAGTACCTCGCAGGGGAAGAACCAAAAGATGAAGCCGAAGCAAAGCGCCTCCAGCACAGAGCTAGAAACTACCATGTCATGGGTGGAAAACTCTACAAGGGGGGCATCTGTGCCCCATACCTGCGATGCCTATCCAAGGAAAAAGGTCAATCCCTCCTGAAGGAGATCCATGAGGGTCTGTGCGGCGCGCACCAAGCGCCCCACGGCACCGTAGGCAAAGCATTCCGCCAAGGTTTCTACTGGCCAACGGCGCTCCGGGACGCACAAGACCTCGTTCAACGCTGCCAAGGGTGTCAGTGGGCTAGCAGGCAAACCAAGGCACCCTCGGTCCCGCTCCATCCTATACCCCCTGTTTGGCCCTTCGCAAGATGGGGGCTCGATGTTATCGACCATACCCAACTGCCAGGGGCAACCTTCACTTCGCGTTTGTTGCTATAGAATATTTCTCAAGGTGGGTCAAAGCGGAGCCAATTGCCAAAATCAACTCGACAGCGGCCCAGTGATTCGTATGGAAAAGCATAGTTTGCCAGTATGGGATACCGCGCGACAATGTCACAGACAACGGGACCCAGTTTGACTCGACAACTTTTCGAGCATTCTGCCAGAATCTGGGCATCACCTTATCTTTCACATCTGTGGGGCACCCCAAGGCCAACGGAGCAGTCGAGTGCGCCAATGGCAACCTGCTATAAGGCTTGAAGAAGCGCCTCCTCGGACTGCCGAAGGGACTTTGGCCAGAAGAACTCCAGAAAGCCTTGTGGGCCATCCACACATCACCAACAAGGGCTACGGGCTTCTCCCCGTTCAAACTCCTCTTCGACGATGAAGCTGTAACCCCCGTGGAGTTCACGGAAAAATCCCTCTGAACCACTTCCGAAACCGACACCACTGAGAGACACGCCTCCCTCGACCTCCTCGAAGAGCACCGTGTGCAGACAATAGCAACAATGATCAAGTATACCGAGGGAGTCGTCCGAACATACAACCGTAGAGTCAAGGTTCAACCCTTAGCACGAGGCGACATGGTTCTCAAGCGAGCTGCAAATCCCACGACCGTGGGCAAGCTAGAGAACAAATGGGAAGAACCCTACATCATCACCAACAGCACCTGTGCTGGTACCTTCCGCATCGCCACACCAGAAGGGGAGCAATTGGGCCACACCTAGAACGCTAAGAGCCTCCGAAAGTACTATCCTTGAAATTGTAAAACCGGTTGCGCCCGGAAAAACAGACCCACCGTTTCTAAGCGGAGCGGGTATGTACAAAAACAACTATACCTTGTTGCATCTTTTGCTCCCCTTCAATGAAAAAGCAGCAAGAGGCCGAAATGAAAACAAAGCTGATACCACCCGCATGAAGGATCGCCCCGGCAATGACGATGTGCAAAGCGAACCCTAACGCGGCACAGTCCGGGGACCAAATGCACCAGGGGGGACGACATCGCCCTCCCCGGAGCCCTAGCTAAAAAAGCATGGGGGGCGGCGTGAGGCTTCGCCTCCCCCTCGTTACAAATGTTACGGCTCCCCAGGGCCCTAGCTAAAAAAGCATGGGGGATGGCGCGAGGCTTCGACTCCCCCTCAACACATGTTAGGGCTTCCCGGAGCCCTATCTAAAAAAGCATGGGGGACGGTGCGAGGCTTTGCCTCCTCCTCGCAACAAATGTTAGGGCTCCCTAGAGCCCTATCTAAAAAAGCATAGGGGACGGTGCGAGGCTTTGCCCCTCCCCCCTCGCAACAAATGTTAGGGCTCCCGGGAGCCCTTTCTAAAAAAGCTTGGGGGACGGCGTGAGGCTTCGTCTCCCCATCGCAACAAATGTTAGGGCTCCTCGGAGCCCTATCTAAAAAAGCATAGGGACGGTGTGAGGCTTCGCCTCCCCCTCGCAACAAATGTTAGGGCTCCCCAGAGCCCTATCTAAAAAAGCATGGGGGACGGCGTGAGGCTTCGCCCCCCCCCCCCAGGACGGCGCGAGGCTTGGCCTCCCCTCACTACACATGTTAGGGCTCCCCGGAGCCCTATATAAAAAAGTATGGGGGACGGCGCGAGGCTTCACCTCCTCCTCACAACAAATGTTAGGGCTCCCTAGAGCCCTATCTAAAAAAGAATCGGGGACGGTGTGAGGCTTCGCCTCCCCCTTGCAACAAATGTTAGGGCTCCCTAGAGCCCTATGTAAAAAAAGCATGGGGGACGGCGCGATAATAAATGTACAAAGGCAATCACGCCATTTTTTTTATTACACTCAGCATACTAGGTACACGGTTACAAGTGATCGCTCCAAACAGCGATCTAGGAAACAGTATGGCACAATTCAAATCACACCAACAATATATACAAGACGCAGCGAGACCATCGTACACCTAAGGGACAAAGTCCCACTCTTCCTTGCGGGTTTCCCACTCTAGCAGTTCCTCATACGAGGCCTTGGCAGCCATCAGCTCCGCATATTCCCTCGCCATGGCCAAGTCTTCGAGCGTATTGGATGAGCTTGTCAAAACCTCCAGCGAGGGCGAGGGCTGGGAAGGTCCTTCGGATGCAAGCGCCACACCCCTCCGCTCCCAGAATGCTCGGATCTCCTCCTGGGCCCTTGCAGCCTTCTGCGCGGAAAAGAAAGAACGTCTTCATAGAGCCCGTGGGGTTAGCCTTCTTCCAACGTTGCCACTTAGCACCGTGGCATATAACACCCCGGTAGCATATCCGCAGAGGCCACTTCGACATAAGATTGTGTTCATATTTCAATGCGTGCGTAGGAACAGTACTCTTAGTCCTGTGCCCTAGGGGCGGGCAAGGACCCCGTTGCGCAACGTGCTTAAACAAGCACCGTTCTCCCTGTATAGAATACGAGGCCCAACTTTAAACATTAATTGAACGAAGAAAAAAATGGCCAATCATGACCGAAAATTTTCCATTTAAAAACAGAGGTCGTTACACAAAAAGAGGCCAACCTCTACAAAAGAAAGTGGCTCCGAGGAACAACAAACAAAAGAGGAGCCTACAAACTACAAAAAATTTAGACCCTAGATTTCTAAAGCAGTAGGCGGGGGGGTCACACCTTGTCTCCATGGGTGGACCCCGGCTTGCCAGCTTCACAGTCCTTCACCGTAGATTTCCCCTTCGCTTGCTAAGCCTGAACAGCTCGGAAGGACTCTGTGGTATCATCGTGCCCGTGCAACATCCAAAAGTCCTACTGCAGGACTTTGCTCGTCTTCCGTGTCCGGCCATGCATATTAGCAACGTCCTCCACCGTAGCCACGGCAACGGAGCGAGCGCCAATCGCATCTAGGTGAGTGCACCTCGCCTTGTCAAGCGACGCAAGGGTCGCAAGCCAAGCGACCTTCGCACAGTGGTCACCATAGACGCGAGCCACAGGCACGCACGCTTTGCCGCCACGCCGGAGGCGCTCCAATGCTATATCCATCTTAGCCAGACGGTGGCTCCTCGCTGGAGGGACGGCACCTAGCTCCGCCAAAGCATCCTCAAGAGCCTCCATGGACTCCCAGGCAGACTGCCCAACAGCGGCGGATAGCTCCCTCTCGGACTTGATGTCTCTTCGAGCAAAGCCCGGACGCTCCGCAGATCCTTCACTTCGCCCCGAAGGGCACACGCTCCTTGTGTTGCGTCTGCCACTTCGCCCCGAAGTGTGGTACGCTCTACCTCTAGCTCTGCCAACTGGGCCTCCAAACTCTTAACCCTCTTAGAAAGAGTCTCGTAGTAGGAGCTCAAGACCTCGTTCTGGGCATGCTCCTCATCGACCCTCTGCTGAATATCCCCGTACGCCTGGGAGACGTCAGCATTCAAAGCCTGAGACAACATCAAAGTCTACACGCAAAGCAAAAGGTCATGCATACAAACAATTACATCGCCAATAACGACCACGCCTAACAAGCAAAGCTAACCTTCGCAAAGATTCGCCGATGTCGGCAAACATATCCTTCAGCGAAGCATTCACAAAAGCTCCCTGCATAAGCGGCGGGCAAGAAAGTCAAGAACCGCCAAGACACGCTGGCGGCGCAAGGCCACCTTGAAATCATTGGGGCACAGACGACCCAGGTTCACTACGCTAGCAGCAGCCGTCGTAGCCAAGGCCGAAGGCGACGGCTCGGAACCCACCGACGTGCGGCCCGCGGAACCCTCCTCATCATCATTGTTACCACTAGCCTCGCTCGGCACTGAATAACCAACAAATTAAGTAGCCAGCAACATGAAGGATTAGGAATAAATAAGTAGATGTTACTCACCATCCACGTGCGGTGTGGCGGGGACATCCCTAAGGCCTTCGAGGCCCGTTCTATCAACATGCGACGGAGTAGCCCTGCTGGAAGACTCCGCCGCAGCAAGACCCGTAAAGCCAATCGTACCTATCGCTTTGTGCACCTACGATACAGTATGACCGACGACCCCAGTCCCAACACCCCCCGCATGCGAAGCGGCCCCATCATTGGAGGACGCGCTACTAGACACAGAGCGCTCAACACGAACCAAGGGGCCTTCGGCAACCTTCTTGTTCATCCTCTCCTTGAAAGCATCTAAGCTGCGCGAAGCACCGACGCTATCACAAGGCCGAACGGCACGAAGAGGCGATGCAACAATCAGTCCGACGACGTTGACCTCAGGCGCGCGGGCACGTTTCTTTTTGCCCGCGTTAGGGTCGGCTCGCTCAGCCTGTCGAACCGAAGCACCATACGCACGGTTCAAGCGAGGTTCCCTCACAACCAGGCGACGCCTCAAGTGCTCTTCACTCGTGTACGGGCCAAGGAGCACCTTCGCGGCACGCACCACTTCGGTGATGGGCTCAACTAACAAAAATACCGCCTTCGTGTTAGTGCAAACGTCAAAATAGAATAAACGAATGAGGCAGAAGGAAAAGAACACCTTTGCAGCCCTCCGCGGTCAGAGACAGGAGCCTCCCGAAAGCGTAGAACTCCTCCACCAAGTCCCGTGTAGAAATCCGCTTTGTAGTATCAAGAAGGAGGGAAGGAGGGCATCCTCCTGGGAACTAAGAACAATCTCAGGGGTAGCAATCAGCTGAATCAGCCGCCCTGAGATCGAAGACCATTTGTCGTCGGACTAGTATGATAGAACCACTTCCACGTCCAGTCTGTATCCCAGTGATTGCGTACCTCCGCAATAGGAACGTACATTTGCAAACGTGGCTTCGGTTAAAAATTGACACTGCCAAAGTTAAGAGTCTTGCCCAAGCTCTTCTTCTTCTTTAGCTGGCAGCGCTCGTCATGAAGATAGGTGAAGAGGCGACCCTCCCCACCCACGACAGCAACTCCAGCAAACCTCAGCATCCATTCGAAGACACCAAGTTTACAATGGAGTTGAGCGTCAGTTGTGCCAGCTCCACTCCGTATAGCCGCAGCACTTCAGACACCAGATTAACGCAGGGAGTCCGAAGGCCCGCATCCAGAAACACAACAAAGATAACTGCCTCGTCATCCCGAGGAGTAGGAACCGTCTCCGACCCTAGAGCACGGACCTTCACAAGATCCCCGAGCTTCCCCTCGCTCACGAGCGTTTGAAGAAAAAGGCTCGTCACAGTAGACCTCCCCAAATCGCTCGTGTATGCAGGGTCACCCTCTCTGTCCCTACCGCGCCTCACCATACCCGAAGAGAGCAAACCAAACCCTCGCAACTCAAAGACGGCAACAGAAGAAAGCAACACTAGAAACTAGCACAATGATAGCCGATAGCGACAGGGGTAGGGCAGACCTATTTATAGCCGCCAAGAACATGAACAGACAAAATAGGGGAGAAAACGAAGAACCATGAACCAGTGCACCCTTGACACATGTAAAAAACCCACATCCTTAATGGTACACAACGGCCACCCACCGCGCACGCCCCCCAAGGGGCCGCCATCATTGCAAAAATAGCATAGGGCCCGAACAGACGCCGGCACCACTAACCGCCCGGCACGCACCACCCAAGAACGCATTCGTGACACACGCCCTCAGAGCAAACAAAGCGCTTCGCCAGGCCAAAGGGGACAGTGTGCCTGGACCCTCAGGGGCAAAGGCGCGATTTTAGCCTTGATGAAGTAAGACATCGACCGTGAGGGGTTTGTCATAGGGGCAACCCACCTGCCCCACCAACCTGGCGAAACAATAACGAAGCCGCAGGAGGTACCCCCGAGGGTGGCCTAAAGCCTCCGGAGGGTCGCCAGAGTGTACCTCGGCCCGAAGCCTCCAGAGGGTCGTCGGAGTGTACCTTGGTCCGAAGCAACCAGAGGGTCGTCGAAGGGTACAGGAGGTACCCCGAGGGCGGCCCGGAGGTTCCGAAGGGTCGACCGAGGGGTGCAGGAGGTACCCCGAGGGCAGCCAAGAGCCTCCGAGGTGGCAGTTGAAGGGGGCTCGAGGGGCACTCAAAGGGTGTCCAAAGCAGCCCTGACTGGAGGAAAGAGAGAAGATAGGTGGACCAGAAGCTATGCCTAGGGGTAGGAAAGGAGCCTACTGCCCCTACGTGGACAGTACCTTTGTAGGGGTGTGTATGTAATCTCGTGTACCCAGTTATTTGGCTATAAATAGCTCTCTACCCCCATGTAGAAAAGGACTTTTTTGAAGGCATTAATACACTGCACATTTCCTGACAACCAGTCCCTTCTTCAAGGACCCTTCGGATGCTCTGTGTATACCAGGGGTCCCCTTTCTTTACTGTCCAGTCCTTTTTGCTACGACAACGATCATACGAGGAATGGATATTTCTATATTGAGACCCCCCCCCCCGCGAATCTAGCTTGAAGCCTATATTTCGGCCAACACTTACCAATAATTGAGTAAAGGAACTTGGTGCTGTGCCACCTATGCTAATGGGCCATGGGCCTTGTGTTTTGGGCTGGACACCTAGGGTTTGGTACTGTTCACACTGTATTATTCAGGTGTGAACAGTACCCACGGCCACCGCCCCTCTCTCCCTCCTTTATATAGTGGTCACCACCCTTAGGGTTTGGCAGGTTTTGATGGATTGATTTCAGCTTAGGCTATAAACATCATCGTTTGCAATGGTCGAAACCCCAAATTATCCAATATATCCATCCTTGTTCCTCAATTCCTATTCAGCAAGTTCATTGCTTCATCTATTTTTCTTGCTTGATTCTTGATTGCATGTAGGAAAAGACCTTCGTGGTTAGGTCGATCTCGTTACCGGCAAGGTCGATAACGAACGTGAAGTTGGTTCAGCGATTGTGGGTGCAATGGTCGTCACACGGTTGTAGCCTGGATCATGAGAGTTAGCTTCCACCAATCAAGTTGTATCGTCCTCATCGAAAGATCGGGACGACATCCCCATTAAATTCCCCAACGCCGGTACTAGTTGGAATGGCCGGAACATGCCATACCAGCTCCCAAACCGGCACACCGTAGCCTCAATCCTGTACCGGCCTCAATACTAGTCATTCCGGTCATTCTAGTACTGGGCAAAATTGAAAGGACCACGCCTTTGAATTAGTTTGGAAGACCCTGTCTAATAGTACTCATTCGATAAGTAAAATTATGGTAGACTAGTATGCTAGACTATGGTAAAATGTATGAAGTTATAAACTCATGTTGTATTATTTAACTACGTACGACTTTTATATTTATGAAGTTATTGAACTATGTGTCATTTTTATTCTATGATTATGTATTTAAAGTGAGATTCCAAGTGAAATTATATGTGCATATAATTTTATATATATATATACATACCAAAATAACGTTCAAAATAGAATCGACAACTATGATCCACTCCATTCCTCTACCGCCTTCACCAACCCTCAAAACCAGCACCGCCTCTCCCTCCCTTGCCGACGCCACCCTTCTCCTCCACCTAGGCCTGGTAATGGGTTGGATTGGAATGGACGAAATGGATTGGGTTTCAATTCGGGTTGGCTTTGGATGGATAGAAACGGTTTGAGACAGCTAATGGTTTGGTTTGGATTGGGTTTTCACCAAAAATGGATTGGTTCGGTTCGGTTTGGATTAAGAATTTTCGGGTTCTTACGGTTTGAACCCATGGTTTGGACCCTATGGGTTGGATTGGGCTGGTTGAGCCGGCTGCCGCGTGAGTCACGAACTCACGAGTCGTGACTAGCGAAGAAGACGAGAGGAGAGGAGGGAGAAGCGCACAAATCCATCAGATCAATTGACATATATGGAGACGGAGGAATCGTCGACGACGTCCGTGGATCCGTCGTGCACTCGTGCCCGCCGTTCCTGCACCTGCAGCCGCAGTGAGAGAATATTAACGGAGAGCTGCCGGTGCTGGAGTTGCCAACGCTGGACCTGGAGGAGCTGGAGGAGGAGGGATTCGACTAGGCGGCGCTGGCGGCAGCGTGCCGGGAGCTGGGCGTCTTCGGGCTGGTCAACCACGGCGTCCCGGGCGACCTCTCCTGGCGGCTCTTCGGGCTGGTCCAGGAGTTCCGTGGTTGCGGCTCTATGAATAACTCAATTTTCAAAGGAAAAAAACATCCATCTCCAACTCTTCACTCTTCCTCAGATGAGTTGTCGCCTAGGTACGGAACTTATCCAACAGTTGATCTTATGCACCTTTGGCCCATATTTGTAACAATTGAGGTTCTTGGTTTCTTGTGTTCCTTTGAAAGAATTTTGGACTATAGATATCTTATGCTATCTCACTGGATCCTCTTAAAAAATACCAGAACACTAGATTGGTAAACATAATTGAAATGGATGCATATTGCTTCGGGACTCGATAGATTTTTACTTTTGTAGTGTTATGGTCAAGCTGGCTCTTCTTCCTGAAGTTTTTTAAGTTTTTGTTGTCTTTGTTGGTTTCAGGAGCTAGCTCGAGCTCATTCAGCATATCATCATTGCTGTTAGATGAAATCGACTATTCAGATCTATTGTCTTCGCATGGGGATAGTAGTACTGAACAAGTTGAGGAGCTCCTAATGGTTCGCAAGAAAGTAAAATCCTTTCTTGTTTTTTTGCTTCTCACCACTTCTTCAGGCTAAAAAATTGCAGGACTCTCTCTAAAAGAGCAAAGAACATTTGAAAGAAACCGAGGAAGCTCGTCTGATGCATCGCTGCTTGATACAAACACCTAAAAAGGAGAATGAATGGCTTAAGATCCCATGAGATGAATATCTTGAAAAATCTCCTGAAGAAAGTGAGCATATGTTGCTCCAACCTTTGGAAGAAGCTAAGGAAGCTCATGAAAAGCATGAGCAAGAAATGGAGATACTGAGGAAGGAGATTAAGCAGCTTAAAATCCAGAGAGGTGAATACCTAGCAAAGTATCAAGAGGAAAATGAGCGGAAGTTCGCACCGGTGATTCTGCAGGCCAGCTCGCCGCGGCCAGAGCGCAGGATCTGGGGATCGGAAGGGAGATCGGAACCTGCAGTGGGTGTAGTGGGTTCAGGAAATGGGTGGAAATGGGTTGAAACCCATATGAGGGGAATGGTTTGGGTTGGGTTGGGTGGAAATGTCATTTGGGTTGGGTTGGGATGGGTTCTAAATGATTTTAAGTGGGTTGGGTTGGTTTGGAAATTCTATGATGTCACTTTGGGTTTGGGTTGGGTTTGGATTGGTTTTGTGTCCATTACCAGGCCTACCTCCACCCGCCGCATCCACACCCCCCTCACGCGTATAAATCTATTTCAGTGACCAATCTAGCCATCTGTCTATGGGGAATGGCACACAAGTCATATTAACATGGCACCTGGCAATAAGAGCACACCTAAGGCTTCAGCAGCCGCAGCGGCCACACCGAGGGCCCCACGGGCCAAACGTAGCAGAACGTCCACTGCCACGGTCGCCGTCAAAGTCACCAGAGAAGTAGCCAACAACTCCACACACGCGGAGATCGTCAGAAGCGACACCTAGCACACAGAGGCCTCGCTACCCGAGGATCACCGAGCGGGGGGCCCGGTGCCTCCACCGCCCGCCGCTTTGGGCGTGGCCAGAGAGGCTTACAAGGCAATACAAAAAGAACTACCTAACCTCCGCTAGGAACTAATGAGCCTTCACCACCCTATGGCGTTAACCCCAGCAGCCACTACCCACAAATCCGATCCAGTGGTCAGAGGGGCTAATGCGCCTGCTCTACCATCACCCACCACGGTAGCATGGCCAAAGCCTGTTCTCTGGGGAGACCGAACTCCCTGTTCAAATTGAGTTCCTTTGGGTCTACCAAACTGCTATCGAAGCCACCAGAGGAGACGAGACCACTAAGGCGAAGAGCGTCAACCTCACCCTCATAGGCGTGACACTAACATGGTTCTACGCCATACCTCTCCGATCGATATACACAGGGTAGCAACTCTGGGACCAGATCCGCAACAACTTCCAAGGAAACTATGCCAAGCCAAATGACACGGACACCTGTTTGCAATAAAATAGGCACCAGGTAAGTCTCTGTGCAACTTCTTCAAGCGGATCGCGGAGGTGCTAGGTGAAAGGTGTCAACGAGACCGTCGTCAATGCAAAGAACTCAGGCTCCAAAATGGCACCTGGCGAAAAGGTTTGCCTGGAAGCTCATCTGCACAGTGACAGAGCTGTTCAAAAAGATGGAGGAATGCACCTGAGCCGAAGAAGACAGCACCCGAAAGGCCTAGGTGGAGCTAGTGGCAATAACGCCGATGGCAAATGAACGTGATCCCTTGGCAAGAAAGCAGCACCCACCACCAAGGTGGCGAAAGGCGCGGTCATACCACACACCAACGAGCACCAAGGTTGACCAAGACAGCAAACCAGCCGGATATCCCATGTGAAAGGCGTCCAAGCCCTGAAGTAGGAAGTTGAAGTGATCGTGGTCACGGCCACGAGTGGCTCCACCCGCCACATCCACACCCCCCTCACGCGTATAAATCTATTTCAGTGACCAATCTAGCCGTCTGTTGCGCATGCCCTACCCTTGCTCGCCGCCTCCTCCTCTACATCCCACCTTGCAGAAATCGCAGCCACCTCCATCTCCTTCGTCTCTTCCTCTTTCTCCGTGCGCTCTGGCCATGAGGAGGCTGTCCTGGAGCAATCATGACCACCATCTTCGTCGCTTCAGGTCAGCGACCTCTGTTCCTCCCTTTCCACCTCTGACGGTCCATGCACCTGGTCGTGTTGGTGCCCTCATGACCCCCTGCAATTCATCCTCTCACCTCGCTGGACCATCTGTGCCCCAAGAGACCAAGAGTCCAAGACCAGCATGGATCCTAGCTAGCGGTGTCTGATTTGTGAAGCACTACGTCCTGCTCGGCACAAATAAAATGGTCCTCGAAGCAAGGGCAGCGAGAAGCAAAATTGATTTTTGCAAACGGATGCTATTTTGTGATGCATTTGTGAGCAGGGTAGAGGAAGAGGTGCGTGTGATGCTTGCTTATAGCTATTGTGCCCCCAAATTTACCTAGAATTTTTCTCCTGTGTTCACAGATGAGAGGTAACCTATTGGTTTTTGATCGAACTGCTCTTATCTTTTACTCCCTCCTGCTACTCTACTCCTTTGTTGTATCTTTTGTGCATGCCATGTGTTTTATAAATTAAAATGCTTGCCTATCTTTGTTTTATAAATGAAGTGTGACCCCTCGTCGCGAAGGTCGCACCACAGCATGGGCGCCTCAGCGCCGCCTTGTGCATCCAGGTTGTGGCCACCCACGCATCCTTGGTCGTGGCCGTGACCACGATCACTTCAACTTCCTACTTCAGGGCTTGGACGCCTTTCACATGGGATATCCGGCTGGTTTGCTATCTTGGTCAACCTTGGTGCTCGTTGGTGTGTGGTATGACCGCGCCTTTCACCACCTTGGTGGTGGGTGCTGCTTTCTTGCCAAGGGATCACGTTCATTTGCCATCGGGGCGTTATTGCCACTAGCTCCACCTAGGCCTTTCGGGTGCTGTCTTCTTCGGCTCAGGTGCATTCCTCCATCTTTTTGAACAGCTCTGTCACTGTGCAGATGAGCTTCCAGGCAAACCTTTTCGCTAGGGTGCCATTTTGGAGCCCGCAGGTTGCTGCATTGACGACGGTCTCGTTGACACCTTTCACCTAGCACCTCCGCGATCCGCTTGAAGAAGTTGCACAGAGACTTACCTGGTGCCTATTTTATTGCAAACAGGTGTCCGTGTCATTTGGCTTGGCATAGTTTCCTTGGAAGTTGTTGCGGATCTGGTCCCAGAGTTGCTACCTTGTGTATATCGATCGGAGAGGTATGGCGTAGAACCATGTTAGTGTCACGCCTATGAGGGTGAGGGTGACGCTCTTCGCCTTAGTGGTCTCGTCTCCTCTGGTGGCTTCGATAGCAGTTTGGTAGACCCAAAGGAACTCCATTTGAACAGGGAGTTCGGTCTCCCTGGAGAACAGGCTTTGGCCATGCTACCGTGGTGGGTGATGGTAGAGCAGGCGCATTAGCCCCTCTGACCACTGGATCGGATTTGTGGGTAGCGGCTGCTGGGGTTAACGCCATAGGGTGGTGAAGGCTCAGTAGTTCCTAGCGGAGGTTAGGTAGTTCTTTTTGTATTGCCTTGTAAGCCTCTCTGGCCACGCCCAAAGCGGCGGGCGGTGGAGGCACCGGGCCCCCCGCTCGCTGATCCTTGGGTAGCGAGGCCTTTGTGTGCTAGGTGTCGCTTCTGACGATCTCCGCATGCGTGGAGTTGTTGGCTACTTCTCTGGTGACTTTGACGGCGATCGTGGCAGTGGATGTCCTGCTGCGTTTGGCCCGTGGGGCCCTCGGTGTGGCCGCTGCAGCTGCCGAAGCCTTAGGTGTGCTCTTCTTGCCAGGTGCCATGTTAATATGACTTGTGTGCCATTCCCCATAGACGACGCCAACTGTCGTAGCTACAAACTAGATAGTAGTGAACGGGGACCTCGGGTTCCCTACAATGCGAAGGGGTAAAACCCCGATGGTCCTCAAAGATAGGGAAACGGTATTGAAATGAGTAAATGTGTCTTTTTATTCCCAATAGTCATGTTAATCCCAAGGGAAAAGGGGCTTTTTATAATGTTACATTAGGGGTATAGGAGATTATAGTTCTATCCTTGAAAAAGTCATATGACTATAGGGGCTTTAGGGTCCTTACACCTCCTCGGGCGTAGCCTTTAGTGCACGGTAGACTTTCATGTGCCTTGTTGTAATATCTCGTTTAAACATAAAACAAATAATTGATTAGTACTGAAATTAAATTGAATTAGAATTGGAGGTTTCATAGAGGCGTTTTTGCTTTTATTGGAGAACCTGGGCCATGGGCTTTTGGCCCACGGTGTTTGGCCCAAGTGAGAAGTTGGGTTACTGTAGCACCATCACGGTACTATAGCACCTCTGTAACATCCCAACTGTATAATTAGGGCGTGTTCAAATATAATTAAGGTGTAGAAGTTAAAACTTTTTCTCACACCTTGAAAACCCCTAAACACTCATGTAATTCTTGTCCAAGAGTTGTGTAATCCAAAAACACAAAGCTCTTGTTGACCAAAAGTCAAATTCATTTTCCAATTGTCTAAATCTTGTGCCAAACATTTGGAAATATTTTTCCTTGGTCCTAAAGTTGTTGTGGGACCCCTCTGAAAAATATCATGAGTTATAACACTTGTTTGATAAATTTTGGAGGTAAAACAAATCCTTGAACAACCTTCATGAATTTCCTGAGAAAAATGCATGGCATAATAACCTCGGGAAATTTTATGCAAGGTTAATCTCATTGTCAGCAAGCTCCAGTTAAAATTTCATCAAATTTGGAGTTCATTTGCTGTCTCAAATAATTCTGCTAAGTTTCAGCTGTTAAAAACTAAATTTAAAAGCCTACACTTTGCTCATTGGGCTAGCCACTTTGCAAAGTCGGTCCAAATTTCAACCGTGTTCGTGTGAGCACCGGATTTATTACGCCATAATACTTAGTCATCCAATTGACCCTAGTATTATCAACCAAATAAACCGGTCTCGAGAGATGTATACTTCCCGAATGCAAGATACATACCTCACAACAAAAGAATGTATCAATTCCGCACAACACATAGTACAAGCGACAAACCGAAGTTAACATTAATAAGGAAAAGCTATTACAAAGAGGGGCCCTTAGGCCAAATAGCAACAACTCTAAAAGATAACAATGAAGCAAAAGTGCCATAAAGATGGCTATAACACAAAGCCAATCAGTGTGCCTTAACCCCTAGGCATCTGACCGGACCGCCAAGCTAGTCGTCGAAGAAGCTGCAACACATAGCACAAAAGTGAGGCTGCTCCCCTTCTTCCTCTGCAACAACAGCCACAAAAATGCCACAACCACGGGCAGATGAGTACATAAAGTACTCCGCAAGACTTACGTGTAAGATAACAGGCCTATAACATATGCTACATGCAAGCTTTATGTATGTGGAAGCTGTATGTCTCATTTTAGCATAAAGCAACATTTATTTGCAATAATGTAATACATTTAAAGGCAAGTTATCAAATCTGTTTTTTAACATTCAAATATCAAGTTTGACAACGATAATAACAATAAGTAGATGACGACAACAATCCTAGAAGTGACTAACCCAATAGTCACCACAACAATAGCATGAACTCCCCGTTCATACCAACCAGGTCAAGTTTTAATTAAAGGTTGTAGTCTAACTCTTGCAAAACCTAACCAAGCGTGTCCATAACCTAGGACGAGGCTATTCAATAGTTTTATCCCTGCAGGTGTACCACTGCATCCACACGCCGATCCGCCTTTCCTTTACGCACACTTCCAAGGTGTGCTGCACGGCTAAGTCCTCTGAGACCTTTCCAAAGGATGAATGCTAATTACGAGCTGCACAACCCACGGGAGAAGGAGACATTAGACGACCTACCCTAAGCTAATGCTCCCCTCCCACACTATACATATACATTTGTCTTTGAAAACACACCAACCGAGCTCGCTCATAATTAACACCTCCTAGAGTACTTAGTCAAGAGGGGTTCCATATGCCCCTTGCGTGGTTAGTACGCATAATTGCTTGGAGAGTGTATCACAAGATGTTCGGTCCTTGGTGACTCGGGCATACAACCACCTCCAAAAATCGCACCATCCATCCAATATGCCCAAGTCCAATCCACACATTTATTTTCAGGTTTTGTATTTACAAAGTAACAAAGCACAAGTGCTGGACATATAATAGGAATATTTAGATTTGTGTGATCAAGATCATCGACTAATTCGATGATCGCCCATTGCTACCGTTAACTAAGCAATGCTAAGCAATTTAGTTCGCAATCTACTAAGTGATAAGAACTCATCCAACGAGCTCCAACCACAGCAAATAACCTAGGCTCATTGGTAGTAGAGGACAAACAATTCCTACAGATTATGCAACTATAGGATTACTAGCGACATTTTAACACAAAGTAGCATGCATACATACAAGTAAAACAATATATTAACCTTTAAAGTAATGGGGCGTTAGAGGGGATATGATCAAACTGCTTGCCTTGTTGTTGTTGCTCAAGTTGTGGCTGAGGATCACTCTCGGGATCGCCACAAATGTCGAACCCTAACGAAAAGAGCGAAAAAAGAACCGATAAGAACAAAGAAACCAAAAAGACTCGACAACCAACTTTCTCCAAAAGACTTGAAAATTTTACAGCAGCAAGATATTGATTTATCATGAATTTTGCAACAAAAATCAATTGATTTGGATCCTTAATGCAAAAGATATGATGAAATCAAATCTGCTCAGCCTAATTAATTAAAAATGTGTTACTATTCATCGCAAAAATTTCTAGACATGCAGAGGAATTGAAATTTTTAAGGTAGCATAAGCACCTCATAAGATGAACAACCAAATTGGATTCATCTCAATTGGAGCTATAATGCACCTTCTATTAATTTTTGAAACAAGAACTTGAACAAAATTAAAATGCATGATTATTCTTTCTGAAAACAGTAACATGTTCAAAACTATTTTTCCTAGTAATTTCATCCTTAGAGGAATCCAACAAACTTGGATTCACGCAAAAAGAGTTTACAGATAAATAGTTATGCATTTTACAAGTTAAAGGATTTCTAGTGAAACAATTAAAGCCTGTACAAAGTCAAGGTTAATTCTGGACATTCTTGTAACTATAACACGATTGGAACTATTTTTAGATTAAAGTATAGCTACTAACAGAATTAACAAAACTGATTTCAACTAAAAAGGAGTTATAATGAATTTGTTATGCATTTTACCATTTAACTGAAATTTTAATGCATTTAATAAAACTGAGAAAGATTAGAATTTAATTTCAGGTTTTTCTGGAGTCATATGAACCTTCTAGACATTTTTAGATTAAAGAGGAGGTTATAACAGAATTAATACAATTGGAATCAATCAAAAAGGAATTAGAATGAAAAAGATATGAATTTACAAAGTCTAATACCTTTTTCAGTTTGAAAATAAAGCTCTCGGGAAATTCATAAGCCCAAAAAGACGTGGCCTATTGTGGACCGTCGATCTCATATCGGACGGCCCACGCGATCGGGAGCCCAGCGCTCACGCGCGCGCGCGGAGGCTGCTTGTGCGAAATGGAGCGGGGGATTGTGGGCAGAATCTCAAGATGAACGGCTCACAACCTCTGACCAAAAACGAAAATGTGTACAGTGTTTACGCTGTCCCCAAGACGCGAACCGATGGTGTTCTCCGCCAATCGCCGGCGAGCAAGAAACCACGGCAGCCTTGAAGGGTGGTTGCTACTGGTCACCTCATACCTCTGCCGCACCACCCACAGCTCCGGGGGAGGACCAGAGCGGCGGCGCGACGGCGAGGAGCGGCGGTGACGCTACGGTAAAAGAGGACAGCACTAGGTAGCTCCGCAGCGACTAAACCAGCGGGTGCCCGAGAGTCTAAAGACTGCCAGGAGGTTACCTAAGCCCAGAGGAGCAGCAGAGAGCGACGGAGCAGCTCCGGCGTCGTGGAGCCGCGACGGCGCTGGAGACGAAGAAGCGGGGTCAGCAACCTGAGCCAAATCAACGAGCCCGCGTCATCGAAATGGGTTCCTGAAGGCCCACTGGTGCTCCAAGATGAAGGGATTAGGCAGCGAAGGACTCACCGGCCGAGGAGAAGAAGAACGGTGCTCGCGGCCGAAAAAGGGGGAACTCAAATTCAGTTGTCGCCTGCACGAGTGAATGCAAATTGAATGAGGGATAAGCTTCCCCTGTGAGCACCCGGATTTATTAGGCTCATAATACTTAGTCATCCAATTGACCCTAGTATTATCAACCAAATAAACTCGGTCTCGAGAGATGTATACTTCCCAGAATGCAGTACACATACCTCACAACAAAAGAATGCAACAATTCCATACAACACATAGTACATAAGCAACAAACCAGAAGTTAACATTAATATGGAATAGATATTACAAAAGAGAGGCCCTTAGGACAAATAGCAATAATTACAAAAGATAACAATGAAGCAAAAGTGCCATAAAGATGGCCAAAATAAGAGCCAACCAAGGTGCCTTTAGCCCACAAGGCAATCGACCGACCGCCAAGCTAGTCGCTCTCCCAACCACCAAGACAACAAGAAAAGTAAAGCCCTTTGGGCTCTACCTCCTCTGCAACAAAGTTGTTAAGCAAAGCAAATGAGTACAATAACTTGTTTATTGTACTCGCAAGACCGACGTGTAAGATAACGAACTATAATTTAGCTACATGCAAGCTTTATTTAAGTGGATGAGGCTTTGGACTCATTTTAGCATAAAGCAAGTTTCATTTGCAATAACATAGTAGATTGAAAGCAATTTGACAAAGCATTTTTAATTGTTGAAATAACAACGCGATAATAACATAACAACAACAACAAGAACAATCCCGAAGTGACTAACCCAAGTCACCACAACAATAGCATGAACATCCATTCATACCAACCCATCAAGTTTTAATTAAAAGTTTGAGACTAGTCTTGAACGACCTTACCAAGCATGTCCATAACCTAGGGCGAGGCTATTCAATAGTTTTATCCTGCAGGTGTACCACTTTGCACCCACACGCCGCATCGCCTTTCCTTTACGCACACTTCCGAAGGTGTGCTTTGCACGGCTAAGTCCTACGAGACCTTTCCAAAGGATGAATGCTAATTACGAGCTGCACAACCCACGGGAGAAGGAGACATTAGACGACCTACCCTAAGCTAATGCTCCTCCCACACTATACATATACATTTGTTTTGAAAACACACCAACCGAGCTCGCTCATAATTAACACCTCCTAGAGTACTTAGTCAAGAGGGGTTCCATATGCCTCGCGTGGTTAGTACGCAAAGCGCTTGGCTTAGTGACCCAAGTACTCGGTCCTTAGGGACCTGCATACCACCACATTCCAAAAACCGCACCATCCATCCAATATGCCCAAGTCTAAATCAATCTTTTATTTTCAGCTTTTGATTTTACAATTAATCAAAGCACAAGTGCTGGACATATAGGAGTAATAATCATTTTGAGTGATCAAGATCATCGACTAAGTCGATGATCGCCAATACTACCGATAGCTAAGCATGTCTAAGCAGAGGAAACGCAACTACTAAGTGATAAGAGCTCATCCAACGAGCTCAAACCACAGCGAATAACCTAGGCTCATTGGTAGTAGAGGATAAAGAATTCCTACAGATTATGCGACTATAGGATTACTAACGACATTTAACACAAAGTAGCATGCATACATAGAAGTAAAACAAAGTATTAAGCTCAAAAGTAATGGGACATGATGGGAAATGATCAAACTGCTTGCCTTGTTGCTGTTGCTCAAATTGTGGCAGAGGGTCGCTCTCGGGATCACCACAAATGTCGAAACCTAACGGAAAAGCGATAAAGAACCGATAAGAACGATTTAAAGGCAACAAAGACAGCACAGAAAACGAACTCCAAATACCCTGAATTTTCTACAGCAGCAAGGGATGATTTTAGGAAATTTTGCAACAAGAACCAATGGATTTGGATTCTCAATGCAAAAGATATGAGCAAAACAATTCTGCTCAGCCCTAAAAATTACCAAACTGCACTATTCACTAATTTAATTGTGAGACAACATTTTCTAGAAAAGTGGTGAGGCTGAGATTTTTATTGTAAAACCAGCACCTCATGAGATGAATAACACAATTGAGTTCATCTCATTTGGAGCTATTATGCACTTTCTATAATTTTTCAAAAACAAGAACTTGAACAAAATTATAATGCACAAGTCCTCATTTCTATAACAGCAACATGCTCAGAACTAATTCTCACAGTGAGTTCATTATTAGAGGAAGCTAACAAAATTGGGTTTACTCACAAATAACCTACAGAGCATTAGTTATGGGTTTCACAAGTTAAACATAAATTTTGAGTGTATATTCAAAGGAGTTTTAAAACCTATTATTAATCAGTGCTCTGGAGCTGAACTCAACTTACAATCATTTTTGGATTAAAGTTAAGTTCAAGACAGAGCTAACACAATTTGAATGACCTCAAAAGGATTTAAAACGAAGAAGATATGAAATTCTAAAGTCTATACCTTATTTCAGTCTATAACTAAGACTTCACCGAATTTCTAAAACTCACAAGGGTATGGGAGGACGTGAGCCACAGATCTCAGATCCAACGGCTCAAGACCTCCCAGAGAACATCACACACGCCAAGACGTGAAGTCCAGAGGTCCCGACCTCTTAGCAACTCACATGCGCGAGGTGAGGGGAGGTCGTGGCCGTAGATGGGAGATCCAACGGACCACAACACGAAAGGAGGTCCTGAACGGACCAGATCTAAAGGGAGGTCCTCAACGGTGAGATGACCTCGAGGAGGTCCTAAGCGATAGATCTAAACATCACAGCACCTTCGTGGAGGTCAGGACGGCTACGATTGCGCAAGGGAGGTCTTGGGCGCTCAGATTTCCTTGGAGGAGGTCCGACGCCCCAGAGCTCACAACCACGTGCTTGCGCACGCACGCGCTTGGACAAGAGGTTAATGCGCCGCGGACACAAGGAGGTCCTGCGGAGGTCTTAATGGGCACAACAAATGGTGGATTTAAGAACATCAAGACCCAACCAATGATTGCAAGATTGAGCAATTGATGACCGCATTAAACACGGCAAATCTCGTCCTAAAACGACAACGGTGCTTTGCCGTGTCCGACAAAGACCCGAGCTCAAAGATTTGGTCATCGGCGGCGATGTAGACCTCGCCGGCGAGAACTAAGGATATCCCGTGTGCGCAATAGTGTTGCGCACACCATGGACTCATTCTCGACGGCGACGACGGTTTTAATCGCCGGGCGAGCCGAGAGGACAAACACAACCCAAGACGGCCAAAATACTTAAATGCAAAATGGAGCTCCGCATGCGACAATCAAGCGTGTGCCAAAACTTAAGCTCCGCAACATGCATTCAGCGGGTGCCAAGATCTAAAGGACTAACAGGAGGTGTACCGGAGGTCCTAAGGTGCCGGGAGGTCGTGGAGGTGATGACCGGAGTTGGGAAAGGCAAGAAGCTTCACGACCCAAGGCACCAGCTCCAAGCTCGACTTTGTCCACCTCTCAAAAATGCCCAAACAATTCAAGTTAGGGTTAACTTCCAAGAGGTTTTCAGGAGCAAAAGTGAGCAAGGTTTGAAGGAGGGAGCCATCGAACCCTTGTCTCACCGAGGAGCTCCAAGGACATCAACAATGGCAGCCAAGATGGGAGGTGAGTTTGGGATGAGGAGCTCACCACGCACAAGTGCAAGGCCGAGGTCAATTGTG
Source organism: Phyllostachys edulis (assembly GCA_036346405.1). NCBI lineage: Eukaryota > Viridiplantae > Streptophyta > Magnoliopsida > Poales > Poaceae > Phyllostachys > Phyllostachys edulis. The sequence continues at coordinate 44,986,833 of CM070550.1, read as the reverse complement.
TGCAAAGGAAGCCAAGGAGGATTCCTGGGGTGACTTATAGACCGAGGTGAAGGTTATGAGTGGGGCTAAGCCCCATGGTGAGCTTAGCCCACGGGTTGGTCCATGGGGTGGACAAGACATAAAGGTTGACAAGGTGACAAAGGCCGAGTGACCAATGAGGCGGAAAGTCGACTGCATTAAATGCGGTCAAGAAAGAGTCATATAATGTACCCCAAGGTCGACACGATTAATGCACTTTGCTCGAGCTTCGCATGCGCCAGAGGAAGGAGAAGAACAGGAGGTCTTGGTGACCGTTGGATAAGACACGGGAGAGGTCCTAACCATCGGATCCAATTTTTGAACCGTTATGTTTTAAGTGGCCGGGAGGAGGTCCCACCACACGATCAAGGGTGGGAGGTCGTGGCCCTCCGATTTCATTAATCGAGAAAACGCGCGTGAGGAAAAGGGACAGAGGTCCAAAGCGTTGGATCTCCATCCAACAGTCGCGACCTCCAAGAGGACTTAACTGCACGCGATCAAAAAGACATGAGGGGAGGTCATGGCCTTTGGATTTAAATCAAGGGCACACAATGACCGGGAGGTCTGATATGATGCTAATGAGCAAGGGAGGTCAGACCTTTAGATTTAGATCTAAGGGCTACGATCAAAAGAGGTGGAGGTCCCGAGCTTGCGCAACGCACAAGGGAGGTCATGGCCTTTAGATTTAGATCTAAGGGCTACGACCTCACCAAGGCGGAGGACCTTGCCGTGATGTTTTTCAGAGGAGGTCGTGGCCTTTGGATCTGAATCCAACGGCCACGACCTCAACAACTAAAAAGGGAGGTCTGTTAGTTAGATTGAGAGGAGGAGGTCGTGACCATGGATTTTTGATCCAATGGCTGTGACCTCAACAAGGTGGGATGTAGACTTTGAGGTTTGACACACAGGGGAGGTCATGACCGTGGATCTTTGATCCAACGGCTGTGACCTCATGTAGGTGGGATGTTTGCTTAGCTTAACAGTGAGGGGAGGTCAGGGCCGTGGATCTTGAATCCAAGGGCCAAGACCTCAATCAAGTGGAAGGTGGTTTTTGAGGTTTGATAGCCAGGGGAGGTCAGGGCCGGTTGGATGTTAATCCAAGGGCTATGACCAGGACAAGGTTGGGAGGTCCTTGCAGTGTTGACCTGAGAGGAGGTCGTGGCGGTTGGATGTAGATCCAACAGCTACGACCTGATCAAGGTGGAGATGAGGTCTGCTGAGGTGCAGACATGGTTGGGCTGGACCAGCTTGAACATGGCTAGCCCAAGGAACAGTGTAGACTTTTAAATTTAGTTTCTAACAAATGAGACTTAACAGAATTGTTTGGGATAGCATTTCAACTCCAAAATTCATGAAATTTTTACAGGAGCTTGCTGACAATGAGCTTAACCTTGCATAAAATTTTCAGAGGTTATTATGCACTGCATTTTTCTCAGGAAATTCATGAAGGTTGTTTAAAGGATTGTTTTGCCTCCAAAAATTATCAACAAGTGTTATAACTCATGATATTTTTCAGAGGGTCCCACATCAGTTTTTGGACCAAGGAAAATATTTCCAATTGATTGGCACAAGATTTAAGATGGATGGAAAATGAATTTGACTTTTGGTCAACAAGAGCTTTGTGTTTTTGGATTACACAACTCTTGGACAAGAATCACATGAGATTTTAGGGTTTTTCAAGATGTGAGAAAAGTTTTAATTTCTACACATATAATTATGCTTGAATAACCCTAATTATACATTTGGGATGTCACAAAATCTCCCCTTACAAAAATCTCGTCCCGAGATTTGGCTCACTCGATAAAAGAAAGATGGATAGTCCGCACGAGACGATCTTCTCTTTCCCAAGTAGCCTCATCCTCGTAATGGTTTGACCACTCGAACTTTAAGGAACTTGATGGTCTTATTCCTTGTCCTTCGCTCGACTCATCAAGCACGCGAACAGGTGCTCGCGATAGGTCAAATCTTCCTCGACATCGAGGGTTTCCAACGGAGCTTCCTCGGTTGGAACACGGAGGCACTTCTTAAGCCGGGACACATGGAAAACATCATGTACTCCCACAAGTGCAGTGGCAACTCCAACTTATAGGCAACAGCTCCTTCTTCTCGATAATGCGGTAGGGACCGACATATCGAGGAGCTAACTTGCCCTTGACGCCAAACGTTGATGGCCCTTCAAAGGAGAGACTTTGAGATAAACAAAGTCATTAGGCTCAAAACGTAACTCACGCCGACGGCGATCCGCATAGCTCTTTTGCTCGATTGAGCTGCAGGCGCAAACGCCACGAATAAGCCGGACTTGGCGCCGCCTCATTGATTGAGTCCGGCCAAAGAGAGGTCTCTCACCGTCTCTCACCAGTTCAACGGGTTCTACACTTTCTCCGTATAAGGCCTCAAAAGGTGCCATGCCGAGACCGGCCTCGAAAAGTCGTTGTTATAAGAAAACTTCGGCGAATGGCAAGCATTTCTCCCAATACTTCCCATAGGAAAGGACACAAGCACGAAGCATGTCCTCCAAAACCTGTTGACCCTCTCGGTCGACCATCGCTTTGAGGGTGAAATGCGTCTTTGAAAGCAAGACGAGTGCCCATAGCCTCTTGCAAGCTATGCCAAAACGAGGCGTGAAAAGGATCCACGATCCGACACAATCGTCTTCGCACACCGTGCAAACTCACGATGCGGGCGATATAGAGTTCCGCCAAAAGACCTACCCGGTTTCGGTCTTGACGGAAGGAAATGTGCCACCTTAGTCAATCGATCGATGACGACCCAAATGGCATCATTCTTCTTCGGGACGGGGTAGACCGTGATGAAATCCATTCGATCGAATCCCACTTCCACTCAGAATTGGTAAAAGTCAAGCGATCAGATGCCGATGCTCGCCTTGACACGATGACACACGTCGCTTTCGACAACGAACCGCGATCTCCCTCTTCATTCGGGTCCACCAAAATCTCTGGCGGAGATCTTGATACATCTTTGTGGCCCCGGGATGAATGGATAAAGGCGAATCATGGGCTTCGCAGAGGATCAAATTCCGCAACTCCATGTCCTTTGGAACCACAAGGCGTTGCCCGAACCTCACAACACCATGCTCATCCTCAGAAAAGCACTTGGCTGTTCCGGCCTTGACATTTGCCTTAATGTGGCTCACTCCCAAATCCGACTGCTGAGCGGACTTGATCCGATCCACCAAGGTTGGTTGCACAACCATGGCAGCGAGAGATCCATGCTCAACTATCTCCAAGTTGAGACGCTGGAATGCCTCGAGAAGAGAGGGCGAATGCTCCTTGAGCACTAAGGCATTACAATGCGCTTTGCGACTAAGCGCATCGGCAACGACATTAGCCTTGCCCGGATGGTAGTGAATACCCATATCATAATCCTTGATCAACTCCAACCATCTCCTTTGCTTGAGGTTCAGTCGGGTTGGGTGAACAAGTACTTGAGGCTTTGTGATCCGAATACACTTCACAACGACACCGATTAGGTAATGTCGCCAAATCTTAAGTGCATGAATCACAGCAGCCAACTCCAAATCATGAGTAGGGTAGTTGAGTTCATGAGGTCTCAATTGCCTTGATGCATAGGCCACTACCTTGCCTTCTTGCATAAGGACACAACCGAGGCCTCGACGAGAAGCATCGCAAAAGATATCGGTTGCGATGGATATCGGGAAGAACAAGAACGGAGCGGTGGTCAAACGCTTCTTGAGTATATGGAAACTTGCCATGCAAGCATCGGACCACAAGAACTTCTTGTCCTTCTTGAGCAACTCGTCATTGGCTTCGCGATCTTGGAGAAGTTCTCGATAAAGCGCGATAATATCCCGCTAAACCAAGAAAACTCCGCGCTTCGGTGACCGGCGGGCGGACTCCATGAAAGAACATCGGTGACCTTGCTAGGATCAATACCACGCCTCCGCCGAAAGAATATGGCCTAAGAAAGCCACTTCCTTCAACCGAACGCACACTTGTTGAACTTCACAGTCAAACCGGTGCTCACGTAGCTTGCCTAACACAAGCTTCAGATGCTCGGCATGTTCCTCATCGTTCTTGGAATAGATAAGAATATCATCGATGAAGACCACGACAAACTTATCCAAATACTCCATGAATACCGAATTCATGAGGTTCATGAACAAGGCAGAGCATTGGTTAAGCGAACGACATGACAAAGGTACTCGTACAAGCCGAAGCGAGTAGAGAACGCCGTCTTTGGAATATCCTCGGGCGAATCCAACTCGATGATATCCCACTCGATCAATCTTGGAGAAAACTCGAGCTCCGGTTAATTGATCGAAGAGATCGCCGATGCGGGCAATGGATACTTGTTCTTCATCATCACTTCATTAAGTGGGCGGTAATCAACGCACATGCGTAAAGTACCGCCCTTCTTCTTTACGAAGATTGCCGGATAACCCCAAGGAGATGAGCTAGGCGGATGAAACCCTTCTCTTGCAGCTCACTTAATCGCTTCTTCAACTCTACCAATTCGCTCGGTGGCATCCGATAAGGCCTCTTTGAGATAGGGGCGATACCGGAGCCAACTCAATGACAAACTCGAGGTCTCGAACGGGTGGCATCCTGGAAGATCAACGGAAAGACATCAACAAAGTCACAAACTGTTGGGACTTCGCTAATATCTAGAGCGGCTTCGCTTCAAGCGCCAAGAGATGAGGATCTAGCGACATGAGAAGCAAACCCGCTCACGGAAGGACTAGATAGAGATGAGCCTCTGGCGCAATCGATTTGTCCCATGTGCCGGGACAACCAATCCATACCAAGAATCACATCTAGACTCATTGAATGGAGAAGGATAAGGTTCGCTAAGAACCCTACGCCTTCGATCTCGATAGGGACATCCCTACACTCAACCTCAGCCCTCAACTCCAACCGGAGAGCGAATGAGAAGCGGGACCGACAATGGAGAGAAAAGAAGCCCTCCAACAGCAGCAAAAGACTCGTAAACAATGAATGAGATGCTCTGAATCAAACAAAACAGTAGCGGGATGAGAGTTAACAGAAAGTGTACCTAGCACGACGTCGGGTGCCTCCTGAGCCTCCTCTGTGGTGATGGCGTTGACGCGACCACTACCCACGCCTTGGGTAGCCGGGACGATCTTCTGGTCCTGAGATGCACCACCTCCTGGCCCGCGTCCTCCATTAGGACGACGGGTGCTCTGCCTTCTTAGGGCATTGGTTCGCATAATGCCCTTCGGTTGCATGAGAAGCATGTGACCCCACCGCCGGGTTGCGGGGTCGCTCACGACTTCGCAGTGCACGTGGTCGAGACACGGCTGCGAAGGACGAGGAACAGGGCGTGACCTCGGGCGCCAAGAGTGAGAGTGGTACCGAGGAGATCGCCGGCGGGACGGAGGAACCGCCCTGGATGACTTATGGGCCTCCCACTTCCACTTGCGGAATCCATAAGCTCCTCGGCTGAATGCTCATGACAATGGCCTTGTCGACCAAGGACCTGAAAATCGGAAAGTCGACAATGGATAGCTTGTCCTTCACTCCTCGGACAAGCCACGCTGAACTTGGTCCTTGGCCATATCGGTGGCCACATCCTCGGGAGCATAACGAGCTAGATGGTTGAACTTCGTAGACATACTCCATGATCGAAGCTCGCCTTGCTTGAGCGCAAGAAACTCCCCGCTTGATCTCCATCAAGCCGGCAGGATGTGAGCCCGTCGGAAGGCAAGACGGAACTCCTCCCAAGAGACGGTGTGATCCACGGGCCGCATGGCGAGAAAGTTCTCCCACCATGACAAGGCTGCACCCTCCACCGGTGCGATCACGAACAGCGCCTTCTCGTGCTCCTCGCATCGCTGCGCTATCTTGAGCTTCCGCCAACCAAACGGCCAATCGCTCAGATCGAGCGGGTCCTCGACCGAAAAGGTAGGGGCTGAGTACGAAGAAACTCCGCGAGTCCTCCACGCGGCCGATGGGCATTCTCGCCCAGATCCGAAGCTCCGTAAGTGCAAGGTGGTGCGCGCGATGACGCCCAAGAGAACTCTCCGGTCATCCGCGCGGTTGCGCCGATCTGAAGAATAACCTCGGCCATGGTCGGAGGAGGAGGAAGCCTCGTCCGGACCAGTGGATCGCCTTGGCCGCTACGAAAAGGCCCGCCATCCTGTTACAAGGAATTTTTGGTTAGCAACTAGACCCAAAACAAAGCCTTAAAGAAAGCAAAAGCGATCGACTAGGGAATGGAATATCACCCCAAACGAAAGCCAAAATCAGCGGTTATTTAAACTTTAAAAAGCTTCTAAAAGACTCTAAAACAGCCAAGAAACACCAAAAGAAGGCTCAACTTCTCAACTCAACTAACCCGTATTGAATGAACGAGGAATTGGTCGAGAAGATCAAAAATTAGATTGTAGGGTGAGAGCTAATGCTACTAAAGAGCAAGGTTAAATCAGCGAAATAAGTGTTAGATACTTAGCTAACTAGTATCACATCTTACCCTTTTATTCCCACAAGTTTTAGTTGATTAACCTCTCATTATCTATCCTAATTAGAAACCTTTGAGACTGCTGTCCGAAATTTGATGCTTGCTGTCCAGATTTCAGATCCAAGCTCCTTGTCGAATCACCGACTCGAACTTCAAAACCTTGTAGTGGGCAGCTCACACTTCAATTTGCCAATCTCATTGGTTCTCCCAAAAACCCAAAGGTTAATCGATAACAACTATTTTGTAGAAGGGAAGAGAGGAAAACAACTTTTAAAACTCAAATTAGAGTGGGATGAGAAGAGAAAGCTAAGATAGGTAAGGAATAAAATCCGAGAATTTACCTAAGCTTTCAAAACTCATTTGATGCTTTGAAAATAGGTTTTCAAAATATCCTAAGGACGACCAAGCTTGCGTTACTACGGTCATAACGGCTCTGATACCAACTTTTGTGAGCACCCGGATTTATTAGGCTCATAATACTTAGTCATCCAATTGACCCTAGTATTATCAACCAAATAAACTCGGTCTCGAGAGATGTATACTTCCTGAATGCAAGACACATACCTCACAACAAAAGAATGCATCAATTCCATACAACACATAGTACATAAGCAACAAACCGAAGTTAACATTAATATGGAATAGATATTACAAAAGAGAGGCCCTTAGGCCAAATAACAATAATTACAAAAGATAACAATGAAGCAAAAGTGCCATAAAGATGGCCAAAATAAGAGCCAACCAAGGTGCCTTTAGCCCACAAGGCAATCGACCGGACCGCCAAGCTAGTCGCTCTCCCAACCACACCAAGACAACAAGAAAAGTAAAGCCCTTTGGGCTCTACCTCCTCTGCAACAAAGTTGTTAAGCAAAGCAAATGAGTACAATAACTTGTTTATTGTACTCGCAAGACCGACGTGTAAGATAACGAGAACTATAATTTAGCTACATGCAAGCTTTATTTAAGTGGATGAGGCTTTGGACTCATTTTAGCATAAAGCAAGTTTCATTTGCAATAACATAGTAGATTGAAAGCAATTTGACAAAGCATTTTTAATTGTTGAAATAACAACGCGATAATAACATAACAACAACAACAAGAACAATCACAGGAAGTGACTAACCCAAGTCACCACAACAATAGCATGAACATCCATTCATACCAACCCATCAAGTTTTAATTAAAAGTTTGAGACTAGTCTTGAACGACCTTACCAAGCATGTCCATAACCTAGGGCGAGGCTATTGAATAGTTTTATCCTGCAGGTGTACCACTTGCACCCACACGCCGCATCGCCTTTCCTTTACGCACACTTCCGGGTGTGCCGCACGGCTAAGTCCTACGAGACCTTTCCAAAGGATGAATGCTAATTACGAGCTGCACAACCCACGGGAGAAGGAGACATTAGGCGACCTACCCTAAGCTAATGCTCCCTCCCACACTATACATATACATTTGTTTTGAAAACACACCAACCGAGCTCGCTCATAATTAACACCTCCTAGAGTACTTAGTCAAGAGGGGTTCCATATGCCCTCGCGTGGTTAGTACGCATAAAGCGCTTGGCTTAGTGACCCAAGTACTCGGTCCTTAGGGACCCGGGCATACCACCACATTCCAAAACCGCACCATCCATCCAATATGCCCAAGTCTAAATCAATCTTTTATTTTCAGCTTTTGATTTTACAATTAATCAAAGCACAAGTGCTGGACATATAGGAGTAATAATCATTTTGAGTGATCAAGATCATCGACTAAGTCGATGATCGCCCAATACTACCGATAGCTAAGCATGTCTAAGCAAGAGGAAACGCAACTACTAAGTGATAAGAGCTCATCCAACGAGCTCAAACCACAGCGAATAACCTAGGCTCATTGGTAGTAGAGGATAAAGAATTCCTACAGATTATGCGACTATAGGATTACTAACGACATTTAACACAAAGTAGCATGCATACATAGAAGTAAAACAAAGTATTAAGCTCTAAAGTAATGGGACATGATGGGAAATGGTCAAACTGCTTGCCTTGTTGCTGTTGCTCAAATTGTGGCAGAGGGTCGCTCTCGGGATCACCACAAATGTCGAAACCTAACGGAAAAGCGATAAAGAACCGATAAGAACGATTTAAAGGCAACAAAGACAGCACAGCAAACGAACTCCAAATACCCTGAATTTTCTACAGCAGCAAGGATGATTTTTAGGAAATTTTGCAACAAGAACCAATGGATTTGGATTCTCAATGCAAAAGATATGAGCAAAACAATTCTGCTCAGCCCTAAAAATTACCAAACTGCACTATTCACTAATTTAATTGTGAGGCAACATTTTCTAGAAAAGTGGTGAGGCTGAGATTTTTATTGTAAAACCAGCACCTCATGAGATGAATAACACAATTGAGTTCATCTCATTTGGAGCTATTATGCACTTTCTATAATTTTTCAAAAACAAGAACTTGAACAAAATTATAATGCACAAGTCCTCATTTCTATAACAGCAACATGCTCAGAACTAATTCTCACAGTGAGTTCATTATTAGAGGAAGCTAACAAAATTGGGTTTACTCACAAATAACCTACAGAGCATTAGTTATGGGTTTTACAAGTTAAACATAAATTTTGAGTGTATATTCAAAGGAGTTTTAAAACCTATTGGCTAATCAGTGCTCTGAGCTGAACTCAACTTACAATCATTTTTGGATTAAAGTTAAGTTCAAGACAGAGCTAACACAATTTGAATGACCTCAAAAGGATTTAAAACGAAGAAGATATGAAATTCTAAAGTCTATACCTTATTTCAGGTCTATAACTAAGACTTCACTGGAATTTCTAAAACTCACAAGGGTATGGGAGGACGTGAGCCACAGATCTCAGATCCAACGGCTCAAGACCTCCCAGGAGAACATCACACACGCGCACGTGAAGTCCAGAGGTCCTGGACCTCTTAGCAACTCACATGCGCGAGGTGAGGGGGAGGTCGTGGCCGTAGATGGGAGATCCAACGGACCACAACACAGAAAGGAGGTCCGGAACGGACCAGATCTAAAGGGGAGGTCCTCAACGGTGAGATGACCTCGAGGAGGTCCTAAGCGATAGATCTAACATCACAGCACCTCCGAGGAGGTCCGGACGGCTACGATTAGCGCAAGGAGGTCTTGGGCGCCCAGATTTCCTTGGAGGAGGTCCGGGCGCCCCGAGCTCACAACCACGTGCTTGCGCACGCACGCAGCTTGGACAAGAGGTTAATGCTTGCCATGACACAAGGAGGTCCGCTGCAGGAGGTCTTAATCACGACAACAAATGGTGGATTTAAGAACATCAAGACCCAACCAATGATTGCAAGATTGAGCAATTGATGACCGCATTAAACACGGCAAATCTCTGTCCTAAAACGACAATGTGCCGCTGCCGTGTCCGACAAAGACCCGAGCTCAAAGATTTGGTCATCGCCGGCGATGTAGACCTCGCCGGCGAGAACCAAGGACATCCCCTGCAGCGCAATAGTGTTGCGCACACCATGGACTCATTCTCGACGGCGACGACGGCCTTAATCGCCGCCGAGCCGAGAGGACAAACACAACCCGCACGGCCAAAATACGAAATGCAAAATGGAGCTCATGCGACAATCAGCGTGTGCCAAAACTTAAGCTCCGCAACATGCATTCAGCGGGTGCCGAGATCTAAAGGACTAACAGGAGGTGTACCGGAGGTCCTAAGGTGCTTTGGGAGGTTGTGGAGGTGATGACCGGAGTTGGGGAAGGCGGTGAAGCTTCACGCCCCAAGGCACCAGCTCAAGCTCGACTTTGTCCACCTCTGAAAAATGCCCAAACAATTCAAGTTAGGGTTAACTTCCAAGAGGTTTTCAGGAGCAAAAGTGAGCAAGGTTTGAAGGAGGAGCCATCGAACCCTTGTCTCACCGAGGAGCTCCAAGGACATCAACAATGGCAGCCAAGATGGGAGGTGAGTTTGGGGATGAGGAGCTCACCACGCACAAGTGCAAGGCCGAGGTCAATTGTGTGCAAAGGAAGCCAAGGAGGATTCCTGGGGGTGACTTATAGACCGAGGTGAAGGTTATGAGTGGGGCTAAGCCCCATGGTGAGCTTAGCCCACGGGTTGGTCCATGGGGTGGACAAGACATAAAGGTTGACAAGGTGACAAAGTTGGTGACCAATGAGGCGGAAAGTCGACCAAGATTAAATGCGGTTAGCAAAGAGTCATATAATGTACCCCAAGGTCGACACGCATTAATGCATTTGCTCGAGCTCGCATGCGCGCCAGAGGAAGGAGAAGAACAGGAGGTCTTGGTGACCGCTGGATAAGACACAGGAGAGGTCCTAACCATCGGATCCAATTTTTGAACCGTTATGTTTTAAGTGGCTAGGAGGAGGTCCCACCACACGATCAAGGGTGGGAGGTCGTGGCCCTCCGATTTCATAATCGAGAAAACGCGCGTGAGGAAAAGGGACAGAGGTCCAAAGCGTTGGATCTCCATCCAACGTCTTGGACCTCCAAAGGAGGACTTAACGCACGCGATCAAAAAGACATGAGGGGAGGTCATGGCCTTTGGATTTAAATCCAAGGGCACACAATGACCGGGGAGGTCTGGATATGATGCGCAACGGGCAAGGGAGGTCAGGACCTTTAGATTTAGATCTAAGGGCTACGATCAAAAGAGGTGGAGGTCCTGAGCTTGCGCAACGCACAAGGGAGGTCATGGCCTTTAGATTTAGATCTAAGGGCTACGACCTCACCAAGGCGGGAGGACCTTGCCGTGATGTTTTTCAGAGGAGGTCGTGGCCTTTGGATCTGAATCCAACGGCTACGACCTCAACAAATAGCTAAAAGGGAGGTCTGTTAGTTAGATTGAGAGGAGGAGGTCGTGGCCATGGATTTTTGATCCAATGGCTGTGACCTCAACAAGGTGGGATGTAGACTTTGAGGTTTGACACACAGGGGAGGTCATGACCGTGGATCTTTGATCCAACGGCTGTGACCTCATGTAGGTGGGATGTTTGCTTAGCTTAACAGTGAGGGGAGGTCAGGGCCGTGGATCTTGAATCCAAGGGCCAAGACCTCAACAAGGTGGAAGGTGGTTTTTGAGGTTTGATAGCCAGGGGAGGTCAGGGCCGGTTGGATGTTAATCCAAGGGCTATGACCAGACAAGGTTGGGAGGTCCTTGCAGTGTTGACCTGAGAGGAGGTCGTGGCGGTTGGATGTAGATCCAACAGCTACGACCTGATCAAGGTGGAGATGAGGTCTGGCGAGGTGCAGACATGGTTGGGCAGGACCAGCTTGAACATGGCTAGCCCAAGGAACAAGGTAGGCTTTTAAATTTAGTTTCTAACAGCTGAGACTTAACAGAATTGTTTGGGATAGCATTTCAACTCCAAAATTCATGAAATTTTTACAGGAGCTTGCTGACAATGAGCTTAACCTTGCATAAAATTTTCAGAGGTTATTATGTACTGCATTTTTCTCAGGAAATTCATGAAGGTTGTTTAAAGGATTGTTTTGCCTCCAAAAATTATCAACAAGTGTTATAACTCATGATATTTTTCAGAGGGTCCCACATCAGTTTTTGGACCAAGGAAAATATTTCCAATTGATTGGCACAAGATTTAAGATGGATGGAAAATGAATTTGACTTTTGGTCAACAAGAGCTTTGTGTTTTGGATTACACAACTCTTGGACAAGAATCACATGAGATTTTAGGGTTTTTCAAGATGTGAGAAAAAGTTTTAATTTCTACACATATAATTATGCTTGAATAACCCTAATTATACATTTGGGATGTCACATCCCCGAAGTAAGAGGGAGCTAAGGGAACAAGAATTAGAGAGAGAGAAGCTCAGGGTTACCGCCTTCACCGAGAGCTCCAGGGGCGGCAGCGAAGGTTTGAGCGACTTGAGCTCGAACCAACACTGAGAGGGGTGGCTAGCGAAGCGGGATTGCTAAAGGGAGACAAAGGAGCAAGCCTGGGAGCATAAGTAGCACGGGAGGAAGAGAGCAACGGCTCGGAGTGCCTCGGGTGCTCTGGGTCAAAGGGAAACTCCGAGGCGACGGGAGCAGTTGGGCGGAGACTTCCGGGGGAGGAACACGCAGGAGCATTAATTGCGCGACAGAGCAACCCGTTGAAGCCTGCGGGGAGGTGACTTGACGCTGCCCCCACTCCCCTGCCATGACACACAGAGAGAGCGCGCGAGAGAGAAGGTGCGGGAGGAGGACGACGACGCGGAGCCGCCTGATTCGCATCCAACGGCCCACCCGCCTAAGCGCCAGCGCCCGCGCCACTCGGTACAGCTAGGTGGCTCAGCCGAGTCAAATGACTCGAGTCAGGCTCGGGTCTGAGCCGGTGGAATAGTACTAACCCAAATGAGTTTGAATTAGGACAGCAGACATTGAGAATTTAATTGAGGCACCAAAACAACTCCAAAATTCACGAAATTTTTACAGGAGCTTTATGACTAACATATTGACCTCCCATAAAATTTTCAGAGATGTTTGTGCAATATATTTTCCTCAACACATTCCAGGAGGATTGATAAAGAGGTTTGTCCAGACTTTGGGCTGGTTTGACTTGCCTCTAAAAATATTCAAACAATTTCTAAAAATTGTGGGAAAATTCAGAGGGGCTACAAGTCATCCCAAGAACTTGGGAAAAATATTTTACAAGAAGATGGCACCAAGCTTTACCAAGGAGGTTTTTGATTGGAGTTTAAATTGGAGATTTTGATTTTTTTTTCCATAATTCTTTTGCAAGAATTACAGAAAAGGTTCAAGGACCTCAAAATAAATAAAAAGTTTTAATTTCCCCTCATTTTCAGAATTGGGATGTTATAGTCTGCACCCCAGCAGACCTCCTCTCCACCTTGATCAGGTCGCAGCCGTTGGATTTACATCCAACCGCCACGACCTCCTCCGCGGTCAACACCGCAAAGACCTCCTCACCTCACCAAGTCATAGCCGTTGGATCAAAGATCCACGGTCATGACCTCCCCTGTGTGTTAAATCTCAAAAACCTCCACGGGTTGTCAAACCACTTGACATCCCACCTTGTTGAGGTCGTAGCCCTTGGATCCAAGATCCATGGCCATGACCTCCCTCACCGTTAAACTAAGCAAACCTCCCACCTAAACGAGGTCGAGCCGCTTGGATCGATCCAACAACCCACGACCTCCTGCGATCAGGCGCACAAGACCTCCCTATCTCGTGTTGTGCACCGTTGGATTAAAATCCACGGTCACGACCTCCTCCTTTCCTCGTGCGCATCGATCTCCCACAAGACGTGAGGTCGCTGTTCCCTAGATCTAAATCTAAAGGCCATGACCTCCCTTGTGTGTTGTGCAAGGTCTTGACCTCCCTCGCGCTTCACGCAAAGCCTCAGACCTCCCTTTGGTTGTGTGCCCTTGGATTTAAATCCTAAGGCCGTGACCTCCCCCTCATGCTCTTAAGTTCATGTGCGGTTAAGACCTCACAGAAGGTCCGCACTGTTGGATGGAGATCCAACGCCTTGGACCTCCTAATCCCATTTTCCCACGTGCGCTTACACATTAAGGAAATCGGAGGGCCATGACCTCCCCATCCTTGATCGTGTGGCTGGGACCTCCTCCCAGTCATTTGGGCGTAATGGTTCAAAAACCACATCGGGGGGCCAGGACCTCCCCGTGGGCTTATCCAGCGGTCAAAATGACCTCCCCTGTTCTTCTCCTTCCTTGGTCACGCATGAACACGTGCGTGCGCGCAAGCACGTGGCCCTGAGCAAGTGAGTTAATGCCCAGCCTGTCCACTGTGTACCTTATAACAACTCTTTCTCGACCAAGATTAAATGCAGGTCGGTCTTCCGCCTCTTCCCCGTCCACACAGTTCTGTCACCATGTCGCCTCGTGTCTTGTCCAACCCTTGAATCGAGCCATGGGCTAAGCTCACCATGAGCTTAACCCGGGTCTATGACCTCTTTGCCCTAGCTATAAAACCTCCCCTCTGCTTCCGTGGCTTCCTTTGCACACCATTATCCCCTTGCTTGCACCCCGAGCTTATGAGCTCTAAACCACCAAAGCTATCTTGGCCGCCATTGTTGAGAAGCTTGAAGCTCCTCGGTGGACAAGGGTCCCTGGAGTTTTTCCTCCTTTTCTCCTTGCTTCCATTTGTGACCTACCCTCTGGGACCAAGGCCTAACTTGATATTGTTGGGCATTTGCAGAGGGGGACAAAGTGGAGCTTGAAGTTGAAGCTTTGGTCGTGGAGCACCCTTCCTCCCCGGCACCGGTCCTCCCTTCCTCGACCTCCTCAGCACCTTAGGACCTCCAGGTACTCCCTGATAGTCCTTTAGCGCTGGGCACCCGCATGTATGAGGTCGCGGAGCTTTTAAATTGGGCACACGCTTGATTGGTTATCGCGCGGAGCTTCCCTTTTGCATTTTGGATTTTGCCGTGTGCTTGTCTTCGTTGTCTCTCGGCTCGCCTGTTCAAAACCGTCGCCGCCGTTGAGAGGAGGACCATTGGGTGCGCATGGTTATTGCGGACCCAACGGTACCATTGGATGTCGCCGGCGAGGTCTGTATCGCCGGCGAGGACCATTTCTTCCAACCCGGGTCTTTGTCGGACAAAACGGCAGCGCCGTTGTCGTTTTTAGGACAAGGATTCACCGCGTTAATGCACTAATCATGTGCTCAAATCATTGAAATCATTGGCATGTCTTAACTGCATTTAATCCTCACCTTGCGCGCATTTAAGACCTCCGCCTTGGACCTCCTCGTTGTCCCGCCATTTAACCTCTTGTCCAAGCACGCAGCGTGCGTCGCGAGATCTGGAACGTCCAAGACCTCCCCTTGCGAAATCATGGCCGTCCAGACCTCCCTGGAGGTCTGTGACGTTAGGACCTCCCCTTAGGACCTCCCCTTAGGACCTCCCCGAAGTCATCTCAGTTGTTCATGACCTCCCCGGGTAGATCTTGACCATCACGGTTCTCCCTCGGACGATCTGAACCATCGAGGACCTCCCTTGGAACATCTCGGACCGTCCGAGGACCTCCCCTGTGAGGTCTTGACGATATAGATCTTCCTCGGGAGATCTTGATAGTTTAGATCTTCCTTTGGAAGATCTCAACCGTGAGGACCTCCCCCGTGTGATCTGAGCCGTTAGATCTAAGATCTGTGGCTCACGTCCTCCCTTGTATTTCTAGTTTTAGAAATTCCAGTGAACTCTTAAGTGTAAACTGAAATATGGTATAACTTTAGAATTTCATACCTTTGTTGTTTTAAATCCAAATGAGGTCATTCAAGTTGTGTTAGCTCTGTCTTGAACTTGACTTTAATCCAAAAATGATTGTAAGTTGAGTTCAGCTTGAGCACGCTTTTGCCATTAGATTTTAAAACTCACTTTAAATATACACTCAAATTAATGCTTAACTTGTAAAATACATAACTAATGCTCTGTAGATTATTTTTGGGTGAAACCGACTTTGTGGGTTTCCTCTATTAGTGAACTCACTGTGAAAATTGGTTTTGAGCATGTTGCTGTTAGGAAAATGAGGACTTGTGCATTATAATTTTGTTCAAGTTCTTGTTTTTGAAAATTTGTAGAGAGTGCATAATAGCTCCAAATGAGGTGAACTCAATTGTGTTATTCATCTCATGAGGTGCTGGTTTCACAGTAAAAATCTCAGTGTCACCACTTTTCTAGAAAATGTTGCCTCATAATTAAATTAGTGAATAGTGCAGTTTGGTATTAATAGGCTGAGCAGAATTGATTTCATCATATCTTTTGCATTAAGGATCCAAATCAATTGGTTCTTGTTGCTAAATTCATGATAAATCATTGTCTTGCTGCTGTGAAATTTTCATAGCATTCGGAGAAGTTTCTCTGTTGCGTCTTTTGGTTTTTCGTCGTTCTTATCGGTTCTTTCTCGCCTTTCCGTTAGGTTTCGACATTTGTGGTGATCCCGAGAGTGACCCTCTGCCACAACTTGGCCAGCAACATCAAGGCAAGCAGTTTGATCATATCCCCTCTAACGTCCCATTACTTTAAAGGTTAATATATTGTTTTACTTCTATGTATGCATGCTACTTTGTGTTAAATGTCGCTAGTAATCCTATAGTTGCATAATCTGTAGGAGTTGTTTATCCTCTACTACCGATGAGCCTAGGTTATTTGCTGTGGTCTAAGCTCGTTGGATGAGCTCTTATCACTTAGTAGTTGCGTTTTCTACTGCTTAGACCTGCTTAGTAACGGTAGTAATGGGCGATCATCGACTTAGTCGATGGTCTTGATCACTCAAAACTGATTATTACCCCTATATGTCCAGCACTTGTGCTTTGATTAATTTGTAAAATCAAAAACTGAAAATAAAAGGATTGATTTAGACTTGGGCATATTGGATGGATGGTGCGGTTTTTGGAATGTGGTGGTATGCCTGGGTCCCTAAGGACCGAGTACTTGGGTCACTAAGCCAAGCGCTTTTGCGTGCTAACCAAACGAGAGGGATATGGGACCTCTCTTGACTAAGTACCTTGGAAGGTGTTAATTATGAGCTGGTCGGTGCGTATGTTTTAATAATGTGTGTGTGTGGTGTTGGGAGGAGCATTAGCGGTGGTTAGGTCATCTAATGTGTCCTTGTCCCCGTGGGAAGCGGCTCGTAATTAGCATCGCCCATTGGAAATGTCTCAGAGGACTTAGCTGCTTGCATACCAAAGGTAGTGTGCTTAAAGGAAAGGCGGTCGACGTGTGGGAACATTGGTACACCCTACAGGTTAAAACTATTCAATAGCCTCGCCCTAGGTTATGGACATGCTTGGTAAGGTCGTTCAAGACTAGTCTCAACCATTTAATTAAAACTTGATGGGTTGGTATGAATGGATGTTCATGCTATTGTTGTGGTGACTTGGGTTAGTCACTTCGAGTTGATCTTGTTGTTGTTACTATGTTACTATCTCGTTGTTATTTCAACAATTAAAATGCTTTGCCAAATTGCTTTCAATCTATTATGTTATTGCAAATGAAACTTGCTTGATGCTAAAATGAGTCCAAAGCCTCATCCACTTAAATAAAGCTTGCATGTAGCTATTTATAGTTCTCGTTATCTCACACGTAAGTCTTGGAGTACTTTATGTACTCATCCGCCCGTGGTTGTGGCATTTTGTGGCTTTTGTTGCAGAGGAAGAAGGGAGCTCCTAGAGCCTCTCTTTTGTGCTACGTGTTGCGACTTCTTCGACGACTAGCTTGGCGGTCCGATCGATGCCTAGGGTTAAGGCACACCGATTGGCTTTGTGTTATAGCCATCTTTATGGCACTTTTGCTTCCGCTGTTATCTTATAGTTCTTGTTGTTATTTGGCCAAAAGGCCCCTCTTTTGTATTAACCTATTCCGTATTAATATTAACTTCGGGTTTGTTGCTTATGTACTATGTGTTGTATGGAATTGATACACTCTTTTGTTGTGAGGTATGTATACTTGCATTCGGGAGTATACATCTCGAGACTGGTTTATTTGGTTGATAATACTAGGGTCAATTGGATGACTAAGTATTATGAGCCTAATAAATCCGGGTGCTCACAAAAGTTGGTATCAGAGCTATACTGACCGTAGTAACGCAAGCTTGGTTGCCTTTAGGATATTTTGAAAACCTAATTTCAAAGTGTCAAATGAGTTTTGAAAGCTTAAGGAAATTCTCAGATTTTACTCCTCATCTATCTTAGCTTTCTCTTCTCATCTCCCTCTAATTTAAGTTATAAAAGTTGTTTTCCTCTCTTCCCTTCTACAAAATAGTTGTTATCGATTAATGGGGTTTTGGGGAATCAATGAGTTTGGCAAATTGAAGTGTTAGCTGCCCATCTACAAGGTTTTGAAGCTTCTGGAATGGCCAATTTCGATTTGGAAGCTTGATGCAAAATCTGGACAGCAAGCGTCAATTTCGGACAGCAAGCTCAAAGGTTCTAAATAGGGTAGAAAATGAGAGGTTAAATCAATTAAAACTTGTGGGAATAAAAGGGTAAGATGTGATACTAGTTAGCTAAGTATCTAACACGTATTTCGCTGCATTAGCCTTGCTTTCTAGTAGTTTTAGATCTCATCTCACAATCTGATTTTAATCTTCTCGATCAATTATTCGTTCATTCAATACGAGTTAGTTGAGTTGAGAAGTTGAGCTTTGCTTTTGGTGTTTCTTGGCTGTTTTTAGAGTCTTTTAGAAGCTTCTAAAGTTGATTTACTCGCTGTTTTGGCTTTCGTTTAGGGTGATATTTTATTCCCCTAGTCGATCGCTTTTGCTTATTTTAAAGGCTTTGTTTTTTGGGTCTAGTTGCTAACCAAAAAATTCTTGTAACAGGATGGCCGGACGCACTCGTAGCGGCCAAGGCGATCCACCGGTCCGGATGAGGAGCTTCCTCCTCCTCCGACCATGGCCGAGGTTCATCTTCAGATCGAAGCGCAACCGCGGATGACAGAGAGTTCTCTCGACGCCATCGCGCAACACCACCGCTTACTTACCGGAGCTTCGTGATCTGGGCAAGGGAACACCCATCAGCCGCGTGGAGGACTTGCGGAGTTTCTTCGTACTCAGCCCCCTACCTTTTCCCGGTCTGAGGACCCGTTGGATGCGGACGATTGGCTTCGTCTGGTGGAGCGAAAGCTCCGCATTGCGCAGTGCCAGGAGCACGAGAAGGCGCTGTTCGCATCGCACCAGCTGGAGGGTGCAGCTTTGTCATGGTGGGAGAGTTTTCTCGCCATGCAGCCCGCAGACCATACTGTTTCTTGGGAGGAGTTTCGTACTGCCTTCCGTCGGGCTCACATCCCTGCCGGCTTGATGGAGATCAAGAAGCAGGAGTTTCTTGCGCCAAGCAAGGGCGTAGCTCACCATGGAGTATGTCTACGAGTTCAACCATCTAGCTCATTATGCTCCCGAGGATGTGGCCACCGATATGGCTAAGGTGCCAAGTTCAGCGTGGCTTGTCCGAGGAGTCAAGGACAAGCTATCCATTGTCGACTTCGATTTCCGCACCTTGGTCGACAAGGCCATCGTCGGCGAGCATGCGGCTCGAGAGCTTATGGACTCATAGCGCAAGTGGGAGGCCCATAAGTCATCCAGGCGCCTCCTCCGCCCCCACTTCGGCGCCTCGGGGTACCGGTCCCATCTTGGCGCCCGAGGTTACCTCGCCTCGTTCTCGTTCATCGCAGGCCGTGTCTCACCACGTGCACTGCGAAGTCGTGAGAGGCCCCGCAACCCAAATTCTGGGGTCACATGCTTCTCTTGCAACGAAGGGGCATTATGCTAACCAATGCCCTAAGAAGACAGAGCACCCTCGCCCTAATGGAGGACGCGCCGAGGTGGTGCATCTCGACCAAGATCGCCCCGCTACCCAAGGCGTGGGTAGTGGTCGCGTCAACGCCGCCACCGCAGAGGAGGCTCAGAGGCACCCGACGCCGTGCTAGGTACACTTTCGTTAACTCTCACCTCGCTCTCGCTTTTGTTTGATTCAGAGCATCTTATTCCTTTGTTTCGAAGTCTTTTGCTGCTGTTGGAGAGCTTCTTTTCTCTCCATTGTCGGTCCCGCTTACTCATTCGCTCTCCGGTTCGGAGTTGAGAGTCGAATCGAGTGTAGGGATGTTCCTATCGAGATCGAAGGGGTAGGTTTCTTAGCTAAACCTTATCCTTCTCCATTCAGCGAGTCTTGATGTGATTCTTGGCATGGATTGGTTGTCCCAGCACATGGGGCAAATCGATTGCGCCAGGAAGCTCATCTCTATCTAGTCCTCCCGGCGAAAGGTTAAGCTCGTTCGCCGAAGTCGCTAGATCCGCATCTCTTCGGCGCTTGAGCGAAGCCCGCCTAGATATTAGCGAAGTCCCAACAGTTTGTGACTTTGTTGATGTCTTTCCCGCAGATCTTCCGGGAATGCCACCCGTTCGAGACCTCGAGTTTGTCATTGAGTTGGCTCCCGGTACCGCCCCTATCTCAAAGAGGCCTTATCGGATGCCACCGAACGAGTTGGTGGAATTGAAGAAGCGCTAAGTGAGCTGCAAGAGAAGGGTTTCATCCGCCTAGCTCATCTCCTTGGGGTTGTCCAAAGAATCTTCGTAAAGAAGAAGGACGGTACTTTATGATAAGCGTTGATTACCGCCCACTTAATGAAGTGACTAGAAGAACAAGTATCCATTGCCCCACATCGACGATCTCTTCGATCAATTAACTGGAGCTCGAGTTTTCTCCAAGATTGATTTGAGAGTGGGATATCATCAGGTTCGGATTCGACCTGAGGATATTCCAAAGACAGCGTTCTCTACTCGCTACGGCTTGTACGAGTACACCGTCATGTCATTCGGCTTAACCAATGCTCCTGCCTTGTTCATGAACCTCATGAACTCGGTATTCATGGAGTATTTGGATAAGTTTGTCGTGGTCTTCATCGATGATATTCTTATCTACTCCAAGAACGATGAGGAACACGCCGAGCATCCTGCTTGTGTTAGGCAAGTCTGCGTGAGCACCAACAGTCGCGAAGTTCACAAGTGTGCATTCGGTTGAAGGAAGTGTCTTTCTTAGGCCACGCTTCTTTCAAATAGAGGCGAGCCGTTGACCCTAGCAAGGTCAGCGATGTTCTTTCATGGAGTCACCGCTTCGGTCACCGATGTACGAAGTTTTCTCGGTTTAGCGGGATATTATCGCCGCTTATCGAGAACTTCTCCAAGATCGCTGGCCGATAACAGAGTTGCTCAAGAAGGACAAGAAGTTCGTGTGGTCCGCTGAGTGTGAGGAAAGTTTCCAAATACTCAAAAGCGTTTGACCATCGCTCCCGTTCTTGTTCTTCCCGATATCCATCGAAGCTTCGATATCTTTTGCGATGCTTCGTCGAGGCCTCGGTTGTGTCCTTATGCAAGAAGGCAAGGTAGTGGCCTATGCATCAAGGCAATTGAGACCTCATGAGCTCAACTATCCTACCAATGATTTGGAGTTGGTCGCAGTGATTCATGCACTTAAGATTTGGCGATATTACCTAATCGGTGTCGCTATGAAGTGTATTCGGATCACAAAAGCTTAAAGTACTTGTTCACACAGCCGACCTGAACCTCGTGCAAAGGAGATGGTTGGAGTTGATCAAGGACTATGATATGGGTATTCACTACCGTCCGGGCAAGGCTAATGTCGCTCTTGGATGCGCTTTAGTCGCAAAGCACATTGCAATGCCTTGTTGTCCAAGGAGCTTCAGCCCGCTCTTCTGGAAGAATTTCAGCGTCTCAACTTGAGTTTAGTTGAGTATGGTTCTCTCGCTGCCTTGGTTGTGCAACCAACCTTGGTAGATCGGATCAAGTCCGCTCAGCAGTCGGATGTTGGAGTGAGCCACATTAAGGCAAATGTCAAGAACGGAACAACCAAGTGCTTTTCTGAGGATGAGCATGGTGTTGTGAGGTTCGGGCAACGCCTCGTGGTTCCAAAGGACATGGAGTTGCGGAATTTGATCCTCCGCGAAGCCCATGATTCGCCTTTAACCATTCATCCCGGGGCCACAAAGATGTATCAACATCTCCGCTAGAGATTTTGGTGGACCCGAATGAAGAGGGAGATCGCGAAGTTCGTTGCCGAGTGCGACGTGTGTCGTCGTGTCAAGGCCGAACATCGGCCCAGCGGATCGCTTGACCTCTGCCGGTTCTGAGTGGAAGTGGGATTCGATCGAATGGATTTCATCACCGGTCTACCCACGCCCCGAAGAAGAATGATGCCATTTGGGTCGCCATTGATCGATTGACTAAGGTGGCACATTTCCTTCCCGTCAAGACCGACCTTCGTAGGTCTTTTGGCGAACTCTATATCGCCCGCATCGTGAGTTTGCACGGTGTGTCAAGACGATTGTGTCGGATCGTGGATCCTTTTCACGCCTCGCTTTTGGCATAGCTTGCAAGAGGCTATGGGCACCGTTTTACCTTTAGCACGGCATTTCACCTCAAACGATGGTCGACCGAAAGGGTCAACCAAGTTTTGGAAGACATGCTTCGTGCTTGTGTCCTTTCATATGGGAAGCATTGGGAGAAATGCTTGCCATTCGCCGAAGTTTTCCTATAACAACAACTTTTCGAGGCCGGTCTCGGCATGGCACCTTTCGAGGCCTTGTACGGAGAAAGTGTAGAACCCGTTGAACTGGTCGAGACCGTGAGAGACCTCTCTTTGGCGGACTCAATCAATGAGGCCGAGCGCCAAGTCCAAATTTTATTCGTGGCGCTTGCGCACGTACCAATCTAGGCAAAAGAGCTATGCGGATCGCCGTCGACGTGAGTTGCGTTTTGAGCCTAATGACTTTGTTTATCTCAAAGTCTCTCCTTTGAAGGGCCATCAACGCTTTGGCGTCAAGGGCAGTTGGCTCCTCGATATGTCGGTCCCTACCGCGTTATCGAGAAGAAGGAGCTGTTGCCTATAAGTTGGAGCCGCCACCTGCACTTGAGGGGTACATGATGTTTTCCATGTGTCCCGGCTTAAGAAGTGCCTCCGTGTTCCAACCGAGGAAGCTCGCTGGAAACTCTCGATGTCCGTGAAGATTTGACCTATCGCGAGCACCTGCTTATGCACTCGATGAGTCCGAACGAAGGACAAGGAATAAGACCATCAAGTTCCTTAAAGTTCAGTGGTCGAACCATTCTGAAGATGAGGCTACTTGGGAAAGAGAAGATCGTCTGCGTGCGGACTATCCATCTTTCTTTACCGAGTGAGCCAAATCTCGGGACGAGATTTTTGTAAGGGGGGGAGATTTTGTAACATCCCAACTGTATAATTAGGGCGTGTTCAAATATAATTAAGGTGTAGAAGTTAAAACTTTTTCTCACACCTTGAAAACCCCTAAACACTCATGTAATTCTTGTCCAAGAGTTGTGTAATCCAAAAACACAAAGCTCTTGTTGACCAAAAGTCAAATTCATTTTCCAATTGTCTAAATCTTGTGCCAAACATTTGGAAATATTTTTCCTTGGTCCTAAAGTTGTTGTGGGACCCTCTGAAAAATATCATGAGTTATAACACTTGTTTGATAAATTTTGGAGGTAAAACAAATCCTTGAACAACCTTCATGAATTTCCTGAGAAAAATGCATGGCATAATAACCTCGGAAATTTTATGCAAGGTTAATCTCATTGTCAGCAAGCTCCAGTTAAAATTTCATCAAATTTGGAGTTCATTTGCTATCTCAAATAATTACGCTAAGTTTCAATTTGTTGAAAACTAAATTTAAAAGCCTACATTGTTCATTGGGCTAGCCACTTTGCAAAGCCGGTCCAGCCCAACCGTGTCTCCGCACCCAAACAGACCTCCTCTCCACCTTGATCAGGTCGCAGCCGTTGGATTTACATCCAACCGCCACGACCTCCTCATGATCAACACCGCAAAGACCTCCTCACCTCACGAGTCATAGCCGTTGGATCAAAGATCCACGGTCATGACCTCCCGTGTTAAATCTCAAAACCTCCACGGGTTGTCAAACCACTTGACATCCCACCTTGTTGAGGTCATAGCCCTTGGATCCAAGATCCATGACCATGACCTCCCTCACCGTTAAACTAAGCAAACCTCCCACTAAACGAGGTCGTGGCCGCTGGATCGAGATCCAACAGCCACGACCTCCTGCGCTATCAGCGCACAAGACCTCCCCTATCTCGTGTTGTGCACCGTTGATTAAAAATCCACGGTCACGACCTCCTCCTTTCCTCGTGCGCATCGATCTCTCACAAGACGTGAGGTCGCTGTTCTTAGATCTAAATCTAAAGGCCATGACCTCCCTTGTGTGTTGTGCAAGGTCTTGACCTCCCTCGCTTCACGCAAAGCCTCGACCTCCCTTTGGTTGTGTGCCCTTGGATTTAAATCCTAAGGCCGTGACCTCCCCTCATGCTCTTAAGTTCATGTGCGGTTAAGACCTCACGAAGGTCCAAGATCGTTGGATGGAGATCCAACGCCTTGGACCTCCTAATCCCATTTTCCCACGCGCGCGCTACACATTAAGGAAATCGGAGGGCCACGACCTCCCATCCTTGATCGTGTGGTGGGACCTCCTCCCACCATTTGGGCGTAACGGTTCAAAAACCACATCGGAGGGCCAGACCTCCCGTGGGCTTATCCAATGGTCAAAATGACCTCCCTGTTCTTCTCCTTCCTTGGTCACGCATGAACACGCAGGCGCCGCAAGCACGTGGCCCCGAGCAAGTGAGTTAATACCCACTGTCCCACGTGTACCTTATAACAACTCTTTGTCGACCAAGCATTAAATGCGTGTCACCTTCCGCCTTCCCCGTCCACATAGGCTCTGCCACCATGTCACCTTTGTGTCTTGTCCAACCCTTGAATCGAGCCATGGGCTAAGCTCACCATGAGCTTAACCCGGTCTATGACCCTTTTGCCCTAGCTATAAAACCTCCCCATCTGCTTTCCGTGGCTTCCTTTGCACACCATTATCCCCTTGCTTGCACCCTTGTGCTTATGCGAGCTCTAAACCACCAAAGCTATCTTGGCGCCATTGTTGAGAAGCTTGAAGCTCCTCGGTGGACAAGGGTCCCCGAGTTTTTCCTCCTTTTCTCCTTGCTTCCATTTGTGCCCTACCCTCCGGGACCAAGGCCTAACTTGATATTGTTGGGCATTTGCAGAGAGGGACAAAGTGGAGCTTGAAGTTGAAGCTTTGGCCGTGGAGCACCCTTCCTCCCGCACCGGTCCTCCCTTCCTCGACCTCCTCAAAGACCTTAGGACCTCCGTGTACTCCGATAGTCCTTTAGCTGGGCACCCGATGTATGAGGTCGCGAGCTTTTAAATTGGGCACACGCTTGATTGGTTATCGCGCGAGCTTCCTTTTGCATTTTGGATTTTGCCGGTGTGCTTGTCTTCGTTGTCCTCTCGGCTCGCCGGCGTTCAAAACGTCGCCGCCGTTGAGAGGAGGACCATTGCGCGCATGGTTATTGCGGACCCAACGGTACCATTGGATGTCGCCATGAGGTCTCAGACGCCGGCGAGGACCATTTCTTCCAACCCGGTCTTTGTCGGACAAAACGGCAGCGCCGTTGTCGCTTTTAGGACAAGGATTCACCGTTAATGCACTAATCATGTGCTCAAATCATTGAAATCATTGGCATGTCTTAACGCATTTAATCCTCACCTTGCGCCAAGATTTAAGACCTCCGCCATGACCTCCTCGTTGTCCCGCGCGCATTTAACCTCTTGTCCAAGCACGTGCGTGCGTCGCGAGATCTGGAACGTCCAAGACCTCCCCTTGCGAAATCATGGCCGTCCAGACCTCCCTGGAGGTCTGTGACGTTAGGACCTCCCCTTAGGACCTCCCCGAAGTCATCTCAGTTGTTCATGACCTCCCCGGGTAGATCTTGACCATCACGGTTCTCCCTCGGACGATCTGAACCATCGAGGACCTCCCTTGGAACATCTGGACCGTCGAGGACCTCCCCTGTGAGGTCTTGACGATATAGATCTTCCTCGGGGAGATCTTGATAGTTTAGATCTTCCTTTGGAAGATCTCAACCGTGAGGACCTCCCCCGTGTGATCTGAGCCGTTAGATCTAAGATCTGTGGCTCACGTCCTCCCTTGTATTTCTGGTTTTAGAAATTCCAGTGAACTCTTAAGTGTAAACTGAAATAAGGTATAACTTTAGAATTTCATACCTTTGTTGTTTTAAATCCAAATGAGGTCATTCAAGTTGTGTTAGCTCTGTCTTGAACTTGACTTTAATCCAAAAATGATTGTAAGTTGAGTTCAGCTTCAGAGCACAGTTTTGCCATTAGATTTTAAAACTCACTTTAAATATACACTCAAATTAATGCTTAACTTGTAAAATACATAACTAATGCTCTGTAGATTATTTTTGGGTGAAACCGACTTTGTGGGTTTCCTCTATTAGTGAACTCACTGTGAAAATTGGTTTTGAGCATGTTGCTGTTAGGAAAATGAGGACTTGTGCATTATAATTTTGTTCAAGTTCTTGTTTTTGAAAATTTGTAGAGAGTGCATAATAGCTCCAAATGAGGTGAACTCAATTGTGTTATTCATCTCATGAGGTGCTGGTTTCACAGTAAAAATCTCAGTGTCACCACTTTTCTAGAAAATGTTGCCTCATAATTAAATTAGTGAATAGTGCGGTTTGGTATTAATAGGTTGAGCAGAATTGATTTCATCATATCTTTTGCATTAAGGATCCAAATCAATTGGTTCTTGTTGCTAAATTCATGATAAATCATTGTCTTGCTGCTGTGAAATTTTCATAGCATTCGGAGAAGTTTCTCTGTTGCGTCTTTTGGTTTTTCGTTGTTCTTATCGGTTCTTTCTCGCCTTTCCGTTAGGTTTCGACATTTGTGGTGATCCCGAGAGTGACCCTCTGCCACAACTTGGCCAGCAACATCAAGGCAAGCAGTTTGATCATATCCCCTCTAACGTCCCATTACTTTAAAGGTTAATATATTGTTTTACTTCTATGTATGCATGCTACTTTGTGTTAAATGTCGCTAGTAATCCTATAGTTGCATAATCTGTAGGAGTTGTTTATCCTCTACTACCGATGAGCCTAGGTTATTTGCTGTGGTCTGAGCTCGTTGGATGAGCTCTTATCACTTAGTAGTTGCGTTTTCTCTTGCTTAGACACCTTAGTAACGGTAGTAATGGGCGATCATCGACTTAGTCGATGGTCTTGATCACTCAAAACTGATTATTACCCCTATATGTCCAGCATTTGTGCTTTGATTAATTTGTAAAATCAAAAACTGAAAATAAAAGGATTGATTTAGACTTGGGCATATTGGATGGATGGTGCGGTTTTTGGAATGTGGTGGTATGCCTGGGTCCCTAAGGACCGAGTACTTGGGTCACTAAGCTAAGCGCTTTTGCGTGCTAACCACACGAGAGGGATATGGGACCTCTCTTGACTAAGTACCTTGGAAGGTGTTAATTATGAGCTGGTCGGTGGGTATGTTTTAATAATGTGTGTGTGTGGTGTTGGGAGGAGCATTAGCGACCGGTTAGGCTATCTAATGTGTCCTTGTCCCGTGGGAAGCGGCTCGTAATTAGCATCGTCCATTGGAAATGTCTCGTAGGACTTAGCCGTGCCGGCATACCAAAGGTAGTGTGCTTAAAGGAAAGGCGGTCTGACATGTGGGTACATTGGTACACCCCTGCAGGGTTAAAACTATTTGAATAGCCTCGTCCTAGGTTATGGACATGCTTGGTAAGGTCGTTCAAGACTAGTCTCAACCATTTAATTAAAACTTGATGGGTTGGTATGAATGGATGTTCATGCTATTGTTGTGGTGACTTGGGTTAGTCACTTCCAGGTTGATCTTGTTGTTGTTACTATGTTACTATCTCGTTGTTATTTCAACAATTAAAATGCTTTGCCAAATTGCTTTCAATCTATTATGTTATTGCAAATGAAACTTGCTTGATGCTAAAATGAGTCCAAAGCCTCATCCACTTAAATAAAGCTTGCATGTAGCTATTTATAGTTCTGTTATCTCACACGTAAGTCTTGCGGAGTACTTTATGTACTCATCGCGTGGTTATGGCATTTTGTGGCTTTTGTTGCAGAGGAAGAAGGGAGCTCCTAGAGCCTCTCTTTTGTGCTACGTGTTGCGGCTTCTTCGACGACTAGCTTGGCGGTCCGTCGAGATGCCTAGGGGTTAAGGCACACTGATTGGCTTTGTGTTATAGCCATCTTTATGGTACTTTTGCTTCCGCTGTTATCTTGTAGTTCTTGTTGTTATTTGGCCAAAAGGCCCCTCTTTTGTATTAACCTATTCCGTATTAATATTAACTTCTGGTTTGTTGCTTATGTACTATGTGTTGTATGGAATTGATACACTCTTTTGTTGTGAGGTATGTATACTGAATTCTGGGGAGTATACATCTCTCGAGACTGGGTTTATTTGGTTGATAATACTAGGGTCAATTGGATGACTAAGTATTATGAGCCTAATAAATCCGGGTGCTCACAACCTCCCCTGTTACCTCCTTTCTCGGCTAGCGGAAGAGAAGAGAAGGGGAAAGATGGAAAATTCGTGCTTTGGCTTCGTGTCTCCGAGGGTAACGATCTGAACCCATTAGATTTGTCTTAGATTAATCTCTAATCCATTTTTAGAATGTTTGGTCAAGGGCAAGATGGATTTCTGTTCTATCCAGATTCGTCAAGTTTAGGGCAGAACGTTGCAGGGACAATTAGGGGTATTTAGACTCTGAATTAGAGTTCGGTGTAATTAGAGAAAAGTTAGGTTATCGCGTTAACTTATAAGGAAGGTATGGATCATTAAAAATGGAGTAGCGAACGAAAAGTTATATCTTCCAATAGGATGTTGTCCAGATTCGGGTCGTAGATGGCAGACTTTGTGTAGTTAGGTCGATTTCGTGTATAAATTGGTAAAATTAAATATTTGTGTCAAGTTGAATATTGTATGAAATCTTGTGTAGTTTGCATAACTCATAGTATTCATATATGTTCAAGTTGTAGAATTGAAGATATAAAATTGTGAATCGAACTATTCTACGAGAATCTGGAATGATCATCGGGTAAAGAAATGGGGCAGAAAACGGTAGAATCAGAGTTTCATCATAACTAGGAAAATGTAGGTTGTTTCGTGAGGATTCTAGAAAGTCTTGGTTGGTTGAATTTGAAGTTCGGATGAATAAGTTAGACCCGTTTTACTACTGGGACAGCGGGTAGTGCGCCCGGCAGATTTGGGTTAATTTGGTCGGTTTGGGGTAAACATGCAAGGTCGATTAATGTGATGGGTTGGTACTGTGATGTTGTGATTTTTATCATATTTTTAAGTGTGTGTTATTACTTGCTTGTTCAGAGACTGTGGCCTCATGCGTCATGCCATAATTTCTTCATTCGACTTCGAAGGGCTAAGAGGCAAGTACATGGTAGAGATGTGAACAACAGGTTACTCACCATTGTCATTGATATTATTTATCATGCTATTTATTCTGCTTTCGTTATGCTTATCCTTATACATGATAATGATGACTTTGGATGAATGAGAGTATGATATTGAGTTAATGAGATGAATTATGTTGATGAATAATTAGAGATGTTGCATCATTTACATTCATCATGACAGGAGTTGCACGAGCCAAGTCGGTGAGAAAGTCATCTAACTATTCCAGTAAGATCGGTGAAAAAGATGCATGACTAGTTCAGAGTGTTCTAGATAAAATCCTACTTTGGTGGGGACTTCACGGGAGTAAAGGATAGAGTGTATCATCGATAGGTGAATACTCCACTATACCGGTATCAGCTGATGAGATGTATATGAGCATGAGCATCATGGTGTATACGTATATACGAGTAAATTGTTAAATTGTGTAAATTTACCTATATGGAATATGACTTGTTTATTTGAGTGTGAGAATGACATTAAATAGACAGATGATGATGATAACCTTGATTATGGTTGATAAACTGTTGTTTGTGGTTTTATTATATATTTGCTGAGTATTGGACTTATGCTTGCTCTATTATTGTTTTTAGGTGACCATTGATGACGTTTCACTTGGGAATGGCTAACACACTTGGAATCACAAGCTACAGCCAATTATTTGATTCATTGGACATAAGAAACTTTTAATATAGCATGATGATTTATATTTAGGATATGATGGTATTGAGTAACCTTAGATGATAAGTTAATCTTGGTTTATTACCTTGCTATACTCCTAGAAATAAATTATCTATGATTGTCATATCATTATGCTTGTGTTATTGTGACCCGTGAACGAGTTTTATCGTTGATATGCTTATTGTAATTATAGGTTAATTGATGTTGAAATTGGTAGTATAGTTTAGTGGTATTCCGGACTCAGTGTTAGGCTAAGATGTTACAATTGTCGACCAAGCATATACTCCTGATCCATAAGTGACCTTGACCTTTTTCGCTCTATACGATGCGGACCCGAAGTAAGAGCTTCCTAGACCCTCTTCGCTCCGTAAGAGATAGCTTGGAACGAGGGCTTCCTGGACCCTTCCTCTAGGGTGTGTTGGTATTGTCGGCTGCGGCTTCTCTGTAACCTTTGCATTGTACGAAAGGGAGCCACTTGGCTCGATGTCTCCGTTAGATTGCTGGGGCTGCTGGGCCACCCTGCGATAGTAGGTAACAAAGAGTTTCCATATTGATGGTCTGTCCTCCACTTCTAAAACGAGTACTAAGCTAGCAACGGAGGCAGCCTCTCAGTTGCTGAGAAAGTGTTTGATTCTGCAGTACTGCAGCTTCAAACTTTGTCCAGATTTCATCTTAACTTCTTTTTTAATATTTTCTGTCGACTTTCATTAATTACAGATGTACCCTCCGTTATGTTTCTACCTTCCGCTGATCTAGGAACTTTGTTCCTTTATTATCACCCCTGAAATGAAAATATGATCTGTGAAATGAATGTATGAAATTGGTCTACTTTTATAACGCTGAGCCAGATTTTACAATGATTTTTTTCAGTCTATTTTTGTAATTTTATAATGATACTACATTTGTATTTGGAACACTTAAATTCATGTGTGGAATTCATTTTTTGGGCAGCGGCAACACTCTGGGGTTCCTAGTAGGTTTTTATAATGGCAGTAGAGAGGAAGTGAAGCACAAAATTACAATTATCCAAAGAAGGGACATGAAAAAAGTAAATTATTCTATGTATTGTAGCTGAACCATCATGTACTGTGCTTACCCAATTCGAACATGAGCCATTACCAAGCATTTTATGTACCACCTTTTTTTAGGAAATACCACTTTTTTGGGGAGGAAGAAGATCGAATTATTGTACATAATGATACGACGACGAAATTGAGGCCCATGTGTGCTGAACGGCAAAGAAGAAGGCCCAATTCTACTACTTCATTGGTTAGTTTTGCCATTTAGCCCAGCTCATGGAGACCTCAGAATTTTTGGCATTTCGTAGCCCAAGCCTTATAGGTTTGGCCCGGCCTGAAGCTGGGTTTATGGCCTGGCCGGTTATGGAAAATGCGGCCAGGTGAGAAACATTTGTCTACTGCTCGACGATCAGGCCAAAGGCCAAGCATTGGAAGGGAATAAAAATAAAATAAAATTGAATTGAGTCCATTCAACCTTCTCAACTCTTGCATACGTTTAGTTTTCAACCCTCGTGTAAAACCAACCAGGTGTTTGACCCTCAACTGTCAATAGAGTACAAATCACCCCCTAGCAGCAAAACCATTCCGGTTTTACGTGGACAAATTTACACACGTAAACGCTAAATCACCTCCTAGTCACCTATACATACATCATAACAAATCAAGAAAAATACAAAATTTAAGCTTAAATTGTACTGAAGCTCCTTAAACTTATGTAGTTGTCTCACCTAACAACCTAAACTTACATTTTACTTTCCGAACCCCCTGAACTTGCCTCTGTTTGCACTACGGGCCACATTCTCACTTAGTTGATGGAATAGGCTGACTTGGTGTCCTTTGTGGTTGACATGGCAAAAATAGCTTTCTTCCTCACCCTTCCTTTCCCCTTCTCCCTCACCTCTCCTCTCACCTACCCCCACCTTCTTATTCACCACCGACACCGGTGAGCCACTAGGGCATAGCTCACTATTAGCCTTCGCCACCATCATCTCCAAACCGCCTGTGCTACCAGCAGCCAAATTCGTTGGTTGCCACTGCTCCTCCACACATGAAATCTCCACCGCAACCACCACCGTGCTAACATTAGTGACGCCACCATGCTCTCCTTGTCTTCTGCCCTCACCATCACCCCTCCTTTGTGCCGTTGCCTCTCAGACCCACAGCCATCAACAACCATCACCGTCGCCATCTCCATAGCTCCCCTACGCCGCTAGCTCCCAAATCCCTCCACTATCATCTTCGCACTTCTTCCTCCACTCTAGCTACAACCTCGGTTTCATCATTTGAAGTGTTGATTCGCTCCATTGTTGAGCCGAACCGTGCCTCCACCCTGCTTCTACTCTGGTGACCCCCTTCTGCTCTGCGTCATCTTCATCTCAGACACCACCAGGCACCAACAACGACCACTAGTCCCCTATTGTGCATCTCTTCTTCACTAGGTTGATCCCCATTCCATCTTTTTCACTAGGTTGATCTTTATTGAGAACTATGGATCTATGAAATTATTGTTTATCACTTTATTGAATCATGAACTGCAGAGCCTCATTATGCTAATACCTTTGTTAGTTAGTGCCTTGTTGTTTACATTGCTTTGTTAAGTGTTACAAATTATGTTGGCTGGCATAGAAATTTTTAGGTCAAGCTAGTATTTGTTAACTGTTGTGGCCGTGGACATGTGACTAAGCATCCTATTCTTATGTTCTGTTTGAAGTCTAGCCACGTTGGACCATGTTTTGCCAACATAAGCTGGTTGGATGCCACATCAGCATATTCCATTAGCAAACGGCTGAGATGACGTACGGTGCAAATGGATGCAAGTTTAGGGAGCCCAGAAAGTAAAATACAAGTTCGGGGAGTTAGATGAGACAACCGCACAAGTTTAGGGAGTTATAATGCAATTTACTCAAAATTTAATGGGCCCGTATGTCATCCACCATCATCTTCTTCTTCCTCCTCTCTCTTTCCCTTCCTCCTCTCATCTGCAGTAGCGATGATGCCAGTCATCTCCGCTGACCCATCAAATGCCCGATGGCGTTCTTGATACAGATGAACGTGTGTTGATGCGTAATGTGGCCCAATCTTTCACGGTACTTATATTTCAATCTTGATGAAAGCAAAACCCTAGATTTGCTCATTCTTAGTTCGGCGAAAAGGAAGAACAAGTGTATCTCCAAAGCATTAAAGATGTTTGGTTGATGTTGAATTAATCCAAAGAGACAAACAAAATCAAACCCGAAGAACAACACCAAACCGTGAGTAATTGAGGATGCTACGAATTGGTGAGATGATCCACAAGGAATCACAGATCTCGGAAGAACAACCTTCCTCCAATATTCACGCAATCACAAAACCCTAGATGGGAATTTCTGAAACGCATGTATTCGTTATGCGCCCATAAACCTGTGACTTTTCTGTATTTTCTTCAACTCTAACTTGCTTACGAAGATCTAAAAGGCCACGCCAATTGCCTATAAGGTATAGGCATGATGCTTTATTATTGGATAATGATGAGCCTAAAACGTATTCGGAAGCGATGGTGGACCCAGACTCTGAGTCATGGCTTAAAGCCATGAGATTCGAGATAAAGTCCATGTATGATAATGAAGTTTGGAACTTAGTTGATGCACCTGATGGTATTAAAACCATTGAGTGCAAATGGGTTTCTAAGAAAAAGATAGATATGGATGGAAATATTCATATTCATAAGGCACGACTGGTCGCAAAGGGTTTCAAACAAATTCAGGGTGTTGATTAGATTTTCTCAAAAATGTTTAATGGTTTGGTTGGAATTTTAGTAGTTTGATCTGGTTGATGGTAGAGAAGTGAACGGGGGTGTTCACTAAGTCATTTCAAAGTGCTTGTTTATTTATGTATTTAATCTTTCAAATTGTGCTTTTTAATCTATTTACTATATTTACTGTCAATACTACTTTTTGCAATATAGTCATAAAGCTATCCTTGTTCGAGTCTTATATGAATACTATTTGTATACATTTTTCTACGATTTGTTGAGTACTTTATGTACTTACAACTTTGCACCATTGTTGATCAGTCACTGAGGAAGACCTAGAGAACACAAAGTTCTACGAGAAGGAGTATCTTGAAGATTGTGCGAACTAGGCCACGTTCTCTACTCGATTGCTTGTGGGCATGTCGAATGGCTACTACGAGTTTGTTTATTTCCGCTACATGCTTACTCTTTTGTCGTTAAAGCCCTGCGTGGCAATCTCTATAAAACTTGACCATAAGGTCCATTGCTATTAAGTAATATTAATCTGTTTGCTTCTTAGCTGTTTTGCTGAATGGATATGATTTCATTGATGTTGCAATTGTATGAACTAGCTACTAATCATGGGACTAGTTCATAATACATAGAGGGCTCGGATTCAGTGATCCAGGGTCCCGACACTCTTTCAGTCTATCCATTTGTCTAAGGGTGATAAGTAGTACTAAAATTTAAATGAGTTCCCAAAGCATCATGCAAACTCTGCCAAAAACGCGAGGTTAACTGGGATCCTCGATCTAACACTATATTCTTGGGAATACCATGCAAACTAACAATTCTTGACATATGTAGCTCTACAAGGTGATCTCCAGAGTAAGTGGTTTTAACTAGCAACAAATGCGCAACTTTTTTCAAATGATCCACTATTACCTAAATAGAATCGTAACCAATTGAGTCCTGGGTAAACCAGTAATGAAATCCATACCAATATCTTCGCATTTCCACTCTGGAATTTTCAAGGGCTACAACAGACCTGCTGGTCTCGATGTTCTGCTTTTACTCTTTCACACGTGTCACATAGGGCAACAAACTCTAGGACTTCTCACTTCAGATTTGGCCACCAAAATCTATCTTTAACATCCTGATACATCTTGGTACTTCTTGGGTGAAATGTATATATTGAATCATAAGCTTCCTTTAAAATCATCTGTCTCAAACCATCACTGTCAGGTACACAAATACGTCCATTGATCCAAAGCATCCTTGGTGAAATCTTTGATTTTTCCTTCTTCCATCTTAAGCTTAATACTCTTAATCACGGGATCATCTGGTTGGGCTACACAAATCTGGTTTTTGAACGTAGACTTTACTTCCAAACTGGCCAAGAATCCTTCAGCTACAGCTTTGTGAGGACCCCGGTTTATTTAGCATGTAATGTTTAGTCATCCATTGACCCTAGCATCATAAACAAAATAACCCGTGTCTTCGAGATATGTATACTTCCTTAAATGCGATATACACACCTTTACAAAATCGTGCATCAATATCATACAAGACATAGAACCAAAGCACGAACTAGAATAAAACAACGACATACCATATATAGAGAGAGTTATTACAAAAGGGCCGACCGGCCAAATGACAACTAAGAAAGATAACACAGCGGAAGCAAAAGCCATAAGATGGCGATAAACAAAAGAGAGCCACAAGGTTTGCCTTTAGCCCACAAGGCAACCGACCGGGCCGCCTAGCTAGTCTTCCCAACCGCAGCATATCTCACAAAAGTAAAGCCCTTTGGGCTCTACCTCCTCTGCAACAAAGTTATTAAGCAAAGCAAATGAGTACAAAAATGTACTCGCAAGACTGACGTGCAAGGGTAACATGCCTATACATATGCTACATGCAAGCTTTATTTAAGTGGAAGGCTTTAGGCTCATTTTAGCACAACGAAAGTTTTCATTTGCAATATTTAAATAGATTCAAAGCAGTTTTGCAATTCATTTTTAATTTGCAAGTAACAACGAGACAAGTAACAATAATAACAATAGATAGATGATAACAACAATCCTGGAAGTAACTAACCCAATAGCCACCACAATAATAGCATGAATTACCCATTCATACAACCCATGTCAAGTTTTAATTAAAGGTTATAGTCTAACTCTCGAAAGACTTCCCCAAGCGTGTCCATAACCTAGGATGAGGCTATTCGAATAGTTTTAACCCTGCAGGGGTGTACCAATGTACCCACACGTTAGACCGCCTTTTCGCCAAGCTATTAGCACACTTCCTTTGGTGTGCCGGCACAGCTAAGTCCAACGAGACCTTTCCAATATTGGGTGTCAACAACGAGTCGCCCATATGGGGATACAACCTCCCCATACGTTGATGCGGAGTCATCAAAGATGCTCACCCCCTTTATACGGGTGGTGCTCCTTGCAGTGGTTAAACCCCACTACTGCTCGCCCAATAGCCCACCATGCAACTCAAAGCTAACACCCGCCAAAGTACTTAGCCAAGAGAGGTCCCCTATCCCTCTCGTGTGGTTAGCACGCAAAAATGTTTGGTTTAGTGTAACAAGATGTTCGGTCCTTGTTGATTTAGGCACCATTCCACAAACCAACAATCACACCATCATCCATTGTGCCCAAGTCCAAATAGTTTTCATTATTTTTGTTTTGTTTTGACTTTACAAATTATCAAAGCACGAAAGATGGACATAATGGAATAATAATTTTTGTGTGACCAAGGTCATCGACATAATGTCGACAACCGCCCATTTCTACCGTTTGCCTAAGCATTTCTAAGCATACCAACACGTGATCTACTAAGTGATGAGAGCTCATCCAACGAACTCTACATCACAGCAAGGTAGTCCTAGGCTTAGTAGTAGAGAATGAACATTTACCTATATGATATGCATCTATAGGATCACTAAACGATATCATTTAACAACAAAATAGCAATGCATACATACAAGTTAAACAAAGTATTAGACTTTAAAGTAATGGGACACAATAGGATATGATCAAACTACTTACCTTGCTGGTTATGCTCAGTTTTCTGCAGAGTATCGCTCACGTGATCAACACACTCGTCGACACCTAATCGAAAAGGCGAAAAGAAACGATAAGAACGATGAAAACCAAAAAGACACCACAGCAAACTTGCTCCAAATGCTCTGAAATTTTTATAGCAGCAAGAGCATGTTTTTTAGAGAATTTAGCAACAAGAACCAGTCGATTTGGATTCTCAATGCAGCAGATATGGTCAAAACAATTCCGCTCAGCCTCTAAAAATGCAATCTGCTACTATTCACCATAATTAAATTGCTTAGCAAAAATTTCTATAAAGGTGGTGCAAGTGAAATTTTTACAGTAAATAAAGCACCACATAAGATGAACAACCCAATTGAGTTCACCTCATTTGGTGCTATAATGCATGTTTTATGATTTTTCAAAGACATGCAAATGAGCACAAATAAAATGCACCCACAATTCTTTTGAAAACAGTGACATGTCTAAATCCTATTATACCATTTAGTGCACTAACAGAGGAAGCCAACAAAGTTGGATTCACTCAAAAAGGATCTATAGAGAATTACTTATGCATTTTACAAGTTAAATGAATTTTTAATGTAACATTTAAAGTTAGTTTTGAAACCAATTTAACAAATCCATTTTCTGGAGCCGAACTGAGCTCACAACCATTTTTAGAATAGAGCTCAGGTCAAGCCAGAGCTAACAAAATTTGAATCAACCCATTTGGATTTAAAATGAAATAGTAATGCATTTTTGAAGTTTATTACCTTTTTCAGTTTACAAATAACTCCTTCGGGAATTTCTAACAACGAAAACAAAGCAGGACGACATGAGCCGTTGATTCTCAATCGGACGGCCCAAGACCTCCCAGTGAAAACGCACACGCGTCCGCTCGAGATCAAGGACGTGGGCCGTGGATCCTAGATCCAACGGCTCACTACCTGCGGCATCGCGCGTTCGCGCCCGCGCGAGCTCGGAGAACGTGGGCCGTGGATCCTGGATCCAACGGCTCACAACCTGCGGCATCGCGCGCTAGCGCGCGGTGCGTTTGGACCTCGCACGCGCGAGCGGGGAGGAGGTCGTGGCCGCTGATCACGAGATGGACGGCCCGCGACCACACACCCAGCGCTTAAGGACACATTAAAGACTACAATGATTGGAGATGATTAGCAATAAAGGGGAGATCTTTGTCCTAACGACAACGGCACATTTGCTGCTACCGTCCGACAAAATCCCGAGGGCATGGACCTGGCCATTGCCGGCGAGGTAGGACACGGCGGCGCACACCGAGGGCACTGACGAGTCCACAATAGCCGTGCGCACAAGAGGGTGCCACTCACACCGGCGGCGACGGCCGAGAACGGCGGCGAGCCGGAGGAGCACGGCGGTGACCAAAATGGCCGAAAGCAACATATGAATTAAAGCTCCGCAACAATCCATACAGCGGGTGCCCAGCATTTAGAGGACTACCAGGAGGTTACCTGGAGGTCTTGGAGGTGCTGAGGAGGTCGGAGGAGAGCAGGACCGGCGATGGTGAAGAAGGGGTGCTCCACGGCCGAAAAGGGGAAGTCCTCCAAATTAGGCCACCTTTGAAAATGTCCCAACCAAACAAGTTAGGATTTTGATCACAGAGGGGAGTGGCTCAAATTGAAGTAAGGAATTGGAGAGGAAAGCTCCAGGGACCCTGTGCCACCGAGGAGCTCCAAGCTCAACAATGGCGGTTGGAGGAGGTCTGTGGAGAAGGAAGCTCAGCCAAGCACAGTGGTGCAAGCCTGAGCTCGATGGTGTGTAAAGGAAGCCAAGGGGGGAAACCAAGGGAGGTCTTATAGCTCGGGGAGGCAAAGCTCATGAGCTAGGGCTAAGCTCCATGGTGAGCTTAGCCCATGGCTCGGTCCATGGCTCCACCAGGACATGGAGGTGACGGGGGGGGGGGTCGGCTTGGGCATGGCCTAGGGGCGGAAATACTGACACGCATTAAATGCGCGCAGCAACGAGCTGTTGGGGGATGTGACAGGTGACTGACCTCCTCCCCTGCCATGGCGCACGCGCGTGCCCGAGCTAGGAGAAGAACATGACCTCACCTCCACCGTTGGATAAGCCCACGGGGAGGTCGTGACCCTCAGATCAGCAACGGTGCGATCTGGAGAGGCACAGGGGAGGTCATGACCACCGGATCTGCATCGCACGGTGGCGCAAAGAAACGGGGAGGTCGTAGCCGTGGGATCTCCATCGCACGGTTGCGAAAAGAAAGGGGGAGGTTGCGCGCGATAAGGGGATAGGAGGTCCAGGCCGTTGGATTGCGATCCAAGGGCGCGGAACCGTTGGGGAGGACTTAACCGCTGCGCGCGACTTTGAGAAGCGAGGGGGAGGTCATGGCCTTTAGATTTTCATCCAAGGGCACACATTGATGAGGGGAGGTCGTGGCCATTGGATTTACATCCAAGGGCGCACAACATTGAGGGGATGTCGTGGCTGTTGCGCACAACACAAAGGGAGGTCGTGGCGGTTGGATGTTGATCCTGCGGCACGCCACGATGAGGGGAGGTCATGGGCGTTGCGCATGACACAAGGGAGGTCGTGGCCATGGATTTTGATCCAACGGGCACGATCTCGCGCGGGGAAAGGAGGTTTGGTGCACAAGACACCAAAGGGAGGTCGTGGCCATGGATTTTAATCCAACGGTGCACAACACAACGCGCGGGGGAGGACTGGTGTGCTTGCTAAAGAAGGGAGGTCATGGCCGTGGATTTTGGTCCAACGGCACAAGACCTCGCGAGGGAGGAGGACATGTGCACTTGATAAAGAGGGGAGGTCGTGGTCGCTGGATTTTAATCCAATGGCTATGACCTCACGTGGGGGAAGGTCTGGCCGAGGTTGATTGTGGCGGAGGTCGTGGCTGTTGGATTTTGATACAACGGCTACGACCTCGCGCGGGGAAAAGAGCTTGGGCTGAGTTGGGAGGTGGGAAGTTGTGGCTATTGGATCGGATCCAACGGCTACAACCTCACGAGAGAGGAGGACCTCGCGGTGAGCTGGGAAGTGGGTTGGGTTCGACCCACTTGTAAAGTGGCTCTGACCCAAGGAATAGTGCCAGACTTTGAATTCAGATTTGAAGGCTGAGGTTGGAGGAATTTTTATAGGTAGCAAACTAACTCACTCCAGGATTAACCTTTCGTAAAATTTCTAGAGGTTTTTGTGCAATGCATTTTTCTCAGGAAATTCATCAAGGCTGTTTGAGGGTTTGATTTATCTCCAAAATTTATCAAACAAGTTTTAAAACTTATGAAAGTTATCAGAGGGGTCCCACATCATCTCTAGAACCTAGGAAACATATTTCCAAAGGTTGAATACTAGATTCTTGCAAAAGTTGAATAAGGGGTTGACTTTAGTCAACAGGAGGTTTAGGTTTTTGAATTCCACAACTCTTGACAAGAATTATGGCAATGTTCAAGAGTTTCAAGATGTGAGAAAAAGTTTTAATTTCTACACATTTTCTTACATTTGAAACACACACCTGTTTATACATTTGGGATATTACAAAATCTCCCCCCCCCATACAGAAATCTCGTCCCGAGATTTGGCTCACTCGGAAAAGAAAGAAGGGTAGTCCGCACGCAGACGATCTTCCCTTTCCCAAGTAGCTTCGTCCTCGGAATGGTTTGACCAGTGAACCTTAAGTAACTTGATGGAATGGTTCCTTGTTCTTCGTTCAGCCTCTTTGAGTATGCGAACAGGGTGCTCGCGATAGGTCAAATCTGCTTGGACATCGAAAGCTTCCAACGGAGCTTCCTCAGTTGGAACACGGAGGCACTTCTTCAACTGGAACACATGGAACACATCATGTACCCCCTCAAGTGCAGCAGGCAATTCCAACTTATAGGCAACAGCTCCCTTCTTCTCGATGATGCGGTAGGGACCCACATATCGAGGAGCTAACTTGCCCTTGACACCGAAACATTGATGGCCCTTCAAAGGAGAGACTTTGAGATAAACCAAGTCATTAGGCTCAAAACTCAACTCACGACGACGGCGATCCGCATAGCTCTTTTGCCTGGATTGAGCTGTGCGAAGACGCTCACGAATAAGCTAGACTTGACTCTCGGCCTCATTGATCGAGTCCGGGCCAAAGAAAGGTCTTTCGCCGGTCTCAGACCAGTTCAACGGGGTTCTGCACTTTCTCCCGTATAAGGTCTCGAAAGGTGCCATGCCGAGACTGGCTTGGAAGCTGTTGTTGGAAGAAAACTTGGCGAATGGCAAGTATTTCTCTCAATGCTTCCCATAGGAAAGAACACAAGCACGGAGCATGTCTTCCAAAACTTGATTGACCCTCTCGGTCTGACCATCAGTTTGGGGATGATATGCTGTGCTGAAGGAAAGGCGAGTTCCCATAGCCTCTTGCAAACTATGCTAAAATCGAGAAGTAAACAGAGAACCACGATCAGAAATGATCGTCTTAGGTATCCCATGCAGACTTACAATTCTGGAAACATAGAGCTCGGCTAAGAGACCCACACGAAGCTGAGTCTTGACAGGAATGAAATGAGCCACTTTAGTCAATCGATCGATGACAACCCAAATGGCATCATTCCCCTTGGGAGACCTGGGTAGACCGGTGATAAAATCCATCCCAATCGAATCCCACTTCCACTCAGGAACAGGCAGGGGCTGGAACAGTCCAGCTGGACGCTGATGCTCGGCCTTCACATGACAACACACATCGCACTCGGCAACGAACTTCGCAATCTCCCTCTTCATCCGGGTCCACCAAAATCCCTGACGGAGATCTTGATACATCTTTGTGGCCCCGGGATGAATGGACAAAGGCGAATCATGGGCTTCGCGGAGGATTAAATTCTGCAACTCCATATCCTTTGGAACCACAAGGCGTTGCCCGAACCTCACAACACCAAGCTCATCCTCAGAGAAGCACTTGGCTGTTCCGTTCTTGACATTTTGCCTGATTTTGTTCACTCCAGGATCCGATTGCTGAGCGGCCTTGACACGATCCACCAAGGTTGGTTGCACAACCAAGGTAGCGAGGAAACCCTGCTCAACCAATCCCAAGTTGAGACGCTGAAACTCCTCCAGAAGGGTGGGATGATGCTCCGTGAGCAACAAGGCATTACAATGCGCTTTACGACTAAGCGCATCAGCAACGACATTAGCCTTGCTCGGATGGTAGTGAATACCCACGTCATAGTATTTGATCAATTCCAACCATCTCCTTTGCCTGAGGTTCAGATCTGGTTGGGTGAACAAATACTTTAAGCTCTTGTGATCCGAATACACTTCACAACGATTACCGATAAGGTAATGTCGCCAAATCTTAAGTGCATGAATCACCGCAGCTAGCTCCAAGTCATCGGTAGGATAGTTGAGTTCATGAGGTCTCAATTGTCTTGATGCATAGGCCACTACCTTGCCTTCTTGCATAAGGACACAACCGAGGCCTCGACGAGAAGCATCGCAAAAGATATCGAAGCTCCGATGAATATCGGGAAGAACGAGAACGGGAGCGGTGGTCAAACGCGTCTTGAGTACTTGAAAACTTTCCTCACAATCTGCGGACCATACGAACTTCTTGTCCTTCTTGAGCAACTCAGTCATCGGCTTCGCGATCTTGGAGAAGTTCTCGATGAAGCGACGATAGTATCCCGCTAAACCGAGAAAACTCCACACTTCGGTTACCGATCTGGGCTGACTCCAGGAAAGCACATCGCTGACCTTGCTAGGATCAACGGCTACGCCTCCTGCTGAAAGAACATGGCCCAAGAAAGCCACTTCCTTCAACCAAAACGTGCACTTTCTGAACTTCGCATACAGCTGGTGCTCACGCAGCTTGCCCAAAACAAGCTTCAGATGCTCAGCGTGTTCCTCATCGTTCTTGGAGTAAATAAGAATATCATCGATGAAGACCACGAGAAACTTATCCAAATACTCCATAAAGACCGAATTCATGAGGTTCACGAACAAGGCAGGAGCATTGGTTAAGACGAACGACATGACGGTATACCCGTACAAACCATAACGAGTAGAGAAAGCCGTCTTGAGAATATCCTCAGGTCGGATCCGAACTTGATGATATCCCACTCTCAAATCAATCTTGGAGAAAACTCGAGCTCCAGATAATTGATCAAAGAGATCGTCGATGCGGGGCAAAGGATAATTGTTCTTTACCGTCACTTCATTAAGCGAACGGTAATCGACGCACATGCGCAAAGTACCGTCCTTCTTCTTTACGAAGATGACTGGACAACCCCACGGAGAGGAGCTAGGGCAGATGAAACCCTTCTCTTGAAGCTCACCAAGTTGCTTCTTCAACTCCACCAACTCATTCGGTGGCATCCGGTAGGGCCTCTTTGAAATCGGGGCGGTACCGGGAGCCAACTCGATGACAAACTCGAGGTCTCGAACTGGTGGCATCCCCGGAAGATCTTCGGGAAAGACATCCATGAAGTCACATACCGTTGGGACTTCACGAATATCCTGAGCTGCTTCGCCCGGCGCCAAGAGATCTTGACTGACAACCGGCGAAAAGCAAACTGCGCCACGGGAGGGATAGTGAGGTAGATGAGCTTCCAGGCGCAATCGATTTGCCCCATGTGCTGAGACAACCAATCCATGTCAATGGTTTGCACAGGTTTGGATGTGATTCTGGGCATGGATTCCACTAAAATGGGTTAGCAATAAAACCCGAAAACTAGAAGCTAAAGAAAGCAAATAACTATCGACTAGGGGAATGGACAATCACCCTAACTGAAAGCCAAGCATAAAACGCAAGAACACAACTCAAAGAACTTAAGGAAAGACTGAAAAATTAGCAAGGAAACACGAGACTAAAGCTCAACTTCTCGACACGATAAACCCGTATTGAATGAACGAGCAATCGGTAGAGAAGGCAAATTTTTCAGCACGCTATTTTAACTCTAACACTTCTACAAAGCAAGGTAAAACCAACAAAATAGGTGTTAGATACTTAGCTAACTAGTATCACATCTTACCCTTTTATTCTCACAAGTTTTAGTTGAATTATCCTCTCATTATCTATCCTAATTAGAAAATTTTGAGACTGCTGTCTGGAAATTTGATGCTTGTTGTCCAGATTTTGCATCCAAGCTCTTGGCCGAAATCACCGACTCCAGAAATTTCAAAACCTTGTAAAAGGGCAGCTAACACTTCAATTTGCCAATCTCATTGATTTCCAAAACCCAATTAAACGATAACGCTATCTTTTGAGGGAAGGAGAGGGAAACAAATTTTAAAAACTCAAATTAGAGTGAGATGAGATAAGAAAGCTAAGATAGGTAAGGAGTAAAAGTAGAGACTTTACTTAAGCTTTCATAAACCATTTGACATTTTGAAAATAAGTTTTTCAAAATATACTAAGGACGACAAAGCTAGGGTTACTACGGTTAGTATGGCTTTGATACCAACTTTGTGAGGACCCCGGTTTATTTAGCTTGTAATGTTTAGTCATCCATTGACCCTAGCATCACAAACAAAATAACCCGTGTCTTCGAGATATGTATACTTCCCAGAAATGCAGTATACACACCCCTTTACAAAATCGTGCATCAATATCATACAAGACATAGAACCAAAGCACGAACTAGAATAAAACAACGACATACCATATATAGAGAGAGTTATTACAAAAGGGCCGACCGGCCAAATGACAACTAAGAAAGATAACACAGTGGA
Organism: Phyllostachys edulis; assembly: GCA_036346405.1. NCBI lineage: Eukaryota > Viridiplantae > Streptophyta > Magnoliopsida > Poales > Poaceae > Phyllostachys > Phyllostachys edulis. Next base: position 44,942,307 of record CM070550.1, on the reverse strand, counting down.
AGCAAAAGCCATAAGATGGCGATAAACAAAAGAGAGCTACAAGGTTTGCCTTTAGCCCACAAGGCAACCGATCGGGCCGCCTAGCTAGTCTTCCCAACCGCAGCACATCTCACAAAAGTAAAGCCCTTTGGGCTCTGCAACAAAGTTATTAAGCAAAGCAAATGAGTACAAAAATGTACTCGCAAGACTGACGTGTAAGGGTAACAGACCTATACATATGCTACATACAAGCTTTATTTAAGTGGAAGGCTTTAGGCTCATTTTAGCATAACGCAAGTTTTCATTTGCAATATTTAAATAGATTCAAAGCAGTTTTGCAATTCATTTTTAATTTGCAAGTAACAACGAGACAAGTAACAATAATAACAATAGATAGATGACAACAACAATCCTGGAAGTGACTAACCCAATAGCCACCACAATAATAGCATGAATTACCCATTCATACCACTCATGTCAAGTTTTAATTAAAGGTTATAGTCTAACTCTCGAAAAACTTCCCCAAGCGTGTCCATAACCTAGGATGAGGCTATTCGAATAGTTTTAACCCTGCAGGGGTGTACCAATGTACCCACACGTTAGACCGCCTTTTCGCCAAGCTATTAGCACACTTCCTTTGGTGTGCCGGCACAGCTAAGTCCAACGAGACCTTTCCAATATTGGGTGTCAACAACGAGTCGCCCATATGGGGATACAACCTCCCCATACGTTGATGCGGAGTCATCAAAGATGCTCACCCCCTTTATACGGGTGGTGCTCCTTGCAGTGGTTAAACCCCACTACTGCTCGCCCAATAGCCCACCATGCAACTCAAAGCTAACACCCGCCAAAGTACTTAGCCAAGAGAGGTCTCATATCCCTCTCGTGTGGTTAGCACGCAAAAATGCTTGGTTTAGTGTAACAAGATGTTCGGTCCTTATTGACTTAGGCACCATTCCACAAACCATCAATCACACCATCATCCATTGTGCCCAAGTCCAAATAGTTTTCATTATTTTTGTTTTGTTTTGACTTTACAAATTATCAAAGCACCAAAGATGGACATAATGGAATAATAATTTTTGTGTGACCAAGGTCATCGACATAATGTCAACAACCGCCCATTTCTACCGTTTGCCTAAGCATTTTTAAGCATACCAACACGTGATCTACTAAGTGATGAGAGCTCATCCAACGAACTCTACATCACAGCAAGGTAGTCCTAGGTTTAGTAGTAGAGAATGAACATTTACCTACAGGATATGCTTCTATAGGATCACTAAACGATATCATTTAACAACAAAATAGCAATGCATACATACAAGTTAAACAAAGTATTAGACTTTAAAGTAATGGGACACAATGGGATACGATCAAACTGCTTGCCTTGCTGGTTATGCTTAGTTTGCTGCAGAGTATCGCTCATGGGATCAACACACTCGTCGATACCTAATCGAAAAGGCGAAAAGAAACGATAAAAACGACGAAAACCAAAAAGACACCACAGCAAACTTGCTCCAAATGCTCTGAAATTTTTAGAGCAGAAAGAGCATGATTGTTAGAGAATTTAGCAGCAAGAACTAATCGATTTGGATTCTCAATGCAAAAGATATGGCCAAAACAATTCCGCTCAGCCTCTAAAAATGCAATCTGCTACTATTCACCATAATTAAATTGTTTAGCAAAAATTTCTAGAAAGGTGGTGCAAGTGAAATTTTTACAGTAAATCAAGAACCTCATAAGATGAACAACCCAATTGAGTTCACCTCATTTGGAGCTATAATGCGTGTGTTATGATTTTTCAAAGACATGCAAATGAGCACAAATAAAATGCACCCACAATTCTTTTGAAAATAGTGACATGCCTAAATCCTATTCTACCATTTAGTGCACTAACAGAGGAAGCCAACAAAGTTGGATTCACTCAAAAAGGATCGATAGAGAATTACTTATTTATTTTACAAGTTAAATGAATTTTTAATGTAACATTTAAAGTTAGTTTTGAAACCAATTTAACAAATCCATTTTCTGGAGCCGAACTGAGCTCACAACCATTTTTAGATTATAGCTCTGGTCAAACCAGAGCTAACAAAATTTGAATCAACTCATTTGGATTTAAAATGAAATAGTAATGCATTTTTCAAGTTTATTACCTTTTCCAGTTTACAAATAAGTCCTTCGGAAATTTCTAACAACGAAAACGAAGCGGGAGGACATGAGCCGTTGATTCTCAATCGGATGGCCCAAGACCTCCCAGTGAAAACACGCACGCGTCCGCGCGAGATCGAGGACGTGGGCCGTGGATCCTGGATCCAACGGCTCACGACCTGCGGCATCGCGCGTTCGCGCCCACGCGAGCTCGAAGAACGTGGGCCGTGGATCCTGGATCCAATGGCTCACGACCTGCGGCATCGGCGCTAGCGCGCGGCGCGTTTGGACCTCGCGCGCGCGAGCGGGGAGGAGGTCGTGGCCGCTGATCACGAGATGGACGGCTCGTGACCATGCACCCAGCGCTTAAGGACACATTAAAGACTACAATGATTGAAGATGATTAGCCATAAAGGGGAGATCTTTGTCCTAACGACAATGGCACATTTGCCGCTACCGTCCGACAAAATCCCGAGGGCATGGACCTGGCCATTGCCGGCGAGGTAGGACACGGCGGTGTACACCGAGGGCACCGATGAGTCCACAATAGCCGTGCGCACAAGAGGGCGCCACTCCCACCGGCGGCGACGGCCCAGAACATCGGCGAGCCGGAGGAGCACGGCGGTGACCAAAATGGCCGAAAGCAACATATGAATTAAAGCTCCGCAACAATCCATACAGCGGGTGCCCAGCATCTAGATGACTACCAGGAGGTTACCTGGAGGTCTTGGAGGTGCTGAGGAGGTCGGAGGAGAGGAGGACCAGCGATGGTGAAGAAGGGGTGCTCCACGGCCGAAAAGGGGAAGTCCTCCAAATTAGGCCACCTCTGAAAATGTCCCAACCAAACAAGTTAGGATTTTGATCACAGAGGGGAGTGACTCAAATTGAAGTAAGGAATTGGAGAGGAAAGCTCCAGGGACCCTGTGCCACCGAGGAGCTCCAAGCTCAACAATGGCGGTTGGAGGAGGTCTGTGGAGAAGGAAGCTCAGCCAAGCACAGTGGTGCAAGCCTGAGCTCGATGGTGTGTAAAGGAAGCCAAGGGGGGAAACCAAGGGAGGTCTTGTAGCTTGGGGAGGCAGAGCTCATGAGCTAGGGCTAAGTAGGGGTAGGTTAAACCTAACAAACACAACTCAAAGAACTCAACTGAAGCAAAATTTATATTAATAATAGGGTCTTAGCATGGCTACAACAAGTGCCTAAGGGTTCTTGTAGCTCATACTACACACACAGGAAAAAAAGAAATGAACCTAACAAGCAATCTAATGCCTAAAGGGCAACACTCCTAATCTTAGGCAGCTGCCTCACTCACTTAGGTAATCTCCACAACCACGACTGCGCTCTTCCTTGTCGTAGACTAGTGAACGTACAGGCATCTTTGCGAACTAATCTTGATGACCTGAAATAGGCACGACAGGAACAAGTGGCTTGCTTGGGTGCGGGCAAGACCGGCTCTGACTCCTCAGCCTCTTCTAGTAGACGCACAAGTGGCTCCTGAGCATACAAAGTTTCTTCAAGCTCTACAATCCTCTCTCTACAAGCTGTAGCATCTCATAGGATCCCTGTAGTCTTGCTATTTGCCTCCAAATTAGGTGTGATGACATCGTCATTGGCTGGCACTATATAAGGGTTTTTGACCTTAAGCCAAATTGAGTGCCCTTGAGCCTCGATGTAGGCATGCATGCGAGCCTTCTAGTATGAAAAAATGACTCCATCAAACACAAGTGGTTTGGTGGAATACTTGTCAGATGTCATGGCTCCTTAGACCGGTTAAGATCTATGAGAAGAGCTAACCGTGCTCTGATACCACTTGTAGGACCGGAAAGGCACCTAGAGGGGGGGGTGTGAGACCCCGATGTTTATTAGGCTCATAATACTTAGTCATCCCATTGACCCTAGTATTATCAACCAAATAAACCCGGTCTCGAGAGATGTATACTTCCCAGAATGCAGTATACATACCTCACAACAAAAGAATGTATCAATTCCATACAACACATAGAACATAAGCAACAAACCAGAAGTTAACATTAATATGGAATAGATATTACAAAAGAGAGGCCCTTAGGCCAAATAGCAACAATTCTACAAAGGTAACAGCGGAAGCAAAAGGTGCCATAAAGATGGCTATAACACAAAGCCAATCAGTGTGCCTTAACCCTAGGCATCTCGACCGACCGCCAAGCTAGTCGTCAAGAAACGCAACACGTAGCACAAAAGAGAGGCTCTTGGAGCTCTCCTTCTTCCTCTGCAACAAAAACCACACAAATTGCCACAACCACAGGCAGATGAGTCCATAAAGTACTCCGCAAGACTTACGTGTGAGATAACAGAACTATAAATAGCTACATGCAAGCTTTATTTAAGTGGATGAGGCTTTGGACTCATTTTAGCATAAAGCAACATTTATTTGCAATAACATAATAGATTGAAGGCAATTTGGCAAAGCATTTTTAATTGTTGAAGTAACAACGAGATAATAACATAATAACAACAACAAGAACAATCACGAAGTGACTAACCCAAGTCACCACAACAATAGCATGAACTCCCGTTCATACCAACCATGTCAAGTTTTAATTAAAGGTTGTAGTCTAGTCTTGAACGACCTTACCAAGCATGTCCATAACCTAGGGCGAGGCTATTGAATAGTTTTATCCTGCAGGTGTACCACTGTACCCACACGTCCGATCGCCTTTCCTTTACGCACACTACCGAAGGTGTCTTTGCACGGCTAAGTCCTACGAGACCTTTCCAAAGGATGAATGCTAATTACGAGCTGCACAACCCACGGGAGAAGGAGACATCACAACCTTCCCTAAGCTAATGCTCCTCCCACACTATACATATACATTTGTTTTGAAAACACACCAACCGAGCTCGCTCATAATTAACACCTCCTAGAGTACTTAGTCAAGAGGGGTTCCATATGCCCTCGCGTGGTTAGTACGCCAAATCGCTGGCTTAGTGACCCAAGTACTCGGTCCTTAGGGACCCAGCATACCACCACATCCAAAAACCGCACCATCCATCCAATATGCCCAAGTCTAAATCAATCTTTTATTTTCAGTTTTGATTTTACAAATTAATCAAAGCATAAGTGCTGGACATATAGGAGTAATAATCATTTTGAGTGATCAAGACCATCGACTAAGTCGATGATCGCCCATTCTACCGATAACTAAGCATGTCTAAGCAATTGCATCGAAACTACTAAGTGATAAGAGCTCATCCAACGAGCTCCCACCACAGCAAATAACCTAGGCTCAAGGTAGTAGCGGATGAACAATTCCTACAGATTATGCAACTATAGGCTTGCTAGCGACATCTAACACAAAGTAGCATGCATACATAGAAGTAAAACAAAGTATTAAGCTTTAAAGTAATGGGACAATGATGGAAATGGTCAAACTGCTTGCCTTGTTGCTGGTGGTCAAATTGTGGCAGAGGGTCGCTCTCGGGATCACCACAAATGTCGAACCCTAACGAAAGAGCGAAAAAGAACCGATAAGAACAAAGAATTCAAAAGGACTCAACAGCAAACCTTCTCCAAAAGACTTGAAATTTTTACAGCAGCAAGATAAAGATTTATCATGAATTTAGCAACAAGAATCAATCGATTTGGATTCTTGATGCAAAAGATATGATCAAAACAATTCAATTCGGCCAGAAAAATCCAAATTAAATTAAAAAGGGCTACTGTTCATAAATTATTTTCTAGGGGTCTTCTGGACATGAAATTTTTATGGTAGATAGGTAATGACATTCTAAGACTAATGGAAGTGGTTTCAACTCTTTTGGAGTTACATTGCAACTTCTACAATTTTTAAAGACAAGAACTTGAACAAAATTATAATGCATAATTATTCTTTCTGAAAACAGTAACATGTTCAAAACTATTTTTCCTAGTAAGTTCATTATTAGAGGAACCCAACAAACTTGGATTCCTCAAAAATCATCTATAGAGCATTAGTTATGTCTTTTACAAGTTAAGCCTTAATTTGAGTGTATATTTAAAAGGAGTTTTAAAACCTATGGCCCAAACTGCGCTCTGGAGCTGAACTCAACTTACAATCATTTTTGGATTAAAGTCAAGTTCAAGATAGAGCTAACACAATTTGAATGACCTCATTTGGAATTAGAATGAAAGAGATATGAAATTCTAAAGTTTATACCTTATTTCAGTTTATCATTAAGAATTTCTTGGCATTTCTAACACTCAAGAAGACATGGGAGGTCGTGAGCCACAGATCACAGATCTAACGGCTCAGACCTCCCAGAGAACAACATACACGCACATGGGAGGTCCAGAGGTCTGGACCTCCTAACCACGCATCATGCGCGAGGTGAGGAGGTCGTGGCCGTAGATGGGAGATCCAACGGACCACAACATGGAAGGGAAGGTCCGGAGCGGACCAGATCTAAAGGGATGTCCTCATGGTGAGATGACCTCGAGGAGGTCCCAGAGGAGGTCCTCAACGTCCTGCACCTCCGTGGAGGTCTGGACGGCCAAGATTGCGCCAAGGAGGTCTTGGGCGCTCCAGATCTCCTCGGAGGAGGTCTGACGCCCTGAACTCCAATAACTTCTTCGCAAGACGCGCTGCTGGACAGAGAGCGTGTCGCAGCGGGACCACGAGGAGGTCCGCGCTGCTGGAGGTCTTAAATGCATGCATTAAAGGATGGATCTAAGGCGTTAAGACGCGCCCATGATTTCAATGATTCGAGCACTGATTAGTGCATTAACTCCGCGAATCCTTGTCCAAAAACGGCAATAACGCCGCAGCCCTATCCGACAAGGCTTGAGTTTAAGAGGATGGTCCTCACCGGCGATGTAGACCTTGCGGTGAGGTTCAATGGTACCACCGAGTGCACAATAATGTTGCGCCCAAAGGACCTCCTCTCAACGGCGGCGCGGCTTTGAACGCCGGCGAGCCGAGAGGGCAAGATTAACCAAAGACGGCCAAAACCGAAAAGCAAAAATGAAGCTCATGCGACATTCAGCGTATGCTCAAACAACAGCTCCGCGACATTCATACATGCGGGTGCCCAGCGCTAAAGGACTAACAGGGGGAGTACCTGGAGGTCCTAAGGTGCTGGGGAGGTCGTGGAGGTGATGACTGGAGTTGGGGAAGAAAGGTGCTCCACGGCCAAAGCTCCAGCTCCGAGCTCCAACTTGTCCCCCTCTGCAAACGCCCAACAAATCAAGTTAGGACTTGGTCCCAGAGGGAAGGCACAAATGGAAACAAGGAGAAAGGTGGGAAACCCCAGTGACCCTTGTCCACCGAGGAACTTCAAGTCCAACAATGGCGGCCAAGGAGCTCTGCGGCTTAGAGTTCACAAGCACAGATGAGTGAGCAAGGAACAAAGGCTTGCAAAGGAAGATAAAGGCACAGTGGGGGTGTTCTTATACTTAGGGCAAAGAGGTTTTAGGCCACTGGCTAAGCTCATGGTGAGCTTGGCCCATGGCATGGTCCAGGCAGTTGGACAGGACGTAAAGTTGACACAGTGGCAGGTTTGAGCTGACCAGAGGGGCGAAAAGCTGACCTGCATTAAATGCGGGTCAGCAAAGAGCTGTTGAAGTGTACCCCAAGGTCAGACACGCATTAATTGCGCTGCTCAGAGTTTGCCCGCGCGCCAGAGGAAGGAGAAGAACAGGGGAGGTCTTAGTGATCGTTGGATAAGACCTGGGGAGGTCCTAACCATCGGATCTCATTTTCGAACCGTTATGTTTTAAGTGGCTGGGAGGAGGTCCCAGCCACACGATCAAGGATGGGGAGGTCGTGGCCCTCCGATTTCCTTAATCGCGAAAACGCACGTGAGGAAAAGGGACAGGAGGTCCAAAGCGTTGGATCTCCATCCAGCAGTCGCGGACCTCCAAAGAGGATTTAATCGCACGCGATCAAAAAGACATGAGGGAGGTCATGGCCTTTGGATTTAAATCAAGGGCACACAATGACCGGGAGGTCTGATATGATGCGCAACAGTAAGGGAGGTCGGGACCGCTAGATTTAGATCTAAGGGTTCCGATCAAAGGAGGTGGAGGTCTGAGCTTGCATAACGCACAAGGGAGATCATGGCCTTTAGATTTAGATCTAAGGGCTACGATCTCACGTCTTGTTGGGAGGTCTGTGCGCATGAGACAAAGGAGGTCGTGACCGTAGATTTTAAATCTAACGGTGCACAACAAAAGATGGGGAGGTTGTGAGTGCTTGATATCGCAGGAGGTCGTGAGTGTTGGATTTGATCCAATGGCTACGACCTAGGTTAGGTGGAAGGTTTGTTTAGTTTAACGATGGGGAGGAGGTCGGGGCCATGGATCTTGGATCCAAGGGCTATGACCTCACGTGAGGTGGGATGACCTTCTTGAGTATGTTGAGGAGGAGGTCGTGGTCATTGGATTTGATCCAACGCTCACGACCTCAACAAGGTGGGATGACCTTCTCGATGGTTTACTCGAGGAGGTCTTTGAGGTTTAACACACAGGGAGGTCATGACCATGGATCACCGATCCAACGGCAATGACCTCATGAGGTGGGAGGTCCTCGCGGTGTTGATCATGGAGGAGGTCGTGGCTGTTGGATGTAAATCCAACGGCTGCGACCTGATCAAGTGGAGATGAGGTCTGCTGAGGTGCAGACATGGTTGGGCTGGACCAACTTTGAATATGGCTAGCCCAAGGAACAATGTAGGCTTTTAGATTTAGTTTTAACAGCTGAAACTTAGCAGAATTATTTGAGATAGCAAATGAACTCCAAATTTGATGAAATTTTAACTGGAGCTTGCTGATAATGAGACCAACCTTGCATAAAATTTCCAGAGGTTATTATGCAATGCATTTTTCTCAGGAAATTCATGAAGGTTGTTTAAAGGATTGTTTTGCCTCCAAAAATTATCAACAAGTGTTATGACTCATGATATGTTTCAGAGGGGTCCCACCTCAGTTTTTGGGACCAAGGAAAATATATTCCAATTGTTTGGCACAAGATTTAAGATAATTGGAGAATGAGTTTGATTTTTGCTCAACAAGAGCTTTGTGTTTTTGAATTACACAACTCTTGGACAAGAGTTACACAAGATTTTAGGGTTTTTCAAGATGTGAGAAAAAGTTTTAATTTCTACACATATAATTATACTTGATTAACCCTAATTATACATTTGGGATGTTACAGGGGGTGAATAGGAGCACACCTAATTTTTCACCTTGATTAGATTTAACACAAATATCACTCCATTAGCTATAGAAGCTATGAAGATCAACATACAAGTACTGCAGAGGACTTGTGTTGAACCCAAATCAAAACCCCAAGCAAAAGACCAAAATTGGAGATCAAAACCCTCGGGAGCGGTCTGACCGATGTATGTGGCGCGGTCTGACCGAAGCACGGTCTGACCGATGGCAGAGGCGCGGTCTGACCGGGGTCTAGTTTGACCGGCGTATAAATTTCGGTTTGACCGGCCGCACGATGAACAGAATAGACAATTTGAATACTGAAACTCAAATTGATCTAACTTTTGATCTACACGACCAAACTCCACCAAACTTGAGACACACATTCTCTAAGATATTAGGAACCTATTCCAATCAAGGATCGTGAAGATCCAAGCCAAAGTTCCTACATTTTTCAGTTTGAACGAAGAGTGCTCCAAAACCGAGTCAAAATCGAAATATGATCTAAAGACTTGCTCGTGGGTGATTGATGATCAAGATGATCTTAGATGTATTCCCACATGTCCCAGCAAGCTAGACCATGGCAAGAAACCAACAGAAAACTTGCGGATCAAAGAATGACTCAAAATCACCAAATAGAGAGAGAGAGAGAGAACACAAGGAGACTCATCTTTGAGAAATCATGCATAGATTGATTTGAGATTGAGAGGGTTTACAGCCACTCCATCTAGGAGGACAAGAGCTCAATCCATGAGCACACCATCAACTCATCATCTCTCTAGAACCCCAAGCCTCTCCTTTCCTCTCTAAGTCCCTAAAACAAAACTAGGGTTTTCCAAATGAACTGCTTAAGGGTGCTGGACAGCAACCACCCCTATTTATAGTGGAGGCCTAGCTTCTATAAGAGAAAAGCCTAATGGGCTCCCATTAAGCCCACACACAAATGGGTCACACATGCACGCATTTTAAAGCGCTGTCTTCATCTTCTCTTGACCTAAACCGCTTCTCCTTGCGTCGTCTTGCGCCGCGGTTTAGCCCAAGGTCACCAAGGTGGTATTTGGTGAAATTACCAAAATACCCCTTCTTGATCTTTCTCCAAAGATTAAGTCCAATCTTGGTGAAGCAACCGCCTGCTTCGCTATGTGTAGGTTGATCAATGGCTCTCATCACGTCGGCAAGTCTCTCCCATTCGGCTCCCGCCGAAACCACCATGGCACTTGCACCGACCCCCGCGCCGCTTGATCAACTAGTCACACCGAACTGCCCGTTCGGTCACCTTTGTCCAATTTGCGCCATGCTTGAATCCATTGACCACACCTGGCATCCTCGATCGTTCTGAACCTCAGCTCTCCAAGCTTAATCCTAATCATCCTCACCATTGACCGTCATTGACCTTCAAGCATCCAGCACAACAACAGACAAAGAAATCGATTCTGGGAACAAGTTCTTCACAACTTGACCCACGTTAGTGAAAACATGCATCATGCACCACATATATGCTGAAGCCCAGAAACTTGACCTAACCCATCAATGGTCGCCACCTTTTGGCCAATGAATAGTACAAATCGATCGATCGCCATTCATTGGCGGTCAGATCAAGACCGTGCCACCGACCACTCTCAACACATGGTCCGATTTTTGTTCGACAAAGACTTTTAACTTCGTCGAAAACGCACAATTCGATAAACCTTCATTGCCATTGCCAATTGTAACATCATCCTAAGATCATGAGCATATCCCCATGATATCCACAGTACATCTCAAAGTCACTCCACTAAAGGGCAATCAACGGTTCAGTGTCACAGGCAAATTAGCTCCTTGTTATGTTAGGCAATTCTGCTTAATTGAGAAGAAAGGAGCTGTGGCCTACAAGTTGGACTTGCCTACTGCACTTTCAAGGGTACACGATATATTTCACGTGTCCCAGTTGAAGAAATGCCTTCGTGTCCCAACCAAACAAGCTCCATTGGAAGGTCTTGATGTGCAAGGAAATCTGACCTACCGTGAGTGTCCTATTCGCATCCTTGAAGAAGCTGAACGAAAGACAAGAAATCGTTCCATCAAATTCCTTAAAGCTCAGTGGAGGAATCACACCGAGGATGAAGCAACTTGAGAACAGGAGGATCGCCTTCATGCAGACCACTCGTCTTTCTTTTTCGAGTAAACGCAATCTCGGGATGAGATTCTTGTAAGTGGGGAGATCTATAACATCCCCAAATATGGGTTTGTGTTTCAAATGTATAAAAATGTGATTTTAAAAAAAACTTTTTCTGCATTCTTTTGCCATTCATCTTTTTTGAAATTTCATTCAAGTTTAAATGAATCAAAAGACTTCAAGTGCTCAAATTAATGTTTGAATTTAACTCTGGGAAAAATATTGTGAATAGTGCTTGGAAATATTTTTCCTAGGTTCTAGAGCACCTGACAAACTCACCTACAAAACTTCATAATTTTTAGAATTAATTTGCTATTTTAAATAGCCAGTTGAAGTAGGGAATCAAAAGTCAAATAACAAAAATAGGCATTTAAAATAATTCTAGAGACAAATTCGCTTCATGAAAAATCCTATAAAAATTACAAAATTATCTAAAAAGTGTTAGGAGCCCCCTATAAAAATTTTATAATTTTTAGAGTTATATTGCTATGTCTAAAAATTCTCTTAAACCTAAGCCTTTTAGCATTTTAGAAAACCTAAATCAATTTTCCCCTCTCTCTCTGACCTGTTGGCCCCAACCATAGGCCTTCTTCTCCACGCAACCAGCGCACGGCGTGGCTTTGCTAGCGCAGCACCATGGTGCTCTCCGCCTGCTCCGTACTCGTCAGCGCGCCCAACTGCTCGCCTGTGGTTTCGTCGCCTCGCCCGCATCGCCCTCTACCGGCCCCCATCACTCACCCATCCCCTTGGCCGCCCTATGCTCATGCGTCACAGAGCACATCATTGCTGGGATTCCTGCAAGCGCTTCCTCGTGTTTCTCCGCCCCACCCTCTATAAAGCTCCCTAGACGTCCCCTTCTTCTCCTTTCGCCACTCGAGCTATTCTCCTCCACCTTCCCCTCTTTCGCCGAGCACAAACACAAAGAAAACGTGAAGCTCCATTTTCGACCGAGACACCACCGCAACATTCTGGCTATTCCAGTGTAGCTCTCACATCTATATCCCCATCACCAAATGTTCCAGAGCACGAGGATGTATTCCCCCATGCTAATTTCTTCTTTTGATCACAGGAGTTGCTAGAATTTGGTTTTTCTGTAACTCTGGCCGCAATCCTCCCTTTCTTCCCCATCTTCGGGGATATCACATAAGCTCTATCAACTTTCCTTTTTCATTCTCTTTCCTCAGGTTGTCATCTCCACGTAAGGGTCACCGCCACCGCCTCGGAAATTCGCCGCCGGCTCAACTCCATTCATCTCTGACCTCTCTCTCGGCACCGATATACTCCTTGAACCTTCCTCATGCTGGTGCGTGCGCTAATTTTCCTCAGGCACCCTCGCTTTGCTATGTGGCATCTTAGTCCAAAGAGCACCTCCACTCCTCTCCGGCGCGTCGCTGCTACATGCCACCGCAAGCCTCGCCGCCAGTACCAGTAGGTTCACCAAAGCATAGGGGTCCCATTTTAGTCTTCTCCGGCCATCGCTGCGGCTCCACTCATCAGCGACGGGTGCGGCAACGCCAGTGCCGAGAGCTCATCTACCTGTCTAAATTAGGACCGGCATTGTAGCTCAATGATTAGAGCAAATCACAATCTAATTAGGGTTTAATTACTGTAATCAATCATTAGCACTAAGTTAAATGAGGCTGTGTCTCATGGACAAGTGGTCCCTGTGAACAGAAATTAACGAGATTTAATGCTCGGTTTTCTTTAGAGTTAATGACAAGTGGGCCCAAGCCATTCAGTGCGCAGTGCACTGGTCCATGGACCTATCAATCGAGTGCATGGACTTTAGTCCATGCACTGTTATCATGGACCCAGTCTATGACATGTGGACGCCACATGTCAGTAGAGGATTATCCGAAAATTAAAAGAAAAAGAAAATACTATGTACATAGGACTCACTGGTCAGTGACCGTGGCAAGCTCAGCCTGCGTATAATTTTTGTTAATGCGATTAGAAATTCTGAAATGAATTAATTTTACACTGTAAATTCTAATGACTTCAAAAATTCATAACTAATTCAAATCAACTCCAAATTTAGTGAAACCAATTTTGTTGGTTTCCATTTTTATTGTAATTTCCCATGGAATAGGTTTGAAACATGTTGTTGTCACAAAAAAATTTTGAAGTTCAAATTAATCCCTAAAATGAATTTTTTTACATTGAAAATTCATATGAACTCCAAATGAGATTAATCCAATTTTGTTGTTCATAAAATTATATTCTCTGTCTGAAAATGTAGTTTTTTTTTGTCTCCATCACCATTCTAGAAATTTTTGCAAAAAGAATTAATTTCAGCTACAGTAACCGAAGGCTATTTTTCCACCATTTTCTCTCCCGGCAAAAAATGTTTAGGGCTTAACTCTCACATATGAACTCCTTTTTAATTGATTCTTCTTGATAAATTCATATAAAATCATAATCTACCTGGTGTGTAATTTTCATGAATTTTGGATGAATTTGAATTTTTGGTTAATTTCGGTGCTATTCGTTCTTATTCGTTCTTCTCGTTCATTCGATAGATTTCATAGATTCGAGTGTCTACGAAAGTGATCCTCTGTAGCATCTGTACTATCCCCAGCAAGGCAAGCAACTCCCTCATTTGATCATGTTGATCCTACTATGTTCAATACAATTATCTTGTTTTGCAACTGTATGTATGCATGCTCTATTTGATGATTAATTTTCTCGTTAGAGGTAGTTAATACTAGTAGTTGCATGAGCTATAGGTAAATGTTTATCCCCTACCATTGAGCTTAGGTTTATATTCCCGCTAGTGAATTAGAGCCCAGTGGAAGAGTTATGGTCATATATACCATATGCGAGTTTGTGTCGCTTAGCAATGCTTAGTTTGGTAGAATGGGGATCATCGTTTTGGTGATAGTACTTTGTTGTGCATTGACTCCGAGCCGCAAGTGGTAGTTGTTAGGGAGAAAAATATTCTATTGTTAATGGAAATATGCGGGGTGGGATCCGGGTAGGTTCCCTCGTCTGAGGAGCATCGGTAGTTGCTGAGGATTTGCTGGTGACTCCGACACAACGTATGGGTCCTCCATGGGAGCCCCATCTACACACACAAGGGTGGTTCACGGAGGTCTTTGCACCCATAGGGCGGCTCCTAGCTAATGCACTTCATTGAAAACATCTCGTAGGACTTAGCTCTGCTAGCATACCTTAGGAAGTGTGCTCTATAGCTTGGCAAAGAAGTGGCCTGGCCTTTGGGTAAAGTTGTACACCCTTGCAGGGTATAATCTACTCGAGTAGCCATGTCCTTGGTTATGGACACGTTTGGTTAGGTCGTGCAAGAGTTAGACTCTACATTTTCGATAAAACTTGAAATCAAGTGTTACGAATGGGCAATTCGTGCTATTATTGTGGTGGTTGTCCAAAGCCACCTCTAGGTTGTTAATTACAATTCTAAATATTGTCTCTCTGTTATTTAAACAAATAAAAACATATTTGGTCAAATTTCCTTACAATCTATTACTCTATTGCAAAGAAAATGCATTTATGCTGGAAAATTGCTTAGTGTAGTAGCCTTCCTTTGATACTTGAATGCATCTACTTATTTTTGTTGTTTGTAAGTCTTGCGAGTACAATTTTGTACTCAACTGGATTTTCCACTTGCTGCAGAGGAGGTTGAACCCCGATGTGTTAGCCCTCGTGAGATCGACTACGAACGCAACGACTAGTTCAGTGGTTTACCGGTCAGTTGCCTTGTGGGTAACGGCAACTGTTTGGCTTTTGTTGCTGCCATCTTATGGCTTGTGTTTCTGCTATGAACTCAGTATTTTGTTGTGCTATTTGGCCGGTCGGCCCTATGTATGAAATCTGGACCTTGTATGTTTATTTTGTTGTAAACTATGAATACTTTGGTATTGTAATCAAGGTAGTTAGGATCGCGATCCTACTCTTAGAGTCTTACGATTCTACGAACCCACGACAGCCTGTAGATCCAAATCACACTGTCGATCCTACTCGTGGAGACTTAGGGCAAAAAAAAAATTTGTAATTTTTTTGAGGCCAGGCTTTGTTGATATTATGTTTTAGAGCAAAATTTGTTGATATTAATTTCTGAGAATGAAACTATAAATAAACAAGGAGCATGAAAAATATTGTATTAGTGTGGTAATGCTAGTACAAATATCTATATTATGGCATGAGCAATCTTGAGCTTGATAATGATAAGCTATTTTTATTCCTAGAGTATGTCTAGTCGCTTTTAAGGAACATGCAAGTGGTAAACCATATAAGGATCATACAAACTTATAGTATAGATATTAAATATGTGTATTTTTACAATTCCGTAGAATCGCAGATTCTACGAGTCGATACTACGATTTCGATCCTACCAAAGGCAAATCGATCCAACTCAGGATATCAACTCTGACTACCTTAATTAGAATAACTTATTTATGGCATTGATGTTTGTTTGTGAAGGTGTATATGTACCATTGTCCTGGGAGATACATAATACACTAAGAGCGAAAAATTTCTCTTGTGATGCTAGGACCATTTGAAAGGTTAAGTATTACAAGTTAAATCTCCCGGGGCTCTCACAATAAGCACACTGTAGCAGTTCAACCACCATCCTCCTTGTAATAATTTATCCATTAGTGTACCGGAACATCGGCAACATCATATTTAGTATATCCTTGTTATTTTCAAATTGTTGTCGTTTTGTTTTCATCTATTTATCTACTATTCTTGGTCACCATGAGTATGTGTGAGTAGTCCCATAAGGGCTAAGGTTTGTAGGTTGCCATGCAGTGGTAGACATTAACGGGATGATCTAGCTTACATGCATGATTTTGTAATTATGTTGGATACTAGTGTTTGTCAAACATTCCTTGATACTAGGACTCGAAGGGCACCGATGTTCAATAGGTCAATGCGAGGTAAGGTAGCAACAAGTGGTGCACTGAAGATTGACCGGCATATTCAGTGACAATTAAGGCAGCAAAGATCAGCTTTCAGAAGCAAGTCACTTGAGGATTTCTGTAATACCACGTTTTCGTTTAGGAAGATTTCGGTTCGAATGCGAATTTAAAATTCGCATTTTCGGCGATTCGTCGATTCTTCTAGTTTTGGGCTCGGGCCTTTGGCCAACAGCCAATAGAAGGCCTTAGGGCCAAGAGGGCTGCCTTAGAGCCCAAAAAGGGGGCAGCCATGGGGCCCAAGGCCCATCAAGGCCGACCAAGGAGGCCTTGAGGGGGGCAAAACCTAAAGGCCCCCACTCCCACCTCTCTTCCCCTTGCACCGCCACATCCCCTCCCTCTCCATCTTGCGCCACCATCCAGCAGAAGCCGCCCTCCTCCACCTCCCTTGCTGCTTCCCAAGATCCGGTGTTGCGCCCCATCGCCTGAGTTTTCCTTGGTGCCGGTCTCCCGTTCTTGGTCTCCTGCGAAGGTTTGGTTGGAGTTTCAAGGATTCTGATCAAGACAGCGGGACTTCTCCACGGTTCAATCTTCGTGTTCTGGGTGCTCGAGGGTAACAATCGTCGATTGTTGTTTAATGTTTGATCATAGAAGCGAAATTGATTAGAATCGTTTGGATCAAAGTCGATGCGCAATAGATCAAATCTGTCCAAGATGTTATGCTGGCTGTTTCGACGCCTTAGAGGCCGAACCAATAGTTTTGATCTTCTAGAGATATCTAGAGGTTGTTCTTAACTTTCTGTGGCCACTGAGTTCACTGATTCCGACGTTCGAGTCAAAAGATATGATAGATTTAGTATCTGCTGTCCAGATTTCTGACGTGATTAATCTGTTTTGCTATTTCGTAAAATATGAAAATGTAATTGGGAGAATATGGGTTTTCACCCAACTAGACTTTTGTAGAGAATTTTATAACCTTTCCATATTGTTAAAGAATGATCAATTCGAAGTTATAGATTAAAAGTTATGATCGTTTTATTACTGCTGTTTGTTCTTTTAGGCAGTTTCTGTTCTGAAATTTCAACCTTTGTTAGCATACTTTATTGGCCGAATTGGTTTATCTCATCAACTAGAGTATTGTAGATTGGTCAGTTAAGAATCCACAAAAACTGGGCTCACCTCTTTTCGAGTTCCAGATCATGAGATATGTTAATTACCGTGCTGCTGTCCAGAAGCGGTTTAGGGCAGAATGCGCTCGTTTTCAGTTGAGAGTTTCTAGTTAAATATTGAATCGCCAGGGAAGTGTTGTAGAACGTTATTTAGTAATGTCATGTTCATCGTACCCTTATTTCAGTTATTTACTTGTTTAGGCGGTGAAGCTTCGGATTTAGGAGTATCACCTTTGTCTGCTAACGCGTCGCATCGCGGAAGGCAAGTACATTGCTTATGTTAATAATTGTGATTGATGAATGCTTTTATGATTATACTGTGAGTTCTTATGATTCAAGAGAAGTTGGATTGTCTATGGTCTTTCATATGTGTGGAATCCATGATTGGAGATGATAATATTTAATTTCATGTTCCTTCCATATGTGTGTTATCTCCATGATTAGAGAGCGTGTCTTTTCAATATACATATTTCATTCCATGCATTCATTATTCATGTTCCATCCACGGGAGTGGATTAAAAAGACCCATCAATTCCAGGATGGACACATAAGACCCACCATTCCAATGTGGGCCCCACTATTGCAATGTGGGCGTTTTGGGACACCCGTATGAAATGTTCTTCATACGGGACTTGGATCCCCGTATTTTTGTTAAGATGCGGGCTTAAGTGAACACCGACGGGTGTATCACTAGCAATACCGGTATATGCATGTGTGTAGTCCCTCCATTCCATTCACTTCATTCATTCCATTCATTCAAATACTCGATCTGTGATTTCTTCATATGGTTCAATGATGTTGACTTGTTAATGTTTGTGGTATGTTCCATTTATTCACTGTACTTGCTGGGTCTTGGACTCACACTTGCTTGTTTATTTATTTTTAGGTGATCGTTGATGAAGTTCTCTTGGGAGGGAGTAGACATGCACTACTCAAATAATACACTTTACATTAGTTTCAATACAAGGATGATCAATGCCCCTCAGTCGTTAATTGTTGGATTGTAAAAATTAAACCTAGACATGGTTGATGCGTTTCTATTCGTTGAGTTTTGATTGATTGACTGTTAAAGTTCTTTGATTATTCATTGATAGAATTATCTTAGTGGATCGATTATTATATTTCTATTCATGTTTAATTGTTGATGATCTGCTTAGCTTAGTTGAAGTACTATTACTGAATTTATTCCGCTGTTTGGTTGTATGTGAGGTCTTTAGGTAGCATTTTGGCTTCCGAATAGCCAGGGTGTTACAGTTGGTATCAGAGCGGGCTTTAGGTCCATGGTAATTAAGTTATTAAAATGACACACTGTGCACAGTAGGTGGGGTTGGGAAATTCATTGTTTCCGTATTTCCATTATTATGTTTCATTTGTTGAGGAATTGTTGAATTGCTTCTGTACTATCTTTCTTGTTGTTAATGTATGATATGATGTGATATCTTATATTTATGAATTTATTCTATGATTGTCATGAAATGATCCTATATATTTATAGCTAATTACATTGGTTACGCGTGTTGATAACAGATGTTAGGAAGTTGAGGACGTGGTTGTCACTCTGGGATTCACCAGGTTACACCACTGTTCGTGGTGTGTGGTTAGGGGAGTAGTTACCCCGAGTACCATAGTTTCTGGGTTGAGCATGAGTTGCTTTAGAAAGTTGTTCTCTTTCTTGATTTCTGAATTTGGCAAAATACTTATTCTGTGGTGGTTGATAAATTTCTCTGGGGATCGTGGTTCATGATAGTTGAATGGTTCCATTGGGTCTTTAATGGTTCTCTAAAACAATTATTGTTTTCCGATTGTTGAGTTGCTTTTACTACTTGCGATCTTCGTTAGTTGGCAATATTGATATTTCCTTGGTTGTTCCTTCTTTCTTGCTGGAAAAGAATGACTCATTTATTCATTTAATAGTTTGGGTAATGAGAGTTTTTTTGTTGCAAGTTTGTTAACATGAGAAAGCTTTGGCTCTATGTATTTCTTTTGAATTATTCCGAGTGTTGAAGTTTAATGCATCTCTTTTCTGATGGAAATTGTTAAAATCCTTTTGCGATGCCTTGTTATGGTTAAGTCAGAGTTGGTAATCAAATAACTTGATATAGTATGGGTATCAAGTTGAGTCATGGGGGTGGTGCATAATTGATATTACTTAGTAACCTTGGAGGAGAAATTGATTAAATTGATGTTGTCTTCTACTAGTTCTTGATGAACTGTATTTTATGAGTAGTGACTGTGAGTATGTCCATAGCTATTTGGAGTCAAAAGAGATATTAAGAAGTATAGAACATTGATGAATTAGTCTGGTCATTAAAATTGTTTAGGTTGCTAAACTTGTTGGGTTCTTTGGTTCCAATGGATTAATTTAAATGTGTGGAAAGGGAAACTAGAGGAAATGCTAGATTTACATATTCCCTAGTATGATTAATTATTGGAATTGTGTACAACCGGTTGAAGGGGATTGAATATCGGTGGATCTAGAATTTATGGGAGGAGTTCTATATAGTTCCTCTATATAGAATGATGCGACGAATTTGGTTGTAGTGTTGTTGAGACTTTTGATCGATAGAAGATTTCGATTTCTGAAGTTTTAGTGTATCTTTGCCGAAACCCAAATATGAGGAGGAACAGTTGAATATGTGTTTGTAAATATCCATGTGATTTGGGAAGGAAAGTAGGTAGCAACTAGATTTCATAATGAAGACAGTTGATAACAACAATGGTTGGAGTATAACTGTTGTGTGTTGAAGTTTGATGTTGAGCATCACTAAAAGTTGAACTGATATGTTATAATAGGGGGCTTATGCCCACATGATTGTGAAATCATCGGATGATAATGTGTCCTTGATGAAAGGGTTTTGGTAGGACCTCTTCATTTGTGTAGTAGACCCCTTCTAAACTTAAGAGGTTGATGTAGTGAGGTAGTTTGGTTTTGGTATACTCTCATTTTGATGATGAGATGAAAAGGTAGTACGAAATAATTTGGTGGAACTTTGGGGCTTTCTAATGGAATAGTTGATGATAAAGATTCGTGTTCAGAGTGTATTATTTTTAATGTAGAGATTGTGACTTGGGTGTGTGGTGATGATTCTTTTAGAAATAAAGTAATTTGATCGTCTTTCATAATTTTGATTTAGTAAAAGTGTTTCGAGTTCTGCAGTTGTGATCATTTGAACCTCTTGAGTATTGTGGTGATTGAGTTTGTTTCGAGCAAGGTGACCTGTTAAAAGATTTTATTGGTTCTTAAGTGGATCCTGTGATTGGGGTTTTAAGAGCTTATCTTATTTAAGCCGGCAAAGTGATGTAGTAATCACAGAAAATGTCTTTCTTTGTTAAAAAAAAGGAGTGAAGTATATGTATTTGAGATGTAAGTCACGTTTCGCATCTTGCAGTTTATTTGAGTATGCTTAAACCTTATGCAGTTGTTCCATAAGAGTATATCAATTTTCAAAGGCGTTACCTTCTTCTCATTTGTGGTTTGGTATTCGCTTTCAAGAGGGCTTGAGCCCTCATCGTTGACTTTCCCTTATGTTTTTGAGTACTTTGCCTAAGTGACTATTTTCCTTGGTCCTGTGTTCACTCTTGGTGGCACATGATTTCCTAGTTGATGAAAATTGTTTCCATTCGCTCTTTCTTTTGAGAAAGAATCAACCTATTCGTTTCACCGGAGTCTCTTGAGGTGTTTATTAATTGTAGTTGTGAAACCTTGGGTTGTAAGTTATTCGAGGAGCATTGGAGGATGAACTGTTTTCGTGTATAATTCTTGGAGAGAGTTTTAATTATACAGAATGTTTGCCTTTGAGGCTAAACTGATTGCATTGTTGCAACCATTAGAACCTATGGAGATTTGAGATCCAAGATCTTTTGTTCAATTCGGGTGGAACATTAGAATTTTTGAAAGGATGGGAATCTTGATCAATGTATTAGAGTGTCGCGATGGAGTACCTTGCACGGTTGTGCAGATGAAATATGATGGTGTTGTAATGAAAGTAATATTAGCGAAGTAATCTGATCGTTAAAGTGATTAATGAGATAGCCGGGATTGTTGGATTATTGCTATGAATGACTTGGACTTAGTAAGTAACTCTCTAAGAGTTAAAATCTTTATAAAGATGATTGGGTCGAGGAAATGTTTTCGTGTTGATGTTAATGCGCGAGTATGTTTGGATTGTGAGAATTTTAGGGATTTAATCTGAGGTTTCCCCTATTTTCTATATGAGAAGTTCGTTGTAGGAGTCTTGGAGTTTAAAATTTGGGCTTCACATTTTTATGCTAGGACTTTGGTCGCCCAATGAT
Source organism: Phyllostachys edulis (assembly GCA_036346405.1). Classification (NCBI taxonomy): domain Eukaryota; kingdom Viridiplantae; phylum Streptophyta; class Magnoliopsida; order Poales; family Poaceae; genus Phyllostachys; species Phyllostachys edulis. Next base: position 44,920,524 of record CM070550.1, on the reverse strand, counting down.
TATGTGTAGAGGAAGTAGAAAAAAGGGTGGATTCCGAACAGTGGGGTGATGATTGATAGAACCCTTTGATGAAATATATGAATGTATGTGCTGAGGATTCCGAGTTGTTTACTCTTAAAAGATTGAGGTGATGTGATTTCTTGTGAGGTCTATTTTGAGATGCATTGGAAGTTAATTGTCAAATTAATTCTGTCAGTAGAGGAGTTGTTGAGAGAAAGTTTATGTGGAGTCGATAGAGCCTCTATACAGAGGTGTGGATGATGTATTTCAACTTGAGCATAGTGTTGAGAATGCCAAGTTAAGAGAGATGAGTTAGTGTGTTATGCGATGAATTGGAATTCCAGAGTTTGAGAGAAATTTTATTCCTAAAAGAGAAACTGAGAAATTGATGCTTCCTCAAGTAGTGACACGTTTTCTTTGATTCTCGTTTGAGTTTTGTGCTGTTGATCATTGTCTTTCGCAAGTTGAGCTCGGCATTTATGTTGGCATGTGTGATTCTTTCCAGTTCAGATGTAATAAAAGAAATATTTGATTTGGGCATTCGAGTGATTTCTCCTTTGGATTTCGTGACGTTTATTCGCAAACTGACACTTGGAAAGTGGAAAGGTTTTCGTGATGAAATTCCAATTTCTGGATTTGACTCTTCAATACCGAGCTGGTAACGCATAGTTGCAATGTGAATCTTTCTTATTCAGATGGGTTTTGTCGGTAAAGGGTTGCTTAAAGAGAGTTTGGTTGTGCGTTTCTGGTTGAAGGAGGTGATCCTTGTTTCAGTGAAGAGTTCAATTGAGAGGTGGAACAAGAGTTCCGTATTCTGTGTGCATGTCGTGTGGTTCGGTATCAATGGGAAGGTTAACCCAAGGTATGTTGGGTTGTTTTCGAAAGTTGGCGTATCTCTAGGACCGTCTCGGGTCCATACGCGGTGTACGTAACATTTGGCATGTTCGGTGCCGAGTGAGTACTTGTGAGATCTAAAGTTTGAGTATTCGTTAACAACGTTGACCACCGAGAAGATCATACCTTCGAGTCTTGTCCAATGAGTGTACCTAGAGATGTAGGGTTGAGTGTTAGGACCTACGTCTTTTCATGTCTTTGTGTTGTGGTCCTTAGTCCGAGAGAGAGGTCACTTGGGAGTTGGAGATTCGCTTGTGTGAGCGTTATCCGGATTTGTTCGCAATGAGTATCCGTTTACCGTTGTTAATTTTCAGTCGCCATTTTCTCTCGTGTAGATCGGCGTTTAGATTTGGGGTCGAATCCTGTTAAGGGGGGTAGAATGTAATACCTCGTTTTCGTTTAGGAAGATTTCGATTCGAATGTGAATTTAAAATTCGCATTTTCGGCGATTCGTCGGTTCTTCTAGTTTTGGGCCTGGGCCTTTGGCCAACAGGCCAATAGAAGGCCTTGTGGGCCAAGATGGGCTGCCTTAGAGCCCAAAAAGGGGGGCCAGCCATGGGGCCCAAGGCCCATCAAGGGGCCGACCAAGGAGGCCTTGAGGGGGCCAAAACCCTAAAGGCCCCCCACTCCCACCTCTCTTCCCCCTTGCAGCCGCCACATCCCCCTCCCTCTCCATCTTGCGCCACCATCCAGCAGGAAGCCACCCCTCCTCCACCTCCCTTGCTGCTGCCCAAGATCCCGGTGTTGCGCCCCCATCGCCTGGAGTTTTCCCTTGGTGCCGGTCTCCCCGTTGTCGGTCTCCTGCGAAGGTTTGGTTGGAGTTTCGCAAGGATTCTGATCAAGACGGCAGGGGACTTCTCCACGGTTCAATCTTCGTGTTCCTAGGTGCTCCGAGGGTAACAATCGTCGATTGTTGTTTTATGTTTGATCATAGAAGCGAAATTGATTAGAATCGTTTGGATCAAAGTCAGTCTGCAATAGATCAAATCTGTCCAGTATGTTGCGCGGGCTGTTTCGACGTCTTAGAGGCCGAACCAATAGTTTTGATCTTCTAGAGATATCTAGAGGTTGTTCTTAGCTTTCTGTGGCGACTGAGTTCACTTGATTCCGACGTTCAAGTCAAAAGATATGATAGATTTAGTATCTGCTATCCAGATTTCTAACGCGATTAATCTGTTTTGCTATTTCGTAAAATATGAAAATGTAATTGGGAGAATATGGGTTTTCACCCAACTAGACTTTTGTAGATAATTTGATAACCTTTCCATATTGTTAAAGAACGATCAATTCGAAGTTATAGATTAAAAGTTATGATCGTTTTATTACTGCTGTTTGTTCTTTTAGGTTGTTTCTGTTCTGAAAGTTCAACCTTCTGTTAGCATACTTTATTGGCCGAATTGGTTTATCTCATCAACTATAGTATTGTAGATTGGTCAGTTAAGAATCCACAGAAACTGGGCTCACCTCTTTTCGAGTTCCAGATCATGAGATATGTTAATTACCGTGCAGCTGTCCAGAAGCGGTTTAGGGCAGAATGCGCTAGTTTTCAGTTTAGAGTTTCTAGTTAAATATTGAATCGCCGGGGAAGCGTTGTAGAACGTTATTTAGTAATGTCATGTTCATCGTAACCTTATTTCAGTTATTTACTTGTTTAGGCGGTGAAGCTTCGGGTTTAGGAGTATCACCTTTGTCTGCTAACGCGTAGCATCGCGGAAGGCAAGTACATTGCTTATCTTAATGATTGTGATTGATGAATGCTTTTATAATTATACTGTGAGTTCTTATGATTCAAGAGAAGTTGGATTATCTATGGTCTTTCATATGTGTGGAATCCATGATTGGAGATGATAATATTTAATTTCATGTTCCTTCCATATGTGTGTTATCTCCATGATTAGAGAGCGTGTCTTTTCAATATACATATTTCATTCCATGTATTCATTATTCATGTTCCATCCACGGGAGTGGATTAAAAAGACCCATCAATTCCAGGATGGGCACGTAAGACCCACCATTCCAACGTGGGCCCCACTATTCCAATGTGGGCGTTTTGGGACACCCGTATGAAATGTTCTTCATACGGGACTTGGATCCCCGTATTTTTGTTAAGATGCGGGCTTAAGTGAACACCGACGGGTGTGTCACTAGCAATACCGGTATATGCATATGTGTAGTCCCTCCATTCCATTCACTTCATTCATTCCATTCATTCAAATACTCGATCTGTGATTTCTTCATATGGTTCAATGATGTTGACTTGTTAATGTTTGTGGTATGTTCCATTTATTCACTGTACTTGCTGGGTCTTGGACTCATACTTGCTTGTTTATTTATTTTTAGGTGATCATTGATGAAGTTCTCTTGGGAGGGAGTAGACATGCACTACTCAAATAATACACTTTACATTAGTTTCAATACAAGGATGATCAATGCCCCTCAGTCGTTAATTGTTGGATTGTAAAAATTAAACCTAGACATGGTTGATGCGTTTCTGTTCGTTGAGTTTTGATTGATTAACTGTTAATGTTCTTTGATTATTCATTGATAGAATTATCTTAGTGGATTGATTATTATATTTCTATTCATGTTTAATTGTTGATGATCTGCTTAGCTTAGTTGAAGTACTATTGCTAAATTTATTCCGCTGTTTGGTTGTATGTGAGGTCTTTAGGTAGCATTTTGGCTTCCGAATAGCCAGGGTGTTACAAGTTCGGCATAGCCAAGAAGCCTATGGCGTTGGTCCAATGGTAAGCTGTGGTAATTTACTAATTCCTTAATTGCGAGCATGACATACTGTAGGGTGTGCCACTTACGAACTCTTGGTATTATTGCTACTACTTTTATTAATTAGATGATAATTAGCATCATGTAATTCTATAACGTTGTAGGTGAACCAAATACCCTAGGCCCTAACTCCACTAATAAGCACATCCTTCTCGTTGTCATAACATTAGTTTTATTTTAGTTACTAGTTTTCCAATGTTATTCTCCGTCATAATTGCAACCCCTCGTAGTTATTTTAATTGTAGTTTATTAATTAGTTTCTCTACGATAGCTAGATATTCCACATGTCCTTTGGGTTTGACATTAAACCTTGGAATACTCTGAGGGAAAGTGTTACAAGCAAACCCCTGCACTTTTGGGTCATCACTCTCATGATAGGAGGGAGAGAGAGTATGTGGGTCCAAGCTATCCCTGTGATCACAAATGTGGGGAATGCACAAACCCAGGTCCTCAACTCCCACCACGTATTGGAAGACAATGTGACTATGTGAGTGCCCACGCGAAAGTGATGTTGTAGGCGCCTGTCGGACCCTAGGCGTGGAATACCCTAAGCCCTCGTGCGCGTGCCCTATAGTCTCATGATCAGCGGCTAGTACACACATCCACAACATTAGCATTCATATCCATATATTCATACATACAAAATAAAGAATATATGATACATAACTTAAGCGGTTACATTATTTACAACACAAGGGCCGACCAGCCAAATAAAAGCTTAAGTATCAAAGGTAGCAAATGTAACAACGGAAGCAAAATTTGTATAATAAAAAATTCCAGCAGCATGCCTATCTGAACCCCTAGGCAACTGACTAGAGACAAGTCCTAGAAAGACCCGTCACCGAACCCACCGGTTCCGGATGCAAAGAAGATGTCATCCAGCATAGGATCATCTTCTAACTCTAAACAACAATTTAAGCAAGATTAAGTACATTGTGTACTCAACAAGAGTTGTAGTGTATCGCAAAAATTGTATAAATGCAAGGCTAACAAGAGATGAGCCTCTACACTATAAGTTGTTTTCAGCATTAAGCAAATTTATTTGCAATATCAATACGTAGTATTTTCCAACGGAAATTTAAAGAGCAGTTAAATAGATAAATGACAACAAGTAAGTAATTGAATAAATAACAACTCGCAACCCTCCTTAGCTGCGAGCAACATCCCATTTTAGGCCATAGACATGGCACTCAACTCAAGTATAAACCAACAAACCATTTCCCACATTTTCCAACAAAACTGTTTTTATGAAAACCAAGACTATACCCATTAACACTGCACTAAGCACACTCATGACCACGAGCACGGCTATTTTAATAGATTTACACTTTGAAGAGGTGTACAACTATATCCACAGCACATGAATTCTCTAGTTTGTTCAGCATCAGTCGATACCACCGCTCACTACCTTTGGTAAACAGTCTAGAGTACGTATGAAGCCTTTACATTACCTAGTCCTAACCTTGCACCCAGCGAATGAGCACCCTCACTTCAGCCGGGTACACCCCTGTCTCAGTGAGGCATTCACTGTTGTGTCGGCAAGCTTTGTGCCTAACACTGTCGTGAAGGGAGCCCCTTCGAACATGCCTACACCGGTCATGCTCGTACTACTATAGCCTACCAACGTGCAAGGCTAGTTTTCAATAACTTAATTAGCTAATGTCGTCTCATACCAACACATGTGGTTGTACGCTTAGGCTTAGTTAGGACTTGCTGGTGTTCGATCCTTAATTGACCTGGGCGAGGCTCCCCCCCCCCCCAATCTACTTGTGAGATACACCTCTCACACTTCTCAGAATATAATATAACTCGCCCATGTCACAAACTAAGTTTTTCATTTTTATTTTTATAAAAAATAACAGAGGTAAATCCCACTGGACCATCATTTCAAAACTCCCAGTTTCATATTCATCATGTCATCCTTTTAGCAAATTTTAGTAAAGGTTATTGCTCGGCTATGCAATTGTGCGATAATCGCACTCAAAATTCCCAAATTGACATCATCTATTGTCTATACCATAAAATAATGGCTACAACAGTAAGAATATCAATATTTCAAGGAGGTTCATGCATTGAATAGGATTACGACTACCGTTATCCTTGAATATAGCAATTTTAATGAAACATACATGCATGCATAATAGATTTTGTAAAAAGAAGTACAATAGTTAAAATAGCTTGATGTTATATGAATTTAGAAAGAAGATTCATTTGATTTGGAGTTTGTATGAAAAAGTTATTAAGGCTGATGTCGAAAGCGTATTTGCTGAGGTTTACGCTTTCCAACAGAGAAAGCGTATTTTCTGCAGAGTTCTTCTGAGATCTACACTTTCCAGTAGAGAAAGCACATTATCTTCTAACTGAAAGTGGCCTTTCTAAACTTTCCAATTTTTATTAACTTACATGTGGGGCCTACTTGTTAGTTACTTAAGATTTTCTTGTCTAGATTTTTATTTATAAATCAGACGTGGCCCCACATGTCATAGACTCATTTATTAATAACGTTTGAAATTAGATTTTCTTTAACCTTTTCGGGTAGTCCCACATGTCATACTCTGGTTACATTTAACCTCTATGTTAATTACCATTTTAAACACACGGGCCCACTCGTAGAGGGAGAGAGAGAGAAGCGGAGCTGCGCTCATGGCCGAGCACCATGGCGAGCTCGTTGCTGGTGATTGGACTGACGGCCAAGGTCGAGGATGGCCAAAATGATTTCCTCTCTCGACAGCGATGCCACCGGGTGGTGGTAGAGGCTGGAGAGATGGTCGAAAGTGGTGCTACGCCGGAGATGAGCGGCGAAGCTCCTCGGGATCAAAGTGGCTTTCACGACCGAGGCAAATCAGCTGCAAAAGAAAGTGCGCATTGGCTTTAGAAGGTTACTACGATGCTACACGTAGTGGCTTGGGCACCAATGGTCACCGAAGCAACAGCGACAAAGCTTCCCGCGATGGTGCCATGACCGGCTATGATGAAGTGCAAGCTATACTAGCTAATCCTCTCATCTAATGCACGCAAAAGCTCTACGGGACTACTAAAAGCTCACCAAGGTCCTTGAAGGCATTAGGGGATGACCGGAGTGGCTTAGCAATGTTGAGTAGTAGTGGCACAAAGGAGGCTCTTAGTGATAGCGTGCTGTGGTGATGGAGCAGCTACAAGGAGGTGCGCATTAGCTTGCAGGTACTTGGAGGATCGTAAGGATAGAAGGAATCGACCAGAGACTCACCGAGGTGGCGGCTAACTGGAAAAGGTTTGCGGCGGCCAAAAATGAGCAAGAAGGTTGATTCGGGGATTCCCTGCGTGTGGATCATCATTAACCAAGGGAGAAGCATCAATAAAGTATATGACACAAAATGACGCGGTCGAGTGAGATTCAAGCTCAGTAGAATGTTGGGAACATGGAGGTCTAGAACGGGGTGTGCGCTAGAGATGAAGAAGATGACGGCTTGTCCTCGCTACGGGTTTCCTAGAGCTACATCAAGCATAGAAGAAGCATTAGCGAGGTATGGGGCACATGGTGACACGCTTGGCGAGGGTAAGGAAGCTCACCAAAGAAGATGACGTTGTGAGGCTTGCTGACCGGCGTCGAGAACGATGCTCTCGTTTTTGGTGATTCAAGGAGCTTGGAGCTTGGAGCTCGGAGAAGGAATGAGATGGAACGAGGGATGAGCTTGAGAGTTTGTGATGCGCTCGGAAGCTTAAGTAGCTATGAGAATTGAGCTTGATGAGTGGCGAGAAGATGCGGCTGCAGCGAGAAACTCGTTCTCCAGCTTCAGCATCTCCACCAGCGTGGGGGTTGGGTGCCATTAAAGGGATGGATAGCATAGACAGAGCCAGGTAGAGGTGATGGAGGTAGGTGAGTGTCGAAAATGGTGGGCAGCAAAGGGAAACAGCGGGCGGAGCAGTGCTAGCGCTGGCACGGTGGTGAGCGAGGGCGAAGTTGAGTGGGAAGAAAGGTCCCGACATGTGGGGCCCACACATTATCAAGAGGACGAGTGCGCGCTGGTGTGGGCTGGAGTTGGCAATGGGTTTTGGGCCGGCTCAGATGCGGACTAAGAGTCTGGCGGGAATTCAAAAACTGTTTTGAATTTCTAAAACTGGCTAAGTTTTTGCCGAATTTTTGAACCTATCAAACAGGCTCCAAATTTTTTGAAAAGTTTTGTGAAGGCTTACGACACAATATAGTTTCCTATGTAAATTTTTCATGATTTAATATGCTCTGTGATTTTCTTAAAGATTCTCTCAAGTTGCTGCTTACATAGAACTCAATTGTTTGATTTATATAAAAAGTTCAAAATCATGCCAAGGTAGTTTTCCATACATAATAGGTTGAAAATCGTTTTCCTCTTATTTTTATCCTATTACCCTAACGTTTGGATTTTTTTGGGATGTTACGGTGCTAGTGAATCAGCATGATTTCGTTAATTTCTACCCACAAAACTTTTCCTAGCTACTACCAACCTTCCCTACGCACTTCCATTCCATAATCTCAGTATCACTCCCACCTCCAACACTGTGGGTAGCTACTAATCGCTGCATTCCCACTATCTTTCGTTGGGGTAACGATCCTATTTCCTACCCCTTCATTGTTGACCGCCATCCCTATATATAATTTCCACCATGTCCTCTACAACCAACACCTCCCTTGCTGTGTCTCTCCCACTATAGTTATTGATGATGAACTGCTGTGAACATCATGACTGCCTTGCTTCATCTTGTTCCCCGCCCTCCTCCTCGACAAGACAATGCCACCACACCTCATCCTCTATGCCACCAGTCCACCATAGCTATGAATGGCAGACCACTGCTAAAAAAGAAAGATGGGCCAAAAGGTATTGCATAGGCTAAAGCCCAAAATCTATATTGAGGAGCTAGTCCAATGTGAGAATGAGATAGGGGAGGAAAGCATTAGTGCCAACCCAAGCCAAGACCCACTCATTGTGGTGACTCTAAATTAGGCCCAAGCTAGGCCATGTTTGAGATGACATGGGCCAAAAAGAACTTTAAGAAGAACTCTCGGTGCTTGTTTGTATAGGAAGGGATTAGAATCAATCCTTTCGGATTGGAAGAGATTTTAGTTCAAATTCTGAGTCAATCAAAGGGATTGAGTCGGATCACACTGTATCCTAACAAGTCCCGAAGGGGATTCAACCTCCTTTTACAGTTGTCTGAATCTTGGACCCCACTTCCTAAGTTGAGTTCGCTTTCACTAGACAAAGCCGCCACCAAGCCAAACCAATGGGGGAAAGGAAAAGGGACAAGAAGGTGAGGCTGAGGATGAAAAGGAGGGGGGGGGGCATTGTGCCACATCATCCCAAAATGTGTGTGCCTACTCCATGCATGATCCACATGGATTTTGTAAGTTTTTAGCTTTGCAAGCTTTTACTATCATATCCATCCAAACTTTGGCTCCATGATTATCTCAATGATATGCTGTGTGTTCACTCTCATTGTTGGCTTCCTCATTCCTTGGTCACAAAAATCAATCTGCAACCAGCTACCTTGTTTCTGTGTCGTGGAGTCCAGTCCAGACCAATTTCCCATCAACCTACGATCATTGACACAAAAAAAAAACACATTCAATTTTATGTTGTGCATTTTATGTTTCTGTGTGTTGAATTTTGGTATTCCAAGATGTGTTTTTTATGTTTTTGTGAATTACGTTTTTATAATGATGGATATTTTATTTTTGTGTTATAGATCATTACATATATGTTTTGTTGTATTGTGTGGGTTTTACTAGTCTTTACTTTCTGTATTAATCCAAACAGTGGTCTAATTATTATATCAATAATAGGTCTCGTGTTCATAATCACAGTTGGCTCCCTTATTGTGAAGTCACAAAAACAAATATGTAACCATATAACTCGTACTATGTCATGAAGATTGGACAACAACCCCATTGAACAAGCCTAACCCTAGACATATGCATATTAGCCATCGCCTCCTCCTTTGTGCTATCCACACTCCCCAAAAGTTGCTGCTACCACCATCACTACTACCGAATATGACACCTCGCCATCAACCATCAGTCTTTTCCACAAAAACACATTTCAATTTGTTGTGTGCATTTTATAGTTGTGTGCAATGCATGTCGGTATTTTTATTATTGTATTTTTTCGATTTCATGAATTACATTTTTATGGCATGGATGTTGCATATTTATGTTTTAGGTCAATACATTAAATGATTTGGTGTGTTGTATTTTTTAATGTGGATTTTGCTCTCTTTTTTTGTGTGTTTGAGTTTTGCATTTTAATATTTTAAGGTGTAACATTTTTTCTAGGTTGTTGCCTTTTGAATTTTGAAGTTGGAATAGAAATATAAAATGTCTATAGTTTTTGATAAAATATAAACGCATTCACTTTCGTCACGCTAATAGTTATATTATTAAATTATAGTTTTGATTCAAATATTGTCCACCAATGAATGCATACCTTAAATCTTCATATTACGTGTTGTATCTGAATGCATATCTAGTGTTAATATATGCATCGCAAATCTATTTTATCCACCTAAATGAACATGCTTGGTGTAAAATTTTAAAGTGAAACAACTCGGAAAGTAGAATCGAAGATGTTATCAACTCTATTTCTACTATGCTCTCTCCATGTAACAGCCCCAACCCTAATATACAGTAATGAAGCACTGTTCATGTCATTACTGTTCAAATTAACAAATTAGGTAACATGTTACAAACTATTTTCCCAAAATTTTAATTATAAATTCCAACTTGATAAAAATTTTAGAAGGAAATACCATCCAATGTTGGTATTATGACTGGGAATTATTTTATTAGAAAATCGATGAATTATTATGGCAAAAAATAATTTTTGTTGAAATTTTAGAAATTATTTTGATCTTCATAAAAATAGTTGTCTTTACATAAACCCTAGTTGATTTAAATGAATTAATTATGTATTTCTAAAGAAGAAACAGTGGTTTTAAAATTTAATTGGGGAATATATCATCCCAGCAGTGATTCTACAAAATTTCATGAATTTACAAATTTATTTGCTATTTTAAAAGTCCCAGTCAAATCTGTTTGCAATTTATTCAGACCTGGTCAACTTCCCTGTCTAATCTCAGAGCGACCCACCCCTAACTCAGTCCGACCGAAATGACTTGGTTCAACCAGGCAGATCCGGCTCGGGCCGTTCCATTCACAAGACGCCTCAAAAACCTAGCCCATCTCGGGCGTTGCATTGTTAGCGGCGGCCCGGATCAAAGGAGCACTTCGGACCACCCTTGCACCCCTTTTCATCTCAGCCCTTCATTCTCGCGCGAACGGGCTGGATTCAATGTGCACTTCTGTCGGACCCGGGAACGAAAGATCCCGAACCCTCTGTGTTCATACACCAGTCCAGGATTTCCGGTGTACACAGTTACAAAAATGATAACATAACCAAGTCTCGCATTTCATTAATAGTAAATCAGAGTTCAATACAATTGGGCATGAAGCCAAATAAGGAAGTAAATAACACAGCGGAAGTAAAACGATAGTAGTAGGCCAGAACGATCCGCCACAGGCAATCGTCTGGGGGCGTAGCCTAGGCGTCAGTGTCCTCACCGTCCTGATAGCAGTCTTCTCCTGAAATTTTGTTACATAAAGCAAGCATGAGCACAACTACCGTGCTCGCAAGTTACACCCAATATGGAAATTGTAATGCATGCATAAGGTAAACAAAGGACGTTGGCAGGGTTATTTTGCGTGAGCAGCAGTTTTAGTTCAAATAATCCTAATAGATTGCAAGGCCGTTTTCATACAGTATTTAAAATCATAATTTAAATGACAATTGAATAATGTGGATAACCTCCGAGAAAGGTGATGGATATCCTCCCAAACACAATGGCTAACCGCCCAATTTTCCCACAGGACTAACCATCCTGAAAACATCTGTTGAAACCATTTTAAAACCAAAAACAAGGCTAACTCAAAGTGGCTTTGCTAGCATGTCCATGATCATGACGCGCTATTCAATAGTTTCTCCTCTGCGAGTTTGTACAGCTTTACCCACACGAGATAATTTGCTCCTTGTGTCGGCCAATCCACGCTTCCTAAGGCGTGTGACAAAGCAATTATCACGAGGCCGTTACAATGATCTACCCCAAGAACTCATGCCCGCTAAGGTTTCGCTTCCATTGGACTATCCATCCTCCGGGAGCCCCTCTTGCGCCATGTGGGACTCTTGTCTATCCAACACCCACTCATACAAAATGGCACGAATATCTCGAGGTATCCCAAATTATTAAGCCAAGTCTTGCCCGCACAAGACGTGTGGTGGTCTGATAAGGCATAGCAAGATGCGGCTCCAAGACCGGTCCTTAATCGACTTGGGCGTCATTCAAAATCAAACCACGGTAATAATCCTAACCAGATTAAACCCGTGCATAAACTCTGCACCCACCATTCATCCGCTTAGCCAAGTCTAAACCATTTTAGCATTTTATTTGATTAAACCATCTTTACAAAATTCCCTATGGTAAAACAATACCATAGGTTCAAGTTTAAACAAATTTGTAATAATTTGGCTAAATCCTCCCAAAATCAAATTCATGGTCTAAGTATTTGCTAAGCATTTCCAAACAATTTATCTATGGTGACAAGGGATGACATTTCAATATTCAATATTGGCCATACAATGACTGTTGGAATATCTAATCATTTAAACAGGAATTTAAAATACTTGAATAAAAGTATGCATGCATTTAATAATTTGAAAACTGAATTTAAATAACTTTAAAATATTAGGGGCAAGATGATCAAAGTATAACTTGCCTTCGCTGAAGTCTTGAAATTCTAATTCTTGGAAGAATCAAATTCCCGGAATCGTAAGTAATCTAAACGTGAAAATACGACAATCAATTGAAATTCAAATAAAGACAATACAATAGTTCAAACTAACTCTAAATAAAATAATTATATTTTATTTGGCTGAATAACAATTTTATAAGACTTTATAAGTTTGAAACATTCAATTTAGAGATAGGAAAATAAAAGATATAACTTTTACAAGTTTAAATCCTAAATTTGCAAATTAAATAGTTTAATTTAAAATAACAATTTAAACTAATTCTAATTTATTAAGCTAGATAATCTTTTTATAAAATTTTAGAAACTTAATTCACTAAATTTGGAGTTTGAAATTAGGATGATATGAATTTTACAAATTTTAATTTAAATTTGGAATTCAAATGGATTTCTAAATTCCAAGACTGAACTAGACTGAACTCCAAATTGAATAACTATATTTTATTTAGTTAGATAATAATTTTCTAAGATTTTAGCAATTTGAATCATCTAATTTGGAATTATGGTTCAAAAGTTATGAATTTTACAAGTTAAATTCCTAAATTAGTGGTTTAAATTATTTCAAATTCAAACAGACAGTTTAAACCTATTCCAATTCAAATTTTTATATCTTATTTAGCTAGGTATTAATTTTATCAAATTTTAGAAATTGAAATCACCTAATTTGGAATTAGAATGCAAAAGTTATGAATTTTACAAATTAAATCCTAAATCTGTGATTTAAATCAATTTTCTGAATTATTTTTCTAAAAGAAAATCTAATTATTGCGCAAGGTGACGCCAGCAGTGGAATTTTCGGGATTTAAATTAATTTAAAATGATTTCTGACAGTGGGGCCTACGTGTCATAGACACGGTCTATGTGGACCAAGTCCACGGGACTTGGCGCACTGGGAGGTGGCGCGGGTGTGTGACGTGGCTGCCACGTAGGCAACCACGTGGGCTTTGGGCCGAGGTGGCACGCTCGTGGCGCTCGCGTGGCGCATCGCGTGGCGCCGACGTATGGCGGCGGCGGCGGCGGCGGACGGACTATGGTCGCCGCAGCGGCGGCTTCAGCGAGTCGGCGGCAAAATGGAGAGGAGGTCGCGGGACCTTGGTGGTTACCTCGCGGCGCGGTGGACGCGACGCGAAACGGCGACGGTCAACAGAGAAGGCGGCGGCGGCGGGTCACGGTGGCGCTTGGCGGCTCGGGTGACTCTCCGGCGAGGTGGGCGCTACAGACGGTAGCCCTTGACGCCGCTGCGGCTGGTGGCGGCGGAAGGCCTGATCGTCGGCGACGGCGACGTGTAGACGGCGAAGCGCGGTGGCAGCGTGAAGAAACTCCGATTCCGTGAACGAGAGCGCGGAGGAGGAGCGAATTGGGGAAATGGTTGAGGAGGAGAGCAAGACTGGTGCTCCCTTTATAGGGGCCGGGGCGGAGGGGAGAGGGAGAACGTGCGCAAGATCGTGGCGGCGGTGGTTGCGGCGTGCGGCCGAGTCACGCGCGGAGAAGAGGGGAGAAGTGGGGGAGTGGGGGCGGCTCGTGCGTGCGGTTCGCGCGCACGCACGCGCGAGTATCGGGGTGGTTGGGGAAGGTGGCCCCGAAGCTCCCCAAGCGGCGGCCATGGCGGTTCTGTGCGGCGGTTAGGGGTAGAAGGAGGTGGGGAGGAAGATGGGTGGCGGCCGTTGGATTTGAGATCGGTGGCCAAGAAAAGGGGGCGGCGTGGAGCAATGTGGCCCGTCGGATGTGCATCCGACGGTGGAGATAGGGGGAAGTGGGGAATGAGATGGGGCTGAGTGGAGCAGGCCGGCTTGGGCCGTGCGCGCTGAGGAAAGGTTGGGCCGAAGGGTTTCGCCCAAAAACGAGTTGGAATTTTCCAATTGCTTTTCTAATTAAAATAATTCTAATAATTCATTTAAGCTTTAGAAAATAGCAAAATGATTCTAAAAATTCTAGAAAAATTTACATAAGTTCTTAGAATAGTTCTGGACTTAACTAAAATATTTCCAAGCTAAAGTTGACAATAGATTTTGAACTTAAATTTCTTTTTGGCTTTAACAATTTAAAGACAAGTTTTTAAAATTTCAGAAATTCACAAATTCAAATAAGTTTTAAACTTTAACCAAAATTGAAATTTTGGGCTATTACAAACCTCCCCCCCTTAAGGGAATCTCGACCCCGAGATTCAGGATTGACTGGCGAGAAGATGGGGATACCCAGCTTTAATGTCTTCTTCCCGCTCCCAAGTGGCTTCACTTTCAGGGTGGTGGCTCCACTGAACTTTGTATGAACGGATGATCTTGTTCCGTGTGACACGCTCTGCGGCGCCCGTAATCTTGATCGGTTGCTCCACATAGGTGAGGTCCTCTTGAAGATCAATGCTTTCTAGAAGGGTCGATCTTGAGCACTCGAAGGCACTTCTTTAGTCGTGAAACATGGAAGACATTGTGGACGGCGGATAAGGATGTTGGTAGCTCGAGCTGATATGCAACTTCACCTCTTCTTGCTAAAATCTTGTAAGGTCCCACAAATCTGGGTGCAAGTTTTCCTTTGGTTCGGAACCTTCTTACTCCTCGGAGTGGAGTAACTTCGGAGATAGACAAAATCTCCTTCTAAAAGGTCAACTCTCGCCGACGATTATCTCGCATAACTCTTACATCGGGTTTGAGCTACTTTTAGATGTTCTCTTATTGCCTTAACCTTACTTTCGGCTTCTTTGATCAACTCGCCCAAAGAACTGATGCTCTCCTACTTCATCCCATAGAAGCGGAGTTCTGCATTTTCTGCCATACAAAGCCTCAAATGGGGACATCTCAAGACGGCTTGGTAGCTATTGTTGTCTGAAAATTCCGCATAGGGCGATTCTTGTCCCAACTTTGTCCGTACTCTAAGGCGCAGTTCGAAGCATGTCTTCAAGAATCTGGTTGACTCGTTACATCATCCATCCGTCTGCGGATGATATGCGATGCTTGAAATTGAGTCTGGTTCCCAAAGCTTCATGCGCACTCGCGTAATCTTGGCGTAAATGTGATCCTCCGTCGGACCACGATCTTCTTGGGTACTCCGTGTAGACAAACGATCTTAGCCATATATAACTCTGCTAACTTGTCAGATCTGTAGGTGGTCTTGACCGAATGAAGTGAGCTACTTTCGTCAACCGGTCAATTATCACCCAGATAGAGTCACATCTGATTGGGTCCTAGGAAGTCCGGTGATGAAGTCCATACCAACTTCTTCCCACTTCCACTCGGGAATTGGTAATGGTTGCAGTAAACCAGCGGGTCTTTGATGCTCTGCCTTGACTCGCTGACAAACATCACAACGGGCTACGAACTCAGCAATTTCTCGCTTCATGCTGACCCACCAATATCTTTCCTTGAGATCCTGGTACATCTTGGTACTGCCAGGGTGAATAGAATAAGGCGACTCATGAGCTTCCCTCGTAATCGATCGCTTTAAATCTGTTGATCCGTTACACAGATGCGGTCACCGAACCACACCGTTCCTTGCTCATCTTCGGTGAATCCCGGGGCTTTGCCTCTTCTCATATTCTTCTTGATCTCCTTGATGTCTTCATCTTCTATCTGCTTCTCCCTAATCTGACTCTGAAGTGTTGATTGAACTTCCAAAGCGTTCACACATCCTTGATTAACAATCTCCAAGTTCAGGTGCTTCAATTCTTCGTACAACTCTGGTTGATTCTTCTGAACTAAGACGGTGTTGCAATACGCCTTTCTGCTCAGGGCATCTGCAACCACATTTGCTTTGCCCGGGTGATAATGAATTCCAAGGTCATAATCCTTTATTAATTCCAGCCATCTTCTCTGACGGAGGTTAAGGTCGATCGTGAATATGTACTTGAGACTCTTATGATCCGTGAAAACTTCGCAGCGGTTACCAATGAGGTAATGACGCCAGATCTTCAATGCGTGTACAATCGCTGCTAACTCAAGATCATGAGTTGGGTAATTCCCTTCATGCGGCCTCAACTGACGGGATGCATAAGATACAGCTTTGCCCTCCGCATCAATCATAACCGAAGTCCTCGACGAGAGCGCCGCAGAAAATCACAAAATCTTTATGAATATCTGGTAGGACCAACACAGTCTTTGAAACTAGTCTCGACTTCACTCTTGGAAACTCTCCTCGCAAGCATCTGTCCATTCAAATTTCTTCTCCTTCTTGATGGTTGAGTCATTGGTCTTGCTAACTTGGAGAAACCTTCAATGAATCTGCGGTAATACCCACCAATCCAAGGAAACTTCTCACCTCTGATGAGTTGGGTTGTTTCCAATCCATTATCGCTCGACTTTGGTCGATCTACTGCAACTCCTCCTGCTGACACAATATGTCCAAGGAATGCCACTTGACTTAGCCAAAATTCGCACTTGCTGAATTTGGCATAAAGCTGGTTCTCCCTGAGTTTTCCCAAAATCAATCTGAGGTGGTCCTCATGTTCTTCTTCATTCTTCGAATAGACGAGGATGTCATCGATGAAAACAACCACAAACTTATCCAAGAATTCCATGAACACTTTGTTCATCATATTCATGAAGTGTTGTAGGCGTTCGTCAAACCGAAAGACATTATCAGAACTCAGATAGTCCATATCCGTGGTGAAAGTCGTCTTGGGATATCTTACGTCTCGATCTTCGCTGGTGATAGCCGATCTCAAATCAATCTTCGAGAATACACTTGCTCCTTTCGCTTGATCGAACAGTCATCAATCCTAGGTAGCGGGTACTTGTTCTTGATTGTCACTTCATTGAGTGACCTATAATCCACACACATCCTCATACTATTGTCTTTCTTCTTGACAAATAATACAGGTGCTCCCCAAGGTGATGAACTGGGTCGAATATATCCCTTGCTTCGCAATTCTTCAATTTGTTTCTTCATCTCCGCCAATTCATTGGCCGCATTCTCAGAAGGTCGCTTCGAGATTGGAGCGGTCCTCGACTAAGTCAATTAAGAACATGACGCGTCCTGTCCGTGGCATCATGCCGTAGATCATCAGGAAAAACATCCGGGAATTCTTGCACTATTGGTATATCTTCAAGCTTTAATTCCTTCAAGCTGGTCAGAATGGAACTTTCTCCGGTACAGGTCTTGGGCTTGAATTCAACTGTGAGTCCTTCCTCATTAGTGAGAGTGATAGACCTATCGGCACAGTCTATCCGTCCTTGATTCTTGGCTAGCCAGTCCATTCCAAGTATTACATCCAGACCTTGAGAATGCAGGACTATTAAGTCCGCCATGAAGGAAACTCCGGATATTTCCAGGGTAAGATTCGGGCATAGAGAACTGGTCCTCATTTCTGAGCCCGGGGAATGGATTATCATAGGATTACTTAATGGAGAAATAGGTAACCCATTTTTGCCCACAAACTTATTGGATACAAAAGAATGCGAAGCTCCGGAATCAAACAGAACTGATGCAGGTATCATATTAACGAAACGCGTACCAGGGATCGACATCTGTGCCGCCGAGCTTCCTCTGCTGTGACGTGGTTCACACGTCCCTTCGTGAATCGCCCGCCGCTTTGGGGTGCCGCCGGTGGCTGGTACTCGATGCCGGCTCGTTTGGTGTTGTAGATCGCCGCTTCTTGGGCACTTGTTGGCGTAGTGTCCGGGCCGTTGCAATGGAAGCATGTCACTCCTGCTGCCGATGAAGTTGGGTTCTTTTCTTTGGCCGCCCGCAGATGCATTGTTGCGAAGCCGGAAGAGTTGGAGCGCCGTCCGCATCGGAGCTCGGGTGTAGAAGATCGAACCTTCCACTCGAGGTGGCCGAGGCCGAGCAAAGCGAGGTTTGGGTTGCCCTCGAGTTGAACTTCGAGCGCCATCCTCCGCTATGTTCTCCATCCGCAGATGCTTGGCCTCTGGCGAAAAGCTTTATTCACTAACCGCTGGAAGTCGGTGTAGTCATTGGAGACCACCGATCGAGATCTCATCGCTCAAACCATCCATGAACCTTTCCTGCCTTTCTTCATCACTAGCCACATCTGCTGGAGCATAGCGAGCAAGCTGGTTGAACTTGTGCAGGTATTCACCCACTGTGCGGTTGCCTTGTTTGAGCGCGTGGAACTCTTTCTTCTTTAGGGTCATTATCCCTGCGGGAATATGTGCATGGCGGAAAGCCCGCACAAACTCCTCCCAAGAGATAGTCTGCATGACGGCATGGGAGATGTTGTAATTATCCCACCATTACGATGCGGGACCGGTGAGTGGTGAGAGGCAAACAGACTCTCTCACGATCCGTACTCGAGTGATATCTGCTTCTTCCGATAGCACGGATCCATCATCGGCATCCATCGGCTCGCTCTCTTTGGAGAAGGTCGGTGGCGCATGCGCATGAAATCTGCCATGGTCAATCTCTGCGGGGTAGAGGTGGTGGTGCGATCCGAGTTGTTGCTCGCACATTCTCGCACGCCGTTGAGGGATCGAGCTAGGAGGTTAATCGATGATTCGGTTTTCCATCATCGGACGCCAATCTGGTCCTTCACCGGTGGCGGTGGTGGTTCTTTGCAGGATCCTCTGTGTCTGCAAGGTTGCCCGACCTCGGACATCGCCATCGCCAAGACGGGTGATCACCATCTGCTAGAACTCCAAAGATTTAGGAGAGATAGAGATAGGAAGTTCTATAGGGTAAATTCTAATGTTTCCAAGAACTCAAAGAGCACACAAGACAAAGAGCAGATTTTTCCAAAAGTTCCTTTATTAAGTCATCTTATTCAAAGATTATGGTTACCACAAATAAGATAGTAGCTCATAATTAGCAACTAAAGGTCGAGCTAACAGGAAGATAACTATAATGGGTATTGGGGTATAATCCGCCCATCGAGCTAGCCTCATGACCTTGTAGCTAGCGAGCTCATGATTCTGATCTTGACTTCTCTTACGCTTCTTGTAGTCTGCTACGGCGGTGAGCAAGTCATTCAAGGTGTTTCAGTAGGCATAATCCAAAGCCTTAGCAGATCCACCGTGTGTCGATTCGGGAAATCTTCGTCTCTAGCGGAGTTGAAAGTCTCGTCGAGTCTGGTGGAATGTGCATCGGGTAATAATGAAACCGGTGCCTCAAGGCGATGATTGTAGGTGTAGCGAAGGTGGCGGATCGCCTCTCTTGCCGCATCCTGCATGCCCTCATCAAAGGTGTCATGGCGGATCGGAGCGCCAAAGACGTGGAAGACGGTGTCGGTGCGAGATTGGAGTAGATGAGCACTTCTACTCTCCACGCTTGTTGTTCTCCCACTTGGTACTTGAATCCTTGAAAAGTTGGCCTCTTTCGGTAACCAGTGTCAGATCATTTCCCAAAGTATCTCGCCCAAGATATCGATAAAGGCTCCGTGGGAAGTAGCGTCCGGTATTTCAGCCATCTAAAATTTTGAGAAAGAGATAAGTTAGTAAACCTTTTAAAGAGAAAAGTTGAGAATGACTCGATAGACTCAAATAGTTTTTGCTTTTGAAAATAAGTCCTTAGGACAATTCTAGGGCCATCGCCCTACAGACGACATGGCTCGATACCACTTTTGTCGGACCCGAACGAAAGATCCCGAACCCTCGTGTTCATACACCACCAGATTTCCGGTGTACAGCTTACAAAAATGATAACATAACCAAGTCTCGCATTTCATTAATAGTAAATCGAGTTCAATACAATTGGGCATGAAGCCAAATAAGGAAGTAAATAACACAATGAAGTAAAACGATAGTAGTAGGCGAACGATCCGCCACAGTAATCGCAGGGGCGAGTTTAAGCGCCGATGTCCTCACCGCCCCGATAGCGTCTTCTCCTCAAATTTTGTTGCATAAAGCAAGCATGAGCACAACTACCGTGCTCGCAAGTTACACCCAATATGGAAATTGTAATGCATGCATAAGGTAAACAAAGGACGCTAAGGTGGTTATTTTGCGTGAGCAGCGGCTTTTAGTTCAAATAATCCTAATAGATTGCAAGGCCGTTTTCATACAGTATTTAAAATCATAATTTAAATGACAATTGAATAATGTGGATAACCTCCGAGAAAGGTGATGGATATCCTCCCAAACACAATGGCTAACCGCCCAATTTTCCCACAGGACTAACCATCCTGAAAACATCTGTTGAAACCATTTTAAAACCAAAAACAAGGCTAACTCAAAGTGGCTTTGCTAGCATGTCCATGACCGCGGACGCGGCTATTCGAATAGTTTCTCCTCTGCAGAGTTTGTACAGCTTTACCCACACGAGATAATTTGCTCCTTGTGTCGGCCAATCCACGCTTCCTAAGGCGTGTGACAAAGCAATTATCACGAGGCCGTTACAATGATCTACCCCAAAGAACTCATGCCCGCTAAGGTTTCGCTTCCATTGGACTATCCATCCTCCGGGAGCCCCCTCTTGCGCCATGTGGGACTACCGCTATCCAACACCCACTCATACAAAATGGCACGAATATCTACGAGGTATCCCAAATTATTAAGCCAAGTCTTGCCCGCATAAGACGTGTGGTGGTACGATAAGGCATAGCAAGATGCGGCTCCAAGACCGGTCCTTAATCGACTTGGGCTATTCAAAATCAAACCACAGGTAATAATCCTAACCAGATTAAACCCGTGCATAAACCTGCACCCACCATTCATCCGTTTACCAAGTCTAAACCATTTTAGCATTTTATTTGATTAAACCATCTTTACAAAATTCCTATGGTAAAACAATACCATAGGTTCAAGTTTAAACAAATTTGTAATAATTTGGCTAAATCCTCCCAAAATCAAATTCATGGTCTAAGTATTTGCTAAGCATTTCCAAACAATTTATCTATGGTGACAAGGATGACATTTCAATATTCAATATTGGCCATACAATGACCATTGGAATATCTAATCATTTAAACAGAATTTAAAATACTTGAATAAAAGTATGCATGCATTTAATAATTTGAAAACTGAATTTAAATAACTTTAAAATATTAGGGCAAGATGATCAAAGTATAACTTGCCTTCGCTGAAGTCTTGAAATTCTAATTCTTGGAAGAATCACATTCCCTAATCGCCGTAATCTAAACGTGAAAATACGACAATCAATTGAAATTCAAATAAAGACAATACAATAGTTCAAACTAACTCTAAATAAAATAATTATATTTTATTTGGCTAGATAACAATTTTATAAGACTTTATAAGTTTGAAACATTCAATTTAGAGATAGGAAAATAAAAGATATAACTTTTACAAGTTTAAATCCTAAATTTGCAAATTAAATAGTTTAATTTAAAATAACAATTTAAACTAATTCTAATTTATTAAGCTAGATAATCTTTTTATAAAATTTTAGAAACTTAATTCACTAAATTTGGAGTTTGAAATTCAGATGATATGAATTTTACAAATTTTAATTTAAATTTGGAATTCAAATGGATTTCTAAATTCCAAGACTGAACTAGACTGAACTCCAAATTGAATAACTATATTTTATTTAGTTAGATAATAATTTTCTAAGATTTTAGCAATTTGAATCATCTAATTTGGAATTATGGTTCAAAAGTTATGAATTTTACAAGTTAAATTCCTAAATTAGTGGTTTAAATTATTTCAAATTCAAACAGACAGTTTAAACCTATTCCAATTCAAATTTTTATATCTTATTTAGCTAGGTATTAATTTTATCAAATTTTAGAAATTGAAATCACCTAATTTGGAATTAGAATGCAAAAGTTATGAATTTTACAAATTAAATCCTAAATCGTGATTTAAATCAATTTTCTGAATTATTTTTCTAAAAGAAAATCTAATTATTGCGCAAGGTGACGCCAAAGAAGGTGGAATTTTCGGATTTAAATTAATTTAAAATGATTTACGGCGATGGGGCCTCGTGTCATAGACACGGTCTATGTGACCAAGTCCACGGACTTGGCGACCGGGAGGTGGCGCGGTGTGTGGCGTGGTCGCCACGTAGGCAACCACGTGGGCTTTGGGCGAGGTGGCACGCTCGTGGCGCTCGCGTGGCGCATGCGTGGCGGCGGCGTATGGCGGCGGCGGCGGCGGCACGGACCCTACTGATCGCCAAAGCAACGGCTCGCGAGTCAAATGAGGGGCAAAATGGAGAGGAGGTCGCGGGGACCTTGGTGGTTACCTCGCCGGGCGGTCGGACGCGACGAAACGGCGACGGTCAACAGAGAAGGCGGCGGCGGCGGCGGGTCACGCGATGGCGGCGGCGGCTCGGGTGACTCTCCGGCGAGGTGGGCGCGCGCACGGGGTAGCCCTTGACGCCGCGGTGCCGCTGGTGGCGGCGGAAGGCCCGATGCGTCGACGACGGCGACGGTGTAGACGGCGGAAGCGCGCGGTGGCCGGCGTGAAGAAACTCCGATTCCGGCGAACAGAGGGCAGGGGAGGAGGAGCGAATTGGGGGAAATGGTTGAGGGAGGAGAGCCGCACCCGGTGCTCCCCTTTATAGGGGCCGGGGCGGAGGGGAGAGGGAGAACGTGCGCAAGATCGTGGCGGCGGTGGTTGCGGCGTGCGGCCGAGTCACGCGCGGAGAAGAGGGGAGAAGTGGGGGAGTGGGGGCGGCTCGTGCGTGCGGTTCACAAGACGCCTGTGTGAATGTCGAGGGTGGTTGGGAAGGTGGCCCAAGCTCCTCAAGCCGCATGCCATGGCGGTTCTGTGCGGCGGTTAGGGGTAGAAGGAGGTGGGGAGGAAGATGGGTGGCGGCCGTTGGATTTGAGATCGGTGGCCAAGAAAAGGGGGCGGCGTGGAGCAATGTGGCCCGTCGGATGTGCATCCGACGGTGGAGATAGGGGGAAGTGGGGAATGAGATGGGGCTGAGTGGAGCAGGCCGGCTTGGGCCGTCTTGTGAGAAAGGTTGGTAGAAGGATTTGCCCAAAAACGCAGTTGGAATTTTCCAATTGCTTTTCTAATTAAAATAATTCTAATAATTCATTTAAGCTTTAGAAAATAGCAAAATGATTCTAAAAATTCTAGAAAAATTTACATAAGTTCTTAGAATAGTTCTGGACTTAACTAAAATATTTCCAAGCTAAAGTTGACAATAGATTTTGAACTTAAATTTCTTTTTGGCTTTAACAATTTAAAGACAAGTTTTTAAAATTTCAGAAATTCACAAATTCAAATAAGTTTTAAACTTTAACCAAAATTGAAATTTTGGGCTGTTACAACTTCGGACCACCGGGGTCGCCTTGATCCGGAGCGTAGGCTTGAAAATCAACGGCGTTGGAGACTTTGGGCCGAAGAGCACTCGCGAGCGCTTCATCTTGGGCCGTTGGTTCGCGATCGCACGGCTCCTGTTGAGTGGGCTGATCGGACCAGCTACAGCGCCCAAGAAATCGTGTGCATTGGGATTGAATCCGACGGCTCGCGTGAGATGAGATCTTCGGACCACTTCAGGACCTAGCTATCTGAGTCGTCCGCTGGAAATCGTGCGGCTCAAATCGCTCGATACCGATTCAATGTGTTTTGATAACCGCATCACCGCTGCTCATCTCGGAATGGACGGTGGCTGTGCGTCGCCGTTTGTTGAGTGCGGTGCGCTGCTGTTAGCTCTGGGCCCAGTTGTCAGCGACGGTTTCACTCGTTCGCGTCGTCTTGCTGCGTGCGTGCATGGCACGCGTTGTTCGGGGCCCAAATTGTCGGCGGGGTTTTTGGCGATGCTGCGTGCGGTGCCTTGCTGGTTATGTCCGGGACCCACGCGGCAGTGACTCAATTTTTGATTGCTCTCTGGTGTTCAACCGTAGGCCATGTTGCGTACCAAAATGGTGGTGATGCACGATATTTTGAGGATATTTATCCTTCATATCTATCCATTAGTGCCACCTCATGATCTCTAGACCATTCTCGGTTGCTCCATAACCTCTATACACTATATAAACCTTAGTCTTGGGACTTCTGACATTGTTGACCAAGGGAGAAGCTCATTTTCTTTATCTCCTTCGCAGTGAAGCACCCTTGTTCCTCTGCCTTGTTCAACTACAAGCATACCTAAATCTCATACTAATGTGGGTGTAGGTATTTCTTGTAGGTTGGACTTAGGACTTGCTCCCTGTCAACTTGAGCTGTGAAACTTCATTTGGAAAACCTCACTTGGGTGAGTTAGGTTCCATCTTTTCCTTAGCAAAAATTTATCTAATGATCTTTAGAGCTAAGTTCATCATCTTCTTTTGGTCAGCACAAGGAAAAAGGCTACTGGATCTTTTCTTGTTTGACCAAGAGCTTGATTCATCTTTTCTAACCCTATCTGGTGAGTTAGTCTTTTCTTCTGTTAGCTTAAGCTCTTTTAGGACATCCTTCACTCACATGCATCACTCAATTATTCATGTGATGATCACTGTTCTTTTAAAGTGAAAAGTTGTTATTATAACTTTTCGGTCTTTCATATCGTTTTCAAGAACTTTAGGTTTCTCATACCAGTATATTAGTTTGTTAATTTGTTTAGGTCCTAAGAGAAACCCTAACTGTTAACCATGCTCTTCCTTCAAAAATCATGGTCACTATTTCTTTAGTATTTCAAATTTTTCCTCTCTGTTAGTTTTGTCGGTTAAAACCGACAATTTGGTAATCTATCTTCTTTTTCTTTACACCGGGCAATTAAAGATTAGTTATCATGTTTATGGTATTAAATACTTCCTAGATAGTCATAACTTCACCATAAGTACTTTAACGGTGTAGCTCTCTATGCCAACTAAAACCGGTTATTGAAGTATTGTTTGTTTTTAGGTGTTGGTCACAATCGACAATAGAAAGGTTTCTATTTCCTCCTTTCGTTTGGCGGTTAGGTTTAGTGATTATAAGCTGTAGTAATTATGACTTCCCAATCAGCCTTAACTCCACTTCTGACGTTCTAGTTTTTGTAGCTTTACTAGCTAGCGAAATAGTAAAGTAGCTTCTTGCCATTTACGTGTTGGTCTAACCGACCACACAGACAACAAAGTCTTAAATCTCAAATTAACATTAATAAGTAGTAAATGACTAGTTAGCTCACAACAATAATTTAATACACTTAGCTATCTTGTAGCATTTTATTTATATAGAGTTGAGCTAAGTAACTAATTATTTGTTGTCTGTCTGCTCGAAGATATAAAATCATTCTCGTAGCTACTTTCTAATTATAAAAATCTGGGTAACAACTGTCAGTAGATGATATATATGGGTTATGACCCTTAATAAATTAGACATAGCTTAAGCATACTATTACCCATGCATTATCATTTTGATCATACATTCTTTTATGCATTTTGTTCTCTGTTTTCCTATGTTCATTGGAATTCTTTTATTCTCTTTTAGATACTGGTTCTTCTGAGTGTTTTGAACCTTTTATTGAACCACAAGAACCTGAACAAAAGGTTGTTTACTACTATCAAGGCAAGCTTCCTCTCTGCACCATGTTGATCCTAATCTTTTGAACTGTAGATTTATAAAATACAGTGACACTGTGCATGCAAATTTCTAAAAATCTATTTATGCCCTGTTTCTAGGTAGTTATACCCTGAACTTGTGGCTTATCTTTAATTTAACCATACACTCACCCTAAGGTAGTTTGTGATGTTATTATATTTAGTTTTGACTTTTGCTTAGCCATGCAGTCCATAGAACGATAGTGTTTGACAAGATTATCTTGTCAAACCTGGGAACAACAAATAATTTGTATTTATCTTTGATCCTTGCTCAGTTTATTTGATTTGGAAATGCTTCTAAATCCTGTTATCAATTAATTCAAATCTGGACAAGTGGATGCTAGTGATGGTGCCTTTGTGCACGAGAATTGGGAAATGTGGATGTCTTTTCTGGATTGATTAAGGACTGAACTCTGACTATTTAATTCAAGTCCCAACATACTTCCACATGCAGTGTATGGGCGCTGTTTGGTTAAGTAAAGGGTTAATATTATGGAGTTGGATACAGGAGAGTAAGGACATGTGTATTGATTTCATATGGCATAGTTGCTTAAGTCTTCGGGCCGTGTCGTATGCCATGTGGAACTTATATCGATATCAGATGTTCTTAGAAGGGTAAGGGCGTAGATGTGTTACATCGCATGTACGTTCCTTCAAGGCCCCGACTGCGGTGTAAAATGTGTGGCTAACACGAGTTTGCATTTAATTGACTGGGTCGGCATTCCCGGTACAACATGTGAGCCCCGGTTGAATGTATGCTATCAGTCTGGTTTAAGCGGGATTAATCTCACATGGGTCATCCAACTCAATAGTGTTAACTTGTTGAAAAATACCAAATCTTAGTTTACCCGGCCGGCACACCAAAGGCAGTGTGTTATTATTCCGGAGGCTTACGGGCTAAGTCATGTGGGTAAAGATGTACACCCCTGCAGGGTTAAAACTATTCGAATAGCCGTGTCCACGGTTAAGACTTTACACTTGAATTAATGTCATCTGTATAGATTTTGCTCTAAGTTTGGTTTGGGAATTATTTCGGCATGATGGTTGTCATGCACATTTAATTGTGAGCTGTCATTTACTTTTGTTACTGTTTATGCTTACAATTACACTTATTCACTGTTTTAGTCCAAATCAATTTATTCAAACTGCTTGATCAAAACATAGCAATTGTAGGGTAAGATGTCTCGCTTTATGCAAAATTGAACCAATTAAGCCTACTGTTGATAACCTTATGCATATAAAATTCTATTCCTTTGTATAGGTTCTAACAAACACTTTCTTTTATTAGTTTGTGTAAGTCTTCTTGGAGTACCTTTCGTACTCGGGGTTTTATGACCCCTTGTTGCGGTGAGGATGGATACCTTTATGAGATGCCCGTTAGCGCCGATCTGGGTGACGCTAACGAGTGATGCTAGTTCTTTTCTCCACGCAATAGCTGCGCGGGATGATGGGGCCATTGGTGGTTTTGTTTTTATTCTTCTTTTGCTTCATTGTTGCTCTTTTTGTTAATGACCCAAGGTCATCTGTTCATATTTCGATTCTTGTAGCAACTTTGGCATCTTGTAGCAACCAAAATTGGAGATGTAATATGATGTATAATTATGTGAATGTATGACTTGTATGTGATTGATGCAATGTTCATTAAGGATATATGCGCAATAGTCACTAATCCTGGGAACTATTGCATGGCATATATCCAGGAACCTAAATGTTGGATTGTTACTTATTATGATTATGGTTCTAGTATGATTTTTATTAAGGACATTACACTGTTCCTTAATTAAGAATTATGCTACCAATGTAATTTATAATTCGGCATATTCCAATATTTGAGGGTCTCATAGCGTTGGTATCAGAGCATACGGTTGCCTGTGGGATAGAATTAGCATGGTTGTACCTTTAGTGGGTCTCTGTGACATTATTTTAACTCAAATTAATTTCTAAAGATCTAAGTCTGCTATCTTTTATTTCTTATCTTCTTTTAGTATCAATTCTTATCCAACTTTACATTGATTTTTCAAGATCGGTTTCTTACCTACCTTGTCTTTTCTCTCAGTAGATGAGTGGCCGACTTGTGTATTTGGACTTAAGGTGTTAATAAAGTAGGGCCGCCCCTTTTTGTCAGTACTCGGCTTGGTATTGTTTTGATGTTAATTGGCTGCATGTCATGGCATGATGCACAATTAGATTTAGTAATTATTTCTTTTCTATCTTAGAATCTTGTATGTGTTAGCCCGAGTGTATCCTTGTTATGTTGTTAACCATTATATGGCAACAGATGACAGACCAACCACTCGATCGCGAACACAACAAGAGGAGAGGTTTTCCACCTGTTCTCCAAACTCCGGAGAGCGGACCGACCCTTCCGGATCTCATGGTCCGCAAAGTGGTCGTCAGGAAGAGGAACTTCCTCCACCACCCACCATGGCGGACGTGCTCATGCAAATTGAGCGCAACCGCATGGATCAGACGCGCATATTGGAACAGATTGCGCGTAATACCTCCGCTTCTCCTACCCCGGTGGTCGAAAGCAGAGTTCAACATGGGCGAGAAGTCTCGCTGATTTTCGGCGGACTAACCCGCCGATGTTCTCCAGCTCGAGATCCAATGGAGGCAGAGGATTGGCTTCGGGAAATTGAAAAGAAGCTGACCATTGCCCAATGTTCTGAAAGGGAGAAGGTTCTGTATGCTAGCTACCAGCTGACTGGACCAGCTAGTAATTGGTGGGATAATTATCTGGCTATCCAACCTACCGGTCACACTCCTACCTGGCTTGAGTTCATGGAGGCTTTTCGCGAGGCCCATATTCCTGAGGGAGTAATGATGCTCAAGCAGCAGGAATTCCTCGCTCTCAAGCAAGGGCGAAAGTCGGTGACCGAGTATCTTCATGAGTTCAATTTTCTTGCTCGGCATGCCCCTGACGATGTTTCGACTGACACTCGTCGTCGAAACCGTTTTATGAATGGTTTGTCTGAGGAGCTGCAACTGGCTTTGGCAATACAAGACTTCAGAAATTTCCAACATCTTGTGGACAAAGCCATAATTGCTGAGACCAAGAGCAAGGCTTTGGAAGATTCACGGAAGCGGCAGAAGGCCACTCAATTCACATATAGTGGTCGTTCAGTCAGACCGCGTCTATGGCAACCTCAGTCTTTCCGAGCACCAGCTCCAGTTCCACCCAGGGCGCCGGTGTTTGCTTTTCGTCCACCTTCATCTGCTGGACAGTCCCGACCTAGTGGACACAGACCACCTTTTGCTATCAATGTCAGGCCGGGGGTGATTTGTTACCATTGTGGTCGCCCGGGACATTTTGCGAACCAATGTTTTGCTAAGGCAAAAGGGTTACCACCTGCTCACCATCTCCGACTCATGCATCCTGCACCTTCCCCAAAGGCAGTTGTCAAGCCTGATCCTGTTCCTGTCCGCGGCCGTGTGAATCAATTGACTGCTGAAGAAGCGGCCGAGACACCTGAGGTTATCCTTGGTATGCTCCTAGTTAATTTCAATTCAGCTATTGTTCTATTTGACTCTGGAGCATCCCATTCCTTTATTAGTAGGCAGTTTGCTACTCAACATCAATTAGACATGCATCTACTTCAACCACCTCATATTATTCACTCACCAGGGTCAGTATTCATGACTGATCAAATCTGCCTTAATGTCAATATCAATATTGAAGGGGTAGATTTTTGGGCCAACCTGATTGTGATAGACTTTAAAGGGATAGATGTCATTTTGGGTATGAACTAGCTATCCCAGAATTTCGGCCAAATCAATTGTGCCCAGAGAACTATATCCCTTACTAATAAAAATGGCCTTTCACCATTTTTTCGGTCTAGAGCAGTTCATTCTCATCTTGGTGCATTGAAAGTCGATACCACCCCTACTCTTGAGTCGATTACATCAGAGTATGTGATTATCCGGATGTCTTTCTGAAGATCTTCGGTATGCCACCCGATCGGGAAGTGGAGTTCGTAATTGAACTAGTTCCTGGTACTGCTCCCATTTCGAGAAGACCTTATCGCATGCCTTCCAATGAGCTGTTTGAGTTGAAGAAACAGCTTGGAGAATTGCTTGACAAAGGATTCATTCGACCGAGTTCCTCACCCTGGGGATGCCCGGTGACGAGGATTAAAACCTCTATGTATTATTTTAAATGCATAGTAAAAGACCATACGTCTTCATGGTCGTAACCCCTAAGACTAACGACCTCCACGGTCGTTAGTATTCAGAGGTTACTTATGGGTACCACTGCCTGATGAGGCTTTGTGCCTAATCCCGACCGATAACCGCTTCGAAAATTATTGAATCGGTATTTCTTATCGTATGATGAATGGAACACGTGTTATACGCCCAAACCATGCGATGGTACAACCTGAGACACTTATCGTTAACCACCCTACGGTTAAGCTTTTCACAAGCAACGCAAGGAAGTTAGCACATTGCTAACTTCTCTACCGTTCAAACCAATCGTACGCTTCACGAGGACGTCTTCTCCAGAGTAACCGCCATCTCTTGGAAGTTATTTAAAGGTGAAGCACAGAGAACGAGGGGAGAGACGAGAGGCGACACACAAAAACAAGGCCAAGGCAAAGATATGCACGAAGCCTAAGCGGTGGAATTAGAAGCTAGATAATCGACCTTAGACTCATATTCTAAGTCCGATTGCGGTTAAGCATTCCTCCATTCAATGTAATTCAGGTAGTACTTAGCCACATCTTGTAAATCCAGTTCATATCAATAAAGAGCGACCCCATTCCATTCCGTGATATTCCACGCCATTTTCCTCGTTTATTTTAAGTAAGATCGGCGATTCGATCGTCGACAATTGGGCGCCGTCCGTGGGGAAGAAGGCGTAAGTTTCAAGAAATTTTCTTTTCGCCAAGAAAATCCTCGCCCAAAAACTCGCAATCGCTCATGCGACTATGCCCGAGTTTGGGATGAGGAAAATCGTTCGATTTGGCGGACTACGCCAACCTCGACATGGAAGGATGTATCCGCGCCATGGAAGAAAATGGCAGTCATCCTCCTCGCCCGGCTCGCACGTCGCCGACGTTAGCGAGGTCGACGGATGGATGAAGATGCGCCGCCACTACCGTGGCGCAACCAGAGAACCGCCGTTCAGACCAGTTCGAATGCCAGGATCTCTTCAAGCCCGGTCTTCTCGGCCGTAAACAGTGAAGAAATTTCAGCTCCATCACCCGAAAACTCTATACCATTGATGAAATCATGGTGAAAGATACTCTCCTTGACTTCGCAATTCCAGAGTCAACCGTCACCGGTAATCGGTGTCGATGAAACCTCCACCGGTCAGAGGCCATGTGGGGATGATCACACTCGACATACGATCGGCGGTTCGTCGGATCGGTG
This sequence comes from Phyllostachys edulis, assembly GCA_036346405.1. Lineage (NCBI taxonomy): Eukaryota > Viridiplantae > Streptophyta > Magnoliopsida > Poales > Poaceae > Phyllostachys > Phyllostachys edulis. Next base: position 44,889,304 of record CM070550.1, on the reverse strand, counting down.
AAAGACCTCGAGAAGTGCTCATCTCCGACCGATCTCCATCGTGGAAGATTACGGCGGTTACCGACAAGCTCTCCATTAGTTATGATGGAAGCTCATCGGAAGATCAATCTTTGGAAGCACGAGGTCAACGCGATCGGAGATGAAGATCAAGATGCCTGCGACGTCCTACACTCTCTACCACGCCATCACGTGTTGTTAGAGATGATCCGGGCCGTCAAGCACCAACTTCCGGAGGCAACGGAACTAATCGACGCCAATCGCTTAACTCGCTTTGCATCGCCCACCCAGTGGTGACCGACAGATCGAACAAATCCGAAGGTCGGGGAAGGTTCGACAGCGTACACCTCGACCAAGATGAACCACCCGAGACCTTCCAGAATCTATCAAAACTTGCGGCGTATTCAAAACGTGTTAAATAATTCCGATCCCGCTCTAGCAGAACGCCTAGTTTTAATACAACTCGTAGGTCGGTATCCGAAATTCTCCAATGCACCATGCAATGAACGGAAGCGTCATCGAGAACGAGAGGGGTTCAGAAGTCGACTAGGACTTCGCCCCAACGCTCCTCCTCGGTGAGGGGACAAAGACGGTCATACCAGAGAGCGATCGATACCAAGACCTCCTCGACGATTCCACCAAGGAGTCACGAGGGAGAAGGCTATTTCAAGAGGGTACTCCCCACTCGTCGAGAAGAACCACCACCACTAGGACCTAACGATCTCCGACATCGCTTGAACCAAGTGGCGATCGTGGACATCATATCAATGTCCACGACGGATCGACAACCGGAGTTCCAGCGTTCCAATCTTAGGGATCGGTCTCCGGCCGACATAATCCGGCACCTTCCCGAGAAGACGCCATGAATCAATCACAGTTGTCGAGCCTTCTCTGTCGGGCTCCAAGGCGTGCGTTAGCCTAGCTTTCCCGACCAAACCAACTTGGACAAATTCAATGGAACCCAAAACCCATTGGAATTTCTCCAAATATATTCCACCGCTATCGATCACTGGTGGCGATGAGAATGTAATGGCCAACTATTTACCCACCGTGCTCGAAGGGTCCGCCTTCGTGGTTGTTAAACTTACCGGTCGGATCCATATATACTTGGGAACAACTCTGTGATCTTCGATTGCCAACTTCGAGTGGTACGTCGACCGCCTCAGGAAGGAGGACGATCTCCACGTAATCCGCAGGATCGATGAGACTTTACGCCAATATATCAAGAGGTTCACCAGTGTTCAGAACTCTATACCGAAGTCGCAGAGTCCTCTGTTATTCGGGCTTTTAAAAGCAGGTCTAAGGAATCGGCGGTTTATGGAGGACATAGCAATGAACCCTCCAAGAACAACCGCTGAGCTTTTTGATATGGCGGACAAATATGCCATCAAGTAGTGAAGCAATCGAGTGGTGTGAAGCCATCGATCGGAAAGACAAGATTCCCCACCGATGCGGACAAACAGAGAAAAAGAACAAGAAGTCTCTCAAGAAGAAAAAGAACCGCAGACCCGACGACAAAGAAGTCCTCGCCGTTCCAGACAAGATTAGGAAGGGCAAGAAGGACTATACCGGTCGAAGTAAAACAAAAGTTCCGACCGAAGGATTCCAGACGAATAAGAAGTGGTGTCCACTTCACCAGCAGGCAGGGCATGATCTGCGCATCTGTCGTGTCTGGCAGAAGAAACTGGAGGATTATTATGCAGGTAAAGGACCATTTCCAAAGAATACAGAACATGGAGAAACGAGCTCCAAAAGGACAAGGATGGCGGCGAGGAGATGGAATACCAGGATCCCCAACACACACCAACATGATTTTTGGAGGATCTTCTTCATACGAAGTCTAGACGCTATCCAAGGCCATGGAGCGGAGGTCAACCTCGTCGAATCTCCAACTGTAATCAAGCACTCGAAGTGGTCGGACACCGTAATTTCCTTCAAAGAAAGACGATCGCACCATCCCATCGACTCGACCGGTAGGTTCCCCATCGTCGTTGAACCAACTATTAATAATTGTCGGGTTAATCGGGTCTTAGTGGATGGGGTAGTTCCTTGAATATATTATTTGTAGGAGCTTTAGAAGAAATGCAGTCCCCATGTCAAAGGTGAAACACGTGAAATATGCTTTTCATGGCATAGTTCCGGTTCAACCGCTAAACCGATAGGACAAGTTTCCTTCCGTGACGTTTGGAAAACGACAATTTCGAACAGAGAAGATCCCGCTTGATGTAGTAAACTTGAATCCGATACAACGGAATCCTCGATCGACCAAAGATTAGCAAAATTCTTGATAGCCACGCATTACGGTTATCAAAGTTTGAAAATGCCGGGCCAAAGGAGTCATCACAATTCGAGGAGATCGAAAAATGGCTTACGATGCGATCGAAATCCTTTGCACCGGTTGATGAACTTCCGACCGAGAGGTTAATCCGTCTCCCATACAGTCAAGCACTTTCGAAGCCAAAGATGACGCCCAAACCATCCGACTGCACCAAGGAGGTACTACTCGACAAAAGCGCTTCTCGGACAATAAGTCGTCGCATGGGTCAGACAACCAGATCCAACCGCCAAAGATTACGGTCGGGCAAGACTCGACCCTAAATAGGAAGAGTCGCTCGTCTCCTTCCTCCGAGCAAATCAAGACGGTTTGCTTGGCAAGCGTCCGATATGCAGAGTCCCCGAGGTGATCGAGCATGTGCTTGCTCTCGGCGATAAAAACCGATCAGCGAAACTACGACGTTTGCACCCGATCGGAAGGAAGCAATCCAAATGGAGATTGACATGCTTCTCGTGCAGGATTTATTCGTGAAGTCGACCACCCACAAGGGGCTTGCTAATCTGTAATGGTTAGGAAAAATAATGGGAAATGGCGAATGTATATCGACTTTACAGATCTTAATAAAGCTTGTCCGAAGGATGACTTTCCCTTCCCCGCATTGATCAACTAGTAGACTCTACTTACGGGTGCGAGTTACTAAGTTTTTAGATGCGTATTCGTGGTACCACCAGATTAGTATGTGTAAAGAAGATGAGGAGAAAACTTCCTTCATCACCCCATATGGTACTTCTCGTTATATTAAGATGCCATTTGGTCTCAAAAATGCCGGTGCAACTTTTCAAAGGTTGATGCAAAAACTTTTAGTCCACAAATCGGTTGGAATCTAGAAGCTTATGTTGACGATCCGTTGTAAAGACCACCAACGCCGGCACCACGCTCGACTTACAAGAAACCTTTAACAACTTGAGAAGACCTAACCTCAAGTTAAATCCTAAAAGTGTGTGTTCGAGTTTCGCTGAAAACCGCTTGGTTTCCTAGTTTCGCTAGAGGTATTGAAGCTAATCCAAAGAAAAATTGCGCCATCGACTGATCGCGCTCGACCACGAAGAAGGAAGTCCAAAACTAATCGGTCAGATGGTAGCGTTAAGCCGTTTCATAGCAAGATTAGGGAAAAAGGATTACCTTTCTTTAAACTTCTTCGAAGCATGGGAGTTTCGAGTGGACTAAAGAGGCAAATGATGCCTTTGAGGAACTCAAAAGTACCTTACAAGTACCGGTTTTAGTTTCTCCGAGACCGGAGAAACATTGCTAATTTACGTGGCGAACACCATAGACAGATTAGCGGTGTCTTCGTTGTAGAAAGGAATAATATCCAACGACCAGTCTATTACGTAGTTTAAGTCTTACATGGACCAAAGGAAAGATACCCACAGTACAAAAGTTGCTCTATGGCCTCCTTATGTCTTCAAGGAAGCTAAGGCACTACTTTCGTGCCCACAAAGTGGTCGACCTACCGGATACCCCTTGGTCAAGTCCTTGGAGACAGGAATCATCAGATCGAATAGCCAAATGGGCGGTCGAGCTAGGGCGCTCGATCTCCATTTTATTTCACGAACAACAATAAAGTCCTGTGCAATAGCGAAATTCATTGCGAATGGACAAACCTGAACCCACCCAAGGACCCGAGTACGAACACCACGACGAGTGGACAATGTATTTCGGTTCCTTGATGTTACAAGGATCGGGTGGAGTGGTCTTGATATCCTCATGGCGAACACATCAAGTACGCCATCCGCTTAAATTTTCCCGCCACCAATAATGTGGCGTAATATGAAGGTTTATCGGCAGACTCGAGCAGCTCGCTCGCTCGGGATTCGCAGACATTAGTGAAAGGCGATTCTCAACTAGTAGCGAATCAAGTGGGAAAGAGTATCAATGCTCTAGTACCAAGATGTCATCTTATCTCGCGGAAGTACGAAAACTTGAAAAGCACTTCTTCGTTTTTCAGATCCAACATATTCCTAGAAAGGAAAACTTTCGCGGAACCGGTTAGCACGGATGGCCTCCACGAGGTCGACCGTCCCGCCGGAGTTTTTCTCGAGCAACTCAATTCACCCTCGGTAGTTGAGCCTTCCGAGAACATACATGATTCTTTGAAAGTTGAACAAACTAATCAAGGAACATGGATGCTCCATGTGTCGTTGACGGTTGGCGCCGCCACGATCAAGGTAGAGACTGGATGACATCGATCTACAATTATCTTCAAAGATGACACAATTCCAGAAGATGATGTAGAGGCCGATCGTATAGCACTAAAAGCCAAATCATACACTCTAATCGAAAGTACCTTGTATAAACGAGGATCTCATGGAGTGTTGATGAGATGCATATCTCAAACGGATGGCATTAGATTGCTAACCAAATCCATGAAGGTGTCTGTGGAGCACACCATTCCTCTGAGTAACCACAGTCGGTAAAGCCTTCCCAAGGCTATTATCGCCAATCGCCTTCATGATGCAAAAGAGCTTGTGATGAAGTGTGTACAATGTCGGTTTATAGCCGATAAGTACACCACCAAAGACAAGCCTTACAAACAATTCCTCTTTCTTGGCCTTTTGCAACCTAGGGATCGGACATTCGGGACCTTTCCCAAGAGCACCGGGGCTTGAATTCCTTTTCGTCATGATTGACACGCTTACAAAATGGATTGAAGCCGAGCTACCATTAAAATAACAACCGAGGCCGCTAAGAGATTTCTCTGAAAAATGTGATCACGCGATTTGGTGTACCCAATCGATCATCACAGCATAATGGTTCCCGCTTCTCAAAGAATAATTCCAGAATTTCGCGATGAACTTGGTGTCAAAGTTCATTTTGCTTCATTGCACATCCGCAGAGCAACGGAGCGCTTGAGCGGCTAATGGTATCCTTATGCGAGGATCAAACGCCGAGTATTCACCGCTTAATCAAACGGTCGGCGCTTAAGTTAAAGAACTTCCCTCGTGTTATGGGCGTTCGAACCCGACGACCGTCGCGACCGGTGAAACTCCATTCTTTTGGTTTATGGTGTTGAAGCTATGCTTCCTCCGTAACTCAAAATTGGCTCGCCGAATCGATCGCTTTTGCGAAAATGATCGAGAATGAACGACGACTTCGACGCCGATTTCCTTGAAGAACGCATTTAAACCAAGCCCTTATACGATCGCGGCCTACCAACAAGCCATGCGAAGGTACCATAGTCGTAAGGTGCGACCTCATGACCTTCTGTCAGAGGTGATCCGTTCTCGTAAAAATTGAGCCAAACAAACCGCAATAAACTTTCTCCTAAATGGGAAGGTCCTTACATCGTGGTCGAAGTAACCCGACCGAGTGTTCCGTGACGATCGCTATGTCGATGGGCAAATTTTGTCAAATTCTTGGAACATCGATCAATTGCGTAAGTTCTATGTTTAATTTTCATTCTTTCTTTTCTTTCAATTTCAATTTCATTAAATTCATTAATTAATTAAGAAGTGCAACCTTGCTTATATATATACACCTACATTCTCGTCGCTTATTATTGTTAGTCCAGTGGAGAAGACATTTTTCTCTCCGATATCCTTTTTAAGGATCTCTCGATACTCTATGGTCCTAGTCGTGAGCATTTTTTCAAATGATTCCCACGCTACGACTACACTCTTTTTTCAAAGAAAATGAGTAATCGTAGCGCCACACAACTAACTATCTCATGAATGATATGCTTACGATTACAAGATTATGCTTCATTATTTTAAGATTCCGGTCTATTCTTGTCCTGCTCTCGGTGGGACACGGAAAGCCTCCTAGTCGAAGTCTCTCCTTTTTCGCACGTGGTCCCGCCTAATCGAAGGAGCTTCCTAGCGACGGTTCTTTTCTTCGATCCTCGCTACCATCGGATACGTAATTTGAACACGCTTTCAAGAAATGTGTCGATGCCTTCGTGTCTTAGCATTAGTTCCACCAGATTATGGGACAATAGATATAAACAAAGTTCACTTATAATGTGTTGCATACATATTTGCATTTCTTCTTATGTCAAGTTTGACAAAGTCTTTTTCCGACCATATATAGTGTTTTTATGGGTATTTCCATTATGACAAACAAAGATCTATAACTAGTCGAAATCATACCGGGTCCCGACCACATTTGATTTCCTAGTATCAAGAACGATCGCTTTTGTCTTACATGTCCAAACATACCTTCAAAACTCACATACATGGTTATGACCTCTTTTATTCTCTTTCTTGGCTCACCGCTTGTACAAGAACGTTCTTCTACTATAAAGCGATGGGGACTAGGAAATATACGAGAATTTAAAAAAAAAAGTCAAACAGGATAAACAAAAGCTTTGTCAATGACATAAAAGGTAAGTTTTCATAGATATTCAAATATTTTTACACTTGCAGGAACCTACTCTAAGGAGTATTCCCAGCCTAACTACTGTTTGTCGAAGATTCGACCTCCATCTCCTCTACAACTATATCTCCGAGTGGCCTGAGTTCTTCCATGAACTTGGTCGCCTCCTTAGGTGGGCAGTTGAAGTCATCTTTAACAGCTTGGAGATCTATGGAGGGTCGAAGCTTTCGCTTTTGCCAAAGCAAAACTAACTCCACTTGCAACGCCTGCTTTAGGGCACGGCATAATTCGTCCGAGTAGTTTTGAGCGTAACTTTAAGATCCCCTAGAAGTTGACCCAAATAGTTCATTTTCTATTGGATCTCCTAAGGAAGGCAGGCTTGATCCTCGATCCCATATCAAAGATCATCTTGTTCAAAGCATGAATCTTTTCATCAATATTTTGAGTAAGAGCCGCCCCTTATCTGCTCAAATTTCGTAGTTCTTTACTCGCTTCAAGATTTGCGCTTGCTCTGCAAAAACAAATCGCTTAATGAACACAAGCATAAATGAAGGAAAAATCAAGCTTACGACATATTACCTTCATTTGTTTTGCTAAGTGTTTCATATTTGGTCGTTGCTTCAATGATCAACCTGGTCTTTAGTCAACTTGCTTGAAAGAAATGATCGATCCTTAGCTTTTATTTCTTCTTCAAGAAAAGTCGTCTTGGCTTTCTCCACAACCTCCTCTTTTATTTTCTCCGGATCTATCGAATGCGATAAGGAGAATAATTATAGAGGAGCAAAGTATTGAAGAAGAAACAAAAGTTCAAAAGGGAAAAGCTCTTACTTTCCAACTCGGAGTGCTTTTGCTCCAAGTTCTTAACTCGCTGGGTCGATCCTCCGATCACAAAGAAAGTTCTCGACCAAATGCTACACAAATAGCGTTCTCTTTCTTAAGTTTCTTATAAACTTTTAAAGAAGAGCTATGAAGCTGGTCGAGAATACTTACTCAATTGCTGGTCATTATAACCGCAAAAATCAAATCAGGTGCATCTTGAGCCGAGTATCCGATACTTTCGCCACGCCTCATCAAGCTCCTTATCCTCGATGAATCGGGGGCGAAAAGGAACTTGTTAGGTTGGGAAGGGTTATCGGCGATGATCGGAACTGTTGAGACCTCTCGAGGCATCTACCTCCACGTAGGGGTTTCAATCACCAAAGGATCCAACTCAACCGTTGCCCTTGTCACCGCCGGGGCTTCTTCGACCACTATTCCTCGGAACTTTGTCCCGAGAAGTGCTCTGTCGGGAACTTCCACAGTGCTAGGTCCTCAGAAGAACACAGGTCTGAAACGCCCTAACACCGAAGACCTATGCAAACCGAAGATGGGGAGTTCAAAGTATCAAATCATCAAGGAATTATTAGAGGTACATACTTATACGATCACTTTCATTTGTACATACCTTGTTAATCTCCGGATTTGACTCAAACGCACAAGAGAGAAATCGTGCCGCTTAGCCTTCCTTTTCTTCTCCTCCAATCTTGCCGGCTCGACCAAAGAAGGTTTGTTGAACCTCGCATCCTCCAACAAGATGTCTGAAGCTATGTCCTGACCAGTTCATCAAGGACCGCATTCCCGACTATCCGGTCGGAGGGAGTGGTTTCATCAATCTCCGATCGCTTGTTTCAAGAATAACCATAAGGTCGCACGACCACTCTGAGTTCTGACCTCAGCTACATTCTCATGCGGGCCCTCGTGCTTATCCACCTAAATCAAAGAACAAATTTGATTGGGTGAAGAAATCCTTTATCTAAAAAAATTGTACATATATAATTCAAATGTTCTATTACCTTGAGGGATTCATCTCCTTCAAGTGCCTCGAGGCACGACTCGGTCGGAACTAAGGTGGGGCGTTGATCCTCACCAGATTGTATGATTCGCAATCCGACCGATCGCAAAAAGTAGAGCACGATTGGAAATCTGGTCTAATATATGTATACACATGGTAAAAGGAATTTTGATTAAATTACCTTAAGCCTTGCCGCCTCCTTCAATAGGAGTTACGGCTAAGATCTTGGGGCATTCACCTTTTCTCCAGCTCCCCTTGCAGATCATCCCGACTCGATCTCTAATTTCCCGGAAAGAGCTTTAATGAATGAAGAATAGACAGATTTTAAGGTAATACATTAATCAAATCAAAATACCGATCGAATTTATCTCAAAGACTTACCACCTTCCGAGGTAGCTTCATCACGATCAAGGCACCAGAGCAGGAATGAGTCCTGAGCTTCAATGGGCTAATCTGACGAAAGGTGAAATCCTTCACCACATGCCACGAAGTCGCCCTCGACTCAAGAAGTCATAGATGGCATCCGCCCATCTTTTGACTATCCTGTCTTCTTCTGGTTTCCTTCCACTTGGAGTTTTCACTTGCTCTAGTTCCGCCAAGTAGAGGCCATCGTCTTCAGAATCGTCATGTAAAACCAAGATTTTTTCCACGACGACCACGAAGATTTCACAGACATAAAGATGTACTCATCGGCCTTCCCGTCATGAAGACGCAATGTGCATTCCCCAGAGCCGCCTCAGATTTCGCCAGAGATTTTCCCATCACCATGCGGTAGAAATAACTAAAGAGCTTCAAGTTCTTGGTTGTATTCCCGGTATGCCTCGCACAAATATACTGAAAATACTAATATTTGCGATCGAATTTGGGGCCAAATTCACCAATTCCACCGTAATGTTCAAGAACGCGAAGAGGAATTTGTGTACTGCGTAGTCTCGGCCCACATTCGATGTAGGCAAGGAAAACAGGATTTCACCATCTTCACGGCTCGGAAAATGCTCTCCAATCGCGGTCTCCAATTAATCGATTCCTATCTCGAGCATCCCCATCTTCGCCAAAGCCTCAAGCTTTTTCTTGCCCAATTCAAGGCAACCACTTTGTAATCTGCTCCGACATGGCGAAAATCCTCAAAATGAGTAGCAAAAGTTGGAGACTTTGTGGTCGGAAGAACAGAAAAGACTCGGAGGATTTCTTGGTGAGAAGCTAAAGGATCGAAGGGATTTTGGAAGCATAAAATTCTAAGAGCCCAAATGAGGAAGATTTTATAAACTTCCGATACTTTCAAGGATTCCCACAAAGTCCAACCGACAAAAAGCTTTTTTGTTCAAACGACAGAGGAACTCTTCGCTTCCCAAGGCAAGTTCTCAACTTTAAAGTGAACACAGCACCACTTTCAGATACCACGACATTAAATGGGGTCTGCCCGATACGATTTCATCGGGAAAAGATATATACACGACCAGTTCATTTAAAGATCGGGGGCTAGCTGACGAGGATTAAAACCTCTATGTATTATTTTAAATGCATAGTAAAAGACCATACGTCTTCATGGTCGAATTCCCTAAGACTAACGACCTCCACAGTCGTTAGTATTCAGAGGTTACTTATGGGTACCTGCCTGATGAGGCTTTGTGCCTAATCCCGACCGTATAACCGCCGTAAAATTATCGAATCGGTATTTCTTATCGTATGATGAATGGAACACGTGTTATACGCTCCAAACCATGCGATGGTACAACCCCGAGACACCGACTATTAACCACCCTACGGTTAAGCTTTTCACAAGAACCGCAAGGAAGTTAGCACATTGCTAACTTCTCTACCGCTCCGACCAATCGTACGCTTCACCAGGACGTCTTCTCCGAGAGTAATCGCCATCTCTTCGGAAGTTATTTAAAGGTGAAGCACAGAGAACGAGGGGAGAGACGAGGCGACACACAAAACAAGGCCAAGGCAAAGATATGCATGAAGCCTAAGCGGTGGAATTAGAAGCTAGATAATCAACCTTAGACTCATATTCTAAGTCCGATTGCGGTTAAACATTCCTCCATTCAAGGTAATTCAGGGTAGTACTTAGCCACATCTTGTAAATCCAGCTCATATCAATAAAGAGCGACCCCATTCCATTCCGTGATATTCCACATCATTTTCCTCGCTTATTTTCGTAAGATCGGCGATTCGATCGTCGACACCCTACCATCTTTGTCAAAAGAAAGATCGACTCTACGGATGTGTGTAGATTACCGTCCGCTAAATGAGGTTACTATCAAGAATAAGTATCCTTTGCCCGAATTGATGATCTGCTTGACCCGCTTAAGCGAGCCCGTGTCTTTTCAAAGATTGATTTGCGATCGGGCTATCATCGATCAAAGTTAGAATCGAGGATATTCCTAAAACAAAGATTTTCTACTCGTTATGGATTATACGAGTATACCGTTATGTCCTTTGGTTTAACAAATGCTCCTCGCTTATTTCATGAATCTAATGAATTCAAGATTCATGGATTTCTTGGATAAGTTTGTTGTTGTGTTTATTGACTACATTCTTATCTACTCCAAGTCCGACGAAGAGCACGAGCATCATTTGAAACTTGTCTTTGATACACTTCGCAAGCATCACCAGTATGCTAAATTTAGCAAGTGTGCTTTACGCTCAAGCAAGTGGCATTTCGGGACATGTATTATCCGAAGGAGGTATTATCATTGATCCCAAAGAAAGTACAGATGTACTAGATTGGAAGCACCCAAGAATGTTCCGAGATTCAAGTTTCCTTGACTTATGGATATTACCGTAGGTTCATTGAAAACTTTTCCAAGATTTCTAGACCTCGACTCGACTCTTGAAGAAAGAGAACAAATTCTTTTGGTCAAGGAATGTGAAAACAGTTTTGACTTTTAAGAAAGCTCCCGATCAAGCTCCTGTTTCACTCTTCCGATATCCATAAGAATTTTGATATCTATTGTGATGCATCTCGCCATGGACTTGGCTGTGTGCTTATGCAAGAGGGCCGAGTTGTGGCATATGCATCCAGCGATTCGCGACCTCATGAGGTGAATTATCCTACCCATGATTTGGAATTGGCGGCGATAGTCCATGCATTAAAGATTTGGCGACATTACCTTCTTGGCAATCGCTATAAATCTATACCGATCATAAGAGTTCTAAATACATATTCACTCAAGTTGATCTGAATATGAGACAAAGACGATGGCTTGAATTGATCAAAGACTACGATATGGGTATTCACTACCATCCCGTAAAGCTAATGTTGTGGTGATGCTCGAAAGAGAATTCACAAAGCAATTGCTTATCAACCCTTCCTTTGACTAAAAGCTTATGTGCCGACCTTCGGCGCTTAAGTCTCGAAATGGTCGAAGATGGATTTCTTGCTGCCTTAGAAGTAAAGTCAACACTTGAAGATCAGATTCTGGAGGCCCAGAAAACTGATGCTGAGGTAGCAGAGATTAAAGCAAACATGAAGTCAGGTAAAGCCAATGAGTTTTCTGAAGATGCTCATGGTACCATTCGATATCGCAATCGCTTAGTGGTACCTCAGATTCACAAATGAGAGAGCTAATTCTTAAAGAGGCTCATAATTCCAAATTTTCTATACATCCTGGCAGTACTAAGATGTACCAGGATTTGAAGAAAATATTTTGGTGGAGCAAAATGAAAAGGCAAATTGCTCAGTATGTTGCTGAATGTGATATATGCCAAAGGGTTAAAGCAGAGCACTTGAAACCTGCTGGTACCCTTCAGCCATTACCTATTCCACAATGGAAATGGAAGAAGTCGGTATGGATTTTGTTACCGACTTCCAAAATCTCAAAATGGATTTGATGCCATTTGGGTGATAATTGATCGACTAACTAAAGTGGCTCATTTCATCCCCGTCGTAACCACTTTCAATGGCAAGCAATTGGCGTAACTCTATATTGCTAGAATTGTTTGTCTCCACGGTGTTCCTAAAATCATTGTTTGGCATCAGGATCTCAATTCACTTCCCATTTTGGAATTGTCTTCATCAAGCAATGGGAACTGAATTATCCTTCAAAGATCGCTATCATCCTCGCACCGATGGTCAAACCGAAAGGGTGAATCAAATAATGGAGGATCTTTTGAGAGCTCAGTGTTTTAGCATATGGCAAGAATTGGGAGAAATCTTTGCCGTATGTGGAGTTTTCCTACAATAATAGCTACCAAGCAAGTATTCAAATGTCACCTTTTGAAGCTTTGTATGGAAGAGCTTGTAGGACTCCATTGAATTGGTCAGAATCTGGTGAAAGACCATTCTTTGGCCCAGGCTTGGTTTTGGAAGCTGAAGAGCAAGTTCGTCTGATTCGAGACCGTTTGAAAACCGCCATCTCGTCGAAGAGCTATGCCGATCATCGACGCCGTGAGCTAAGTTTTGAAATAGATGATTTCGCCTATTTAAAGTGTCGCCGATGAAAGGTACTCATCGCTTTCATGTGAAAGGAAGCTAGCACCTCGTTATATCGGACCTTCCGAATCATTGCAAAACGAGGAGTGGCATATCAATTAGAACTTCCCGACACGCTGTCGGCAGCTCATGATACCTTTCATGTTTCTCAATTAAAGAAGTGCCTTCGTGTTCCTACCGAGGCCACTACTTATGAGAATCTTAATCAAGAACTGACCTTTCCTATCAAGAACAACCAAAGTGTATCCTCGATTTAAATGGAACGAGGACAAGAAATCGCACTGTCAAGTTCTTAAAAATTCAGTGGGCTAATCATTCCGAAGATGAAGCCACATGGGAGCGCGAAGATCTGATGAGAATCGAGCACCCCCACCTTTTTGCTGTTTAATATTTGCCTTTGAATCAAGAAAGGCAAGGTTAAACAAAGCAATTATAACGTAAGTTGTAATAACAAAGACTATGTTGTTATGTAAAATTTCTTTTCTATCTTTGAAAGAAATAAAGACAACTGATGTTATGTTTCTAAAGAACATCATTTCAACTTCGTCTTTGTACAACTTCTGAATTATAAGAAATCTCGGGACGAGATTTTCTTAAGGGAGGTAGGTTTGTAACAGCCCTAACCCTAATATACAGTAATGAAGCACTGTTCATGTCATTACTGTTCAAATTAACAAATTAGGTAACATGTTACAAACTATTTTCCCAAAATTTTAATTATAAATTCCAACTTGATAAAAATTTTAGAAGGAAATACCATCCAATGTTGGTATTATGACTGGGAATTATTTTATTAGAAAATCAGATGAATTATTATGGCAAAAAATAATTTTTGTTGAAATTTTAGAAATTATTTTGATCTTCATAAAAATAGTTGTCTTTACATAAACCCTAGTTGATTTAAATGAATTAATTATGTATTTCTAAAGAAGAAACAGTGGTTTTAAAATTTAATTGGGGAATATATCATCCCAAAGAAGGATTCTACAAAATTTCATGAATTTACAAATTTATTTGCTATTTTAAAAGTCCTAGTCAAATCTGTTTGCAATTTATTCAGACTTGGTCAACTTCCCCGCTCTAGTACTGTAGCGACCCACCCCTAACTCAGGTCCGACCGAAATGACTTGGTTCAACCAGGCAGATCCGGCTCGGGCCGTTCCATTCACAAGACGCTACCAAACCTAGCCCATCTGGGCGTTGCATTGTTAGCGGCGGCCCGGATCAAAGGAGCACTTCGACCACCCTTGCACCCTTTTTCATCTCAAATTTCTTCATTCTCGCCGAACGGCCGGATTCAATGTGCACTTCGACCACCGGGTCGCTTTGATCCGGGCGCGAGGCTTGAAAATCAACGGCGTTGGAGACTTTGGGCCGAAGAGCACTCGCGAGCGCTTCATCTTGGGCCGTTGGTTCGCGATCGCACGGCTCCTGTTGAGTGGGCTGATTGGACCAGCTACAGCGCCCAAGAAATCGTGTGCATTGGGATTGAATCCGACGGCTCGCGTGAGATGAGATCTTCGGACCACTTCAGGACCTAGCTATCTGAGTCGTCCGCTGGAAATCGTGCGGCTCAAATCACTCGATACCGATTCAATGTGTTTTGATAACCGCATCACCGCTGCTCATCTCGGAATGGACGGTGGTCAAGCGTCACCGCTTGTTGAGTGCGGTCTTGCGTCATTTAGCTCTGGGCCCAGTTGTCAGCGACGGTTTCACTCGTGCGTCGTCGCGGCTGCGTCTGCGTGCATGGCGCGCTTGCCACAGGCCCAAATGTCATGAGGGTTTTATGCCGCTGCGTCGGTGCGTTCTTGGTTATGTCCGGACCCACGCGCGATGACTCAATTTTGATTGCTCTCTGGTGTTCAACCGAGGCCATGTTGCAAATTAAATGGTGGTGATGCACAGATTTTGAGGATATTTATCCCTTCATATCTATCCATTAGTGCCACCTCATGATCTCTAGACCATTCTCGCTTGCTCCATAACCTCTATACACTATATAAACCTTAGTCTTGGGACTTCGACATTGTTGACCAAGGAGAAGCTCATTTTCTTTATCTCCTTCAGCGTGAAGCACCCTTGTTCCTCTGCCTTGTTCAACTACAAGCATACCTAAATCTCATACTAATGTGGGTGTAGGTATTTCTTGTAGGTTGGACTTAGGACTTGCTCCCCGTCAACTTGAGTCAGTGAAACTTCATTTGGAAAACCTCACTTGGGTGAGTTAGGTTCCATCTTTTCCTTAGCAAAAATTTATCTAATGATCTTTAGAGCTAAGTTCATCATCTTCTTTTGGTCAAAGACAAGGAAAAAGGCTCTTGGATCTTTTCTTGTTTGACCAAGAGCTTGATTCATCTTTTCTAACCCTATCCGTGAGTTAGTCTTTTCTTCATTAGCTTAAGCTCTTTTAGGACATCCTTCACTCACATGCATCACTCAATTATTCATGTGATGATCATTGTTCTTTAAAGTGAAAAGTTGTTATTATAACTTTTCGGTCTTTCATATCGCTTTTCAAGAACTTTAGGTTTCTCATACCAAGATATTAGTTTGTTAATTTGTTTAGGTCCTAAGAGAAACCCTAATCGTTAACCATGCTCTTCCTTCAAAAATCATGGTCACTATTTCTTTAGTATTTCAAATTTTTCCTCTCTGTTAGTTTTGTCGGTTAAAACCGACAATTTGGTAATCTATCTTCTTTTTCTTTACACCGGGCAATTAAAGATTAGTTATCATGTTTATGGTATTAAATACTTCCTAGATAGTCATAACTTCACCATAAGTACTTTAACGGGTGTAGCTCTCTATGCCAACTAAAACTGGTTATTGAAGTATTGCTGTTTTAGGTGTTGGTCACACCGACAATAGAAAGGTTTCTATTTCCTCCTTTCGCTTGGCCGGTTAGGTTTAGTGATTATAAGTCGTAGTAATTATGACTTCCCAATCAGCCTTAACTCCACTTTACGCTTCTAGTTTTTGTAGCTTTACTAGCTAGCGAAATAGTAAAGTAGCTTCTTGCCATTTCGTGTTGGTCTAATCGACCACCACGACAACAAAGTCTTAAATCTCAAATTAACATTAATAAGTAGTAAATGACTAGTTAGCTCACAACAATAATTTAATACACTTAGCTATCCTGTAGCATTTTATTTATATAGAGTTGAGCTAAGTAACTAATTATTTGTTGTCGTCTGCTCGAAAGATATAAAATCATTCTCGTAGCTACTTTCTAATTATAAAAATCGGGTAACAAGCATCAATAGATGATATATATGGGTTATGACCCTTGATAAATTAGACATAGCTTAAGCATACTATTACCCATGCATTATCATTTTGATCATACATTCTTTTATGCATTTTGTTCTCTGTTTTCCTGTGTTCATTGGAATTCTTTTATTCTCTTTTAGATACTGGTTCTTCTGAGTGTTTTGAACCTTTTATTGAACCACAAGAACCTGAACAAGAGGTTGTTTACTACTATCAAGGCAAGCTTCCTCTCTGCACCATGTTGATCCTAATCTTTTGAACTGTAGATTTATAAAATACAGTGACACTGTGCATGCAAATTTCTAAAAATCTATTTATGCCCTGTTTCTAGGTAGTTATACCCTGAACTTGTGGCTTGTCTTTAATTTAACCATACACTCACCCTAAGGTAGTTTGTGATGTTATTATATTTAGTTTTGACTTTTGCTTAGCCATGCAAATTATAGAACGATAGTGTTTGACAAGATTATCTTGTCAAACCCAGGAACAACAAATAATTTGTATTTATCTTTGATCCTTGTTCAGTTTATTTGATTTGGAAATGCTTCTAAATCCTGTTATCAATTAATTCAAATCTGGACAAGTGGATGCTAGTGATGGTGCCTTTGTGCACGAGAATTGGGAAATGTGGATGTCTTGTGCGGATTGATTAAGGACCTAACTCGACTATTTAATTCAAGTCCCAACGTACTTCCACACGCAGTGTATGGGCGCTGTTTGGTTAAGTAAAGGGTTAATATTATTGAGTTGGATACAGGAGAGTAAGGACATGTGTATTGATTTCATATGGCATAGATGCTTAAGTCTTGGCCGTGTCGTATGCCATGTGGAACTTATATCGATATCGATGTTCTTAGAAGGGTAAGGGCGAGATGTGTTACATCGCATGTACGTTCCTTGAGGCCCCGATCATGTGTAAAATGTGTGGCTAACACGAGTTTGCATTTAATTGACTGGGTCGGCATTCCCGGTACAACATGTGAGCCCCGGTTGAATGTATGCTATCAGTCTGGTTTAAGCGGGATTAATCTCACATGGGTCATCCAACTCAATAGTGTTAACTTGTTGAAAAATACCAAATCTTAGTTTACCCGGCCGTCACACCAAAGGCAGTGTGTTATTATTCCGGAGGCTTACGGGCTAGCTAAGTCATGTGGGTAAAGATGTACACCCCTGCAGGGTTAAAACTATTCGAATAGCCGTGTCCACGGTTAAGGACGACACTTGGATTAATGTCATCTGTATAGATTTTGCTCTAAGTTTGGTTTGGGAATTATTTCGGCATGATGGTTGTCATGCACATTTAATTGTGAGCTGTCATTTACTTTTGTTACTGTTTATGCTTACAATTACACTTATTCACTGTTTTAGTCCAAATCAATTTATTCAAACTGCTTGATCAAAACATAGCAATTGTAGGGTAAGATGTCTCGCTTTATGCAAAATTGAACCAATTAAGCCTCTTCGTTGATAACCTTATGCATATAAAATTCTATTCCTTTGTATAGGTTCTAACAAACACTTTCTTTTATTAGTTTGTGTAAGTCTTCTTGAGTACCTTTCGTACTCGTGGTTTTATGACCCTTGTTGCGGTGAGGATGGATACCTTTATGAGATGCCCGTTAGCGCCGATCCGGGTGGCGCTAACGAGTGATGCTAGTTCTTTTCTCCACGCAATAGCTCATGGGATGATTGGGCCATTGGTGGTTTTCTTTTATTCTTCTTTTGCTTCCATTTGTTGCTCTTTTTGTTAATGACCCAAGGTCATCTGTTCATACTTCGGTTACTATAGCAACCTGGTACTGTAGCAACCGAAATTGGAGATGTAATATGATGTATAATTATGTGAATGTATGACTTGTATGTGATTGATGCAATGTTGATTAAGGATATATGCATAATAGTCACTAATCACAGGAACTATTGCATGGCATATATCCGGAACCTAAATGTTGGATTGTTACTTATTATGATTATGCTTCTAGTATGATTTTTATTAAGGACATTACACTGTTCCTTAATTAAGAATTATGCTACCAGTGTAATTTATAATTCGGCACATTCCAATATTTAAGGGTCTCACACTCCACTATACTAACATGCTCTACATATATACTTCATACACATCAAGAACTTTTTTTTTATTATTTAACCTTTTTTTAATATTTTATTTTAAAGTTAACCTCTCGCGCAATTTATTTCCAATTCTGACCCCTTTAGTTACGCCACCACCCGTGGCGTGATAAAACAATACTGTCACGCGCCAGGATAAGTCTCCAAAATAGCATTTTTTGTCACGCCACTGGTTGTGACGTGACCAACTCATCTTGCCACGCCACGGGTGGTGGCGTGACAAGAGATTGCCTAGATACGGCCGGCATGATAGTGTTGTTTAGTCACACCACAGTGGTGGCGTGACCAAAGGGTTAGAATTGGAAATAAAGTGGATTAGAGGTTAACTTTAAAATAAAATTTTAAAAGGGTTAAATAATAAAAAATTCTACACATCAATGTAGCAGCGAATTAAATTTATACAAAACAAATAGTAATAGGGAGGAGCGCACTGGTCCCTTGTTAATACCCCCACCAAGAATGGGATGGCCCCAGCCACACCTATAGGCTATGACCACACTCTTTCTCCCTCCACATCCATCCCCTTTCTTGCTGCCGCCTCTTTCTCCCCCTCTCTTCTATTCATTCTCCATTGCTTTCCACCGTAGGAAACTCAGCATCAGATGCTCCAGTCTCTCTAGTCCATATATAGCCCTTTTGAGAACAAAAAAGGAACTTGAAACAAAAGAGACAGCTAGGGTACTTTAGTCCATATATAGCCCTTTGGAGAACAAAAAAGGAACCTGAAACAAAAAGAGGGTCACAACCCCACCATAGCGCCTCACTGACTCCCCTCCTCTCACATGCAAAAACCACTTACAAACCACACAAACCGAAAACGCCAACTCCCCTCCCCTCCCGTCCATTTTTACCATCCTTTCCCTTAAATCTCCCCTTGCACCACTTCCCTCCCCTCCCTGCCACCTTCCCCAAACAACCGTATCTCTCTCTCTCCTCCATCCCTCTCGGGCGCCGCCTATGGAGAGTAAGCCCGACGCGGCGCTGACATCGTCGGAGGAGGAGAAGGTGGCGATTGCTACTGCGGTGGTGGAGAGTCATGAGGAGGTGGCGGAGAGTCATCAGGAGGAGGCGACGCCGGTGGTGCTGAAGAAAGGTCCGTGGACGACAGCGGAGGACGCCATGCTGATGAAGCACGTGCGGCAGCACGGCGAGGGCAACTGGAACGCAGTGCAGCGCATGACCGGGCTGCTGCGCTGCGGCAAGAGCTGCCGGCTGCGCTGGACCAACCACCTCCGCCCCAACCTCAAGAAGGGCTCCTTCTCCCCCGACGAGGAGCTCCTCATCGCCCAGCTCCACGCCCAGCTCGGCAACAAATGGGCGCGCATGGCCTCCCATGTAAGCAACATACAGCACAATTAATCTTCCTCATATTCGAGATGTTCTTTTCAATATAGATTTATTGCAAGTTCTTGATGCGATGTGTGTTCTTGGTGAACGTCCATAGCTGCCGGGGAGGACGGACAACGAGATCAAGAACTACTGGAACACGAAGACCAAGCGGCGGCAGCGCGCCGGCCTGCCGGTGTACCCGCCGGAGGTGCAGCTCCAGCTCTACGACGACTTTTCGCCGTTGTCGTCCCCGCAGCAATCGGGGAGCAATGTCCTGTCGCTGGATGCCGTCGACGCCGCCTCGGCTGGGTACACCAGCGCACGCCCGCCGCCGCTGGACCTCGCTGGGCAGCTCGCCATGGCGAACCAGCCGGTGCAGTTCCTTACCCCTACGCCCTTCTCGGGGCCGTCTTCCCCGTGGGCAAAGCCGTTCTCACGGAACGCGCAGTACTTCCAGTTCCCTCACTCATCGCCCGTGTCGCCGACTACGCCGACCGGACCTGTGCACCCGGTCACGCCGGAGCTATCGTTGGGCTACGGCCTGCATGTCGGTGACCGGACCCGATTCCTGCCTCTCTCACCGTCCCCGGGCGCCGGAGTAGAGCTCCCTTCAAGCCAATTGCGCCCGGCGATGCCGCTGTCGTCAGCAGCAGCCGCCGCCACCGGCTTGGGCAGAGAAGCTCTACAGGATCATCAAAACACCGCAAGCCTCGAGGCGATGCTGCAGGAGCTGCACGACGCCATCAAGATCGAACCGCAGGCGCCGGCGAACGTTGAGGCCGAAGGACGAGGCGGCGGCGGCGGTGATCACCACGGCGTCAGTGGTGAGTAGTGCATGTCGTGCGTGAAGCATTTCTCACATTTTCCATTCCTTGGATGCATCCGGGGTCTTAATTTGTTGCTTTGTTGGAGAAGAGAACAAATGGTAATGATTATGATGTGAAGAGAATAAGATACAGATGAACCTTTTTGTTTGAGGCTTTGAGCTTCCAAAATCTCCATTTGTTTTCTTGCTAAATTCAACCTACTTCTTGAAAAGCAAAAGAAGACTAGTTTACACGCACCGGTTATTCTACAATCAATAAATTGCCTGAGGAAATTGGGGAATAAATATGTCTTAATAAAAATAATTTTATATTTCTATACTCTTTATTTTAGGAGTTGGGCAAAATATGAAGAGTGGCCAGTACTGTTCGGTATCTTCTTTCGTTTTTTTCTTTTTGATAGTTTTAAGGTTAGTACACTACTGCAGCTACAGGCAACAGAGGATTTCTTTTTGTCCTTGCAAGACAGTGAATGCTTTTGATCTTATTGATGATTACTTTTCCTTATCTTGATTCTTGCCAAGTACTTCAACTTATTTATTTCCCTTTCCTCCTCTCTCTCCCCCAATCTGCTGCTAAGTCATGTTTCCTTTTTGCTCTTCCATGATTGCTCATTAGCTCCCTAACAACACGTCACATCCCTGTCATATCATTCAGAGGTTAACATACATAATCAATGTATGTAAACATGATCATATCTAGGAGTAGTTTTGGGAGATTAACTAGACAGGCTCATGATCTTGTAGCTAGCTAGCTAGTGTAGAATAGGATCAAATGGGATTAATTTATGCAAGTTAGCGACTAATCCAATAACTAGCATGGAATAGAATCAAATGTACGAAAGTGCGTGCAAATATGAACTTTCAGGAAACATTTAAGAGTTTTTCAGAATTGTGTTGGACCAGATTAATTTAGACAAATTGATGGCATTATGTTAGGCAATTTGGAGCTTGGCTTGTTCTAATCAAGTTAATTCCAGGTAACAATAGCAAATCGGAGGGCGAAGTCAAAGACGACATGGACACGCTGTTCGACCTGATGATACCGGCGACGTTCTCCACGCCGGAGCCTGCAGCGCCGGCCGCTGCACCCAACCACCTGGCTCGATCTCGCAGCACAGCAGCGACGACCAGGACCACTCCAACGTCGACCTCGGCATGGACCTGCCGATCATCGGCGGCGCTGGCTCGTCTGAGCAGGACTGGAGCCAGCTCGACGGCGCCTGCCAGTGGAACAACATGTCCGGCATCTGCTGACCAGAAGAGATCACTGCAGGGTCGACGGTGCGCTACCTCAGATCAGAATCAGGTCTCCAATGCTGTGTTCAAGGCATTCTATGATTGTAAAATCCGATTAAGAAGAGTGTTTTGCTAACCTTCCTTGATGTTTTCACAGTACCTGGTTGTTAAGGTACATCGTTCATGGACAAATCTTTCAAGTTCCTGCGACTTCCGTGTGTTAATGATGACTCAATCTGAGCCGTACAATCCTATCAAAATTTACATCAGATTCTAGTATCTATAACTTTATGTACTAAGGCCCTGTTTGATACTGCTTCAGATTCTTATTTTTCAGATTCTACTCCTGATTCTCTAAGAATCCACTCCTCTAAAAATCTGGAGCTGTCAGAGAAATGTGTTTGGCTGGTAGGTTGACTCCGGATTCAAGAATGAAAGGATTATATACAAAATGTCTATACTACTCATGGTTTTAGCACATGTATATTATTTTGTACATATTACTAGCTTATTTATGTGGTTCCTTTATATGTTCTTATTTTAGACATTATTTCTTTTTTTAAAAACATTTTTGGCCAAAAGTATTTAAAATTTTGGACATAAACTCGGCAAATGTCCATATTGTCATTCATCATAATTGTGAACTCGGTTATCCACTCGGCCAAACATTTTCAATCCACCATGAAAACGCATAAACAGTAAACATAAGCATCAAACATTCGAACAATCGATTGGGGGAGAGAGAGAGGAGGAAAGGGAAATACATGAGTTGAAAAATTGATTTATCAGATCTTTTGGACTGTAACCAAGCATATTCACTAGATCATTTGCTCTGAACAATCGATTTATCACTAGACAAAAAAAATTACTTGCATTGTCACTACACCCCAATCAAGAACAAGACCTGCTCTGAACGATCTAATTATCACTACACCCCAATCAAGAACAGGACCAGCTCTGAACAATCGATTTATCACCAACAAAAAAATACTACCCCAGGAATTCAACCTCTGATTCGATTGAGACATCATCTGGTACTAGTTTAGGTTCAGGATCCCACCAAATCAAGCATCAAACAAGTCTATACTAGTTCAGATCCCACCAGATCAAGCATCAAACAAGACTACAACTTCCAGATCAAGCACCCGAACAAAGATAATGTACAGAGCCAATGATTTGAATCTAGGAGGACATCTTTTATTCCTTGAATTATATATTTGCAGCACAACATCAATCATAGAAGCATGAAAAAAATCACAAATTCATCCAAACAAATCAACAATCACATAAGCATGATAGCATCCTTCAAATCACAAATTCATCCAAACAAACCATCAATCACAGAAGCATGATTTAACATCCTTCAATCAAAAATTCACAGAAGCATGAAAAAAAATCATCAATCACATACATCACAGAAGCACTCGTATATGCTTGTAACTCTAATCATCAATCACTTACATCACGTTGCATTCCTTTTCTTCACAGGAAGGGGACTAAGGGAGGAGTAGGGAGGGCAAGGGGTACTACTACAGAAAAGGCCTTTACAGACGGTTCAAAAACACCATCACTGCATTTGGTTTCGTGAGTGTTTGAGTTTATGGGTCAGTAATGACATGAGGTCATCACAGACGGTTTTCGAACCGTCTGTAATACATAATATCATAGACGGTTATAAACTAAAAACCGTCTATGATAGTAGAAAATCACAGACGGTTTGTAGATAAAACCGTCTGTGATACTCGACTATCACAGACGGTTTGTAGATGAAACCGTTTGTGATACTCGACTATCACAGACGGTTTGTAGATGAAACCGTCTGTGATAGTAGAAAATCACAGACGGTTTGTAGATGAAACCGTCTGTGATAGTAGAGTATCACAGACGGTTTGTAGATGAAACCATCTGTTATTTTCTACTATCACAGACGGTTTCATCTACAAACCGTCTGTGATATTCTTTTTGTAGGACCGAAAAGGTGACTAGAGGGGGGGTGAATAGGAGCACGCTCACTTTTTTCACAAAGATTGAATTCAACACCAATTCACTCCAATAGCTATGGAAGCTATGAAGATCAAAGTACAAGCACAGCGGATAACTTGTATTGAATCCAATCCAAACCCCAAGGAGGATAGACAAAAAACTCAAAAGATCAAACCCTAACTCGAAATCGGTCGACCACCACCGGCAAAATTTCGGTCAGACCGACAGGCGGTTTGACCGGCGTTATAGAAGCGGTCAGACCTGACCTGACAAGAAACAGTGAAGAACTGCCCGAAAACGAAACTCAAAACAGCCTAACTTTTGATCTACACAATGAAACTTGACCAAATTGCGACACACCTTCCTAAGGATATCAGGAACCTATTCCAAACAACGATCGTCCAGATCTATGCCAAAGTCCTGACCTTTTTCAATTAGAGCGAAGGTGGGTTCAAAACCGGGCAAAAACGAAACTTAGATCCAAAAACTTGCTCGTGGTTGATTGATGATCTTGATGATCCTAGATAGGTTCCCACAAGTCATAGCAAGCTAGAAGAGGGCAAGAAACCAACAAAAACTCAAAGGATCGAAGAAAGCCCCAAAATCACCAAATAGAGAGCAAGAACAAATAGGGACTCAAGAATTGAAATACTAAAGCTCAAGAGGGTAATAAGCAAAGCTTCATCAAATTTAAAAGACAGAAGCAGTAAAGCTTATATTACAACGCATCTTTTTGAATTTTCATATGAATACAATATGATACAATGAGATGCACAAAAGACTTAAAAACCTAAAAAGATCAAAAGGATCCGAAGAAGATACTACTTGAAGAAAGTATCAGAAAAGATCCACAAAAGCTCAAATGAACAAAGAAAGTTCAGATGAACAAGGAAAGTTCAGATATGAACCAACTCCCCCTCAAACCAACCCAAAGGGATAAATTATCCCTAACTCGCTTCTCAAGATGGCAAACCTTGTTGGGTCTAAATGCTTGGTGAGGAGATCTGCCAAAAGTGCCTTGGACACCGCAAACTAGCACAAAGGCTTCCTACTCCACAAGATCTCTAGGGAGAACAACTCAAACAACTAGGAGCGAAACACCAACACCAAAAAAGCTTGCAGCAACTCAAAACACTGCTAAGACTAGTGATTGGGAGACAAGCTCGACCTAGGTAGTGAGAAGAGTGCATCCTAAAAATCATGGGATAAGAAGAGTGCCTAGAAAGGACACGTGCTAGAACTAAGCCTCCTATCTACCCTGAACACAACAAGCCCAACACCTAACATGAACCAGATGCTATGCAAGGTAGACTAGGGATACCATACACAAAAGTAAGGTATAGAAGCTCGAACCTAAGTCGCACTGCTTGGCAGTGAGATGTAGTCATGATGGATGAAGATCCATTCCTTGAAGCTCCAGAAAGTAGTTGCGCTCACCCATCATCCTCATCTCAAAATCCTTCGTCTCCAAGAAGTGATAGCTAGCATTGAATGCACAAATGAAGAAGAACCAACAACTTGAAGTCATGATCCACATGTTCTTCTTCTCAACTGAAAAGGCTACATCAAAGAGACAGAAGAAGTGTATGCCTTGGTACTGGGTTAGTGAGACATTATCTAGGGAGATAGTACCAAGACACACGATTAGCAAGGATAGCAGCAAATGATCCAAAGCTCATAAAAGCATATAATCAACAATTAAGACATGAGCAAGAGATAGACAAATCAAATTTAGCACATGCTATCCAAGATATGACAAAGCTCAAACTATCCTTAGTCCACAATAAGGCATAGGGGCAAGCAAACAAGCACATAGCATATCGCACATCATATATACAGTCAAAGGCAAAGCATGCTAGTGAAAGCTATGGCAAGGCTCATGCATCCGCAATTAACAATAAGGCATAATAACCATGTAAGCATAAAGCATTTTAGAGAACAAATCATGAATAAAGTATGGTAACATGGATACGAGTAAGCGTGTGGATACATAAGGCACTAATCAACACAAGCAAGACTATAAATGTACAAAACAGCACAAGCTCATGTTGACAAAACCAAGCTCATACAACCATGGAAATAATGAACATCAATATAATACATGGATATATATATATATATATATATATATATATATATATATATATATATATATATATATATATATATATATATATATATATATAAAGGTATCGGTAAAGGCATGATAAACGGTATCAAAAGAGAACACATGCCAATATGATATGAGTGAGCACAAGGATAAGCACAACATGCCAATAAGGAATAATTATGAAAATATAAGCATGACGATACAAGATAGCTCACCAAACATGTGAAGACTCCGATCATGAAAGCACATGCCTCTTGGAGGCCATCATGGGGTGGAGAACCAACACGTGATGAAGCAAAAAAAAAAAGTAACTGCTAAGTCCATGTTCTCTAACCCACGCTCGATACCTACATATGAGAAAGGCAAGGTGTCCAAGTTTTGGATCCCGAAGGGTTAGATAGCAAATACTTGGGAACCCAAACCTTGGACACACTACCACTAGAGGCAACGAACCATTATGTGAGTTAGCATGAGGCAAATGATGGTCCATGCAAGAAGATCCAATCTCATCCTTAGAGGCACGCCGCGAGTGGATAACTCGAAGAGGAAAACGAGATCCATCTCTAGAAAAGCGGCGATGGCCTTGCTCGAAAGCACCATGATGAGAACAAGCAGAAGTATCAAAAGAACTCACACAACCTCGCTGGGTGTGTACTCGATGAACAAAACGAGGTCTACCTCTTGGAAACATGGCGGAAATCTGCGCGTGGCAGCTCATGGACCAAAAGCAAAACCATGGAAACCAAGTCCACGACATCGCCCAACACCACTAGAAAAGGTGTCAAGAAAGTCAGTGAGCACCGGATTTATTAAGCTCATAATACTTAGTCATCCAATTGACCCTAGTATTATCAACCAAATAAACCAGTCTCTAGAGATGTATACTCCCGTAATGCAGTATACATACCTCACAACAAAAGAATGTATCAATTCCATACACACATAGAACATAAGCAACAAACCGTGTTAATATAAATAAGGATAGGTTATTACAAAAGAGGGCCCTTAGGCCAAATAACAACAGTTCTAAAGAGACAACAATGAAGCAAAAGTGCCATAAAGATGGCTATAACACAAAGCCAATCAGGTGTGCCTTAACCCCTAGGCATCTCGACCGACCGCCAAGCTAGTCGTCAAGAAATCGCAACACGAAGCGCAAAAGAGAGGCTCTTGGAGCTCTCCTTCTTCTCTGCAACAAAAGCCACAAAATTGCCACAACCACGCGGATGAGTACATAAAGTACTCCGCAAGACTTACGTGTGAGATAACAGAACTATAAATAGCTACATGCAAACTTTATTTAAGTGGATGAGGCTTTGGACTCATTTTAGCATAAAGCAACATTTATTTGCAATAACATAATAGATTGAAGGCAATTTGGCAAAGCATTTTTAAATGTTGAAGTAACAACGAGATAATAACATAGTAACAACAACAAGATCAACCCGGAAGTGACTAACCCAATAGTCACCACAACAATAGCATGAACTCCCGTTCATACCAACCATGTCAAGTTTTAATTAAAGGTTGTAGTCTAATTCTTACAGAAATAACCAAGCGTGTCCATAACCTAGGGCGAGGCTATTCAATAGTTTTATCCTCGCAGGGTGTACCAATGTACCCACACGCCGACCGCCTTTCCTTTAAGCACACTACCTTAGGTGTGCTTACACGGCTAAGTCCTCTGAGACATTTCCAATGGACAATGCTA